>CAMAPF010000055.1:0-30000 GCA_945859915.1 Cuscuta epithymum | reverse complement strand
TTTTCTGAGCTAAAACGAAGTGCTGCACGTTTGTGACTTGTGTGTTTTTGCAAAGCAGCTACCAACCTTTTATAGGCGTAGATTTGCATGTGTTAATGGCTGGTTAAGGCAAAGGAACATTGGACATCAATGCCCAACGTTTGGGACATTGATTCCAGCAAAAAACAGTCCAAAACGTGTGCATTAAGTCCATGAACGTTGGACATTATGGCATATGGACGTTGGGCGAGCTGGAGAAAAAAAATGGAACTTAACGGAAGAACAAAAATTAACTTCATCTTTAGAAGATAGGATTTTCGGACGGCATTCGTGTCCGCAGGTCGCCCGCCCACGCAAGTTGCGCTTTTTGTTCTTCGGTTTCGAGATTTGATTCGCACCTCCCCTACACGCGTGAGAGAGCCTTTCCCTTTAGGAATCTTAACTCCTTAGGGGGGGTTTCCCTTTATAAAGGGTTCAAATTCCCTTGTGATTTTCGGTGTGGGAAAAACCCACACTAAAAACCCACATTTTCCTAGTTTTCTCCATTCCAACGGGTAAGCTTCGAAAAGCGATTTCTCATTCACCCGTTATCCATTTTGAGCGTACCATATATTGAATTGTAGCCCTAAGCAAGGAGAATCCGAAACCACTTTGACCCGACCCAAATCAGAAGTGGACCCCACTCAAAACATTGCCCCAAAATGACCATTTAATACAATTTTAACACACTTTTTCCAACAGAATGTTGCTGCGTTACTAACTGAAAATGGCAAAGATTGGAATGTGAGCTGTATTAAGAATATATTTCAGAACGGGGAGTGCGACAAAATACTTGCTATCCCTTTGAGTGTGCATCCAGTGGAGGATGGTTATTGGTGGGTGGGGGAAGCTAAAGGTTGCTTTACAGTGAAAAGCTGTTATAGACGTATCACAGGTGAAATTCAGTCGACGCACTGGGATGGTTGGACGGTAATGTGGCAGCTTAAGATCCCTCCTAAAGTAAAACATTTTTTCTGGCAAACAATGGTAGGATCCCTTCCAACGGCGGACAGATTGATACAAAAACGAGTTAACATTGCAGGAGACTGTCAAATCTGTAAAAGGGAGCCAGAATCAGTGTGGCATGTATTTTGGAAATGCCCATTGGCACAGGAAATCTGGGAGAAATTAGGTGTGCGCCAATCGTGTCTGCGGACAGATTTTATGGAATGGATTAAAGCTGTTTTTACTTCACTATCAGAATTCAGAAGAAAGTCGCTGCAAATTCATCATGTTAATGTGGAGTTTGTGGAAGCACAGGAATGAGGTTGTTTGGAAGGGTTGCTCGGTGTCATGTGGAGGTGTATGGTACCTGGCAGTAGCAATGTTAGAGGGATGGAGGGCAGCACAAGACATGTCTGTGAAGGCGGGGGAGGTAAGACAGAGTATGATTGGTAGCAAATGGCATAAACCGCAGCCCGTTTGGATCAAGATAAATGTAGATGCAGCCATAGACAACCGGAGCGGTAGGAGAGCATGGGGCTGGATAGCTCGGGATGAGGGGGGGGGGGCTGTTTTATTGGTGCTAGGAATAAATCTGTCCAGGCTCCTTGGACACCCTTCGAGACAGAGGCTAGAGGTGTAAGAGAGGCATTTATTTGGGCTCGGGTCAATGGATGTGAGCGTGTTATTGTGGAGTCGGACGCCACACTAGTTGTTTCCGGAATTGAAGGAGATCCGGGACTGTCTTATGTGGAGTTGATCATCAATGACATAAGGGAAATGCTTCGGATAAGTGAGAATCAGAAGGTGACTTTCTGTAGGAGATCTGCGAATCGAGTTGCTCATGCTCTAGCTAGGGCGGCTGTTTCTTATGCAGATAGCAATAATGAGTTTAACTTTATGCCTGATTATATTGTAAGCCTGGTGGCAAATGATGAGTTAAATTAATAGAATTGTTGTTTTCCTCTCAAAAAAAAGAAAAAAAAAGAGTATTGTATTATATTATTTAGAAATCTTCCAATTTGTATGTTGTGTCTTGGAATGTAAATACCATGGAGTTTCACAAAATCTGTGTTATATGGATCATATATCATTGTTTGATAACTAATTTTGGATTACGTTGTTTGTCACTATTTTATTACAAATATTTATATTATTATATATCAATCTATTGTTATATTTCAAAATGAACAAATGCAAAGTAATTTTTGAAAAATTAAATATAAAAACACTGCAGAGAAATATAATGAATCATTGTCACAAATATCCATTTGAGATATATTACATTTTGTTCAATTATTTATTTTTACTATGTATTTACAATTTATATTATTAAGATAAATGTGAGGTCTCAACAAACTACTACTTAATTTCCAAACAAAAAATTGTCCCGTGCAATAGGAAAATTAAATTTTATGTGTTTAATGGCTGATATGTAGTTTTAATTTTTTTGTGTAAACTATTAATCCCTCCGTCAAGCTAAGATTGTCCCGGCTCCTATTCACTTGGTCCACACAAATTACTCTTAATCTCTTACTTCATATATCAAATTTTTATCAAACTTGATTTTAGTTTTTGCTACTTTGTAAAGCTTTTAATGTAATTTCTGAAAACATAATTTTTTTTTCTAATAATTTGAGAGCAGCTAGGGATATGTTTGTTTTATCGTCAGTCAAACATTGTAAACTGAATTGTCCAAATCTTAGTGGGATGGAGGTAGCATTTATCTAGATCTATGTATTTTATTATAAAATCCAAGAATCAAATTAGTACCGGTTGAGGGTTTTTTAAATTCCTAGACTACATGCCGAATTAATGGTCTACTTTCAAAAAAAAATGTTGGATGGATTAATTGAATGCTAGGGGAATAACACAGTTCGTTTGAAATGATAAATGGCTCTTTAATTGTGATCTTCTAGGGGCTTTCCAATAAATGCATGCTTGAGGCTGTCTATCTTCTCAACGTGAGAAATTGCTTGAGCATATATTGGGAGTGGTATATGTGGATCGTTGCGCTTACCGCTACACTAAAAGCAATCGCTGATAGTGTAGCACGCCCTTCCCCTTTTTATAGAACAGGCAAAGCGCCACGCGGTTCGATTGCACCGGCAGGCTGGCAGATTGCTGACCGCAGACCCGCGGCAGGCCCAACAATCTCCCCCCCAGCACCTGCCAGCCTACAACTGAGCAGCATGCTGTTGCCGGGGGTCGAACCCGTGACCTTTGGCTCTGATACCAATTGTGGATCGTTGCGCTTACCGCTACACTAAAAGCAATCGCTGATAGTGTAGCACGCCCTTCCCCTTTTTATAGAACAGGCAAAGCGCCACGCGGTTCGATTGCACCGGCAGGCTGGCAGATTGCTGACCGCAGACCCGCGGCAGGCCCAACAATCTCCCCCCCAGCACCTGCCAGCCTACAACTGAGCAGCATGCTGTTGCCGGGGGTCGAACCCGTGACCTTTGGCTCTGATACCAATTGTGGATCGTTGCGCTTACCGCTACACTAAAAGCAATCGCTGATAGTGTAGCACGCCCTTCCCCTTTTTATAGAACAGGCAAAGCGCCACGCGGTTCGATTGCACCGGCAGGCTGGCAGATTGCTGACCGCAGACCCGCGGCAGGCCCAACAGTATAGTATACATTTCCGTTGTCGTTCACATTTTGTGTTGCCTTCAATCCCTTCACATAATCATTTTGATCTACGTTGTATATAACGGTAGGGGGTAGAGGGTAACGGGGTTGGGGTAGCCCAGTGGGGTCGAGGTAGGGGTGGGTGATAACGGGTAATGGGGGGTAGGGGGCAGGGGATAGGGGTAAGGGGTACGAGTACGGGGGACGAGTAGGGGTGGGGGTGGGATAAGGGGCATGGTCGGGGTAGGGGGGCCGGGTAGGGGTGGGCGAGGGTGGGGTGGAGGCGGAGAGGGTAGGGTAGGGGGTTAGGGGTCGGGGGACTGGTAGGGGGGTAGGGGAAGGGAGGGGTGGGTTAGGGGTGGGTAGAGGTAGGGGTAAGGGAAAGGGGTAGGGGTAAGGGTAAGGGTAAATTCGTAAACTTAAAGTGTCGCTTAATTCATACATGAGGGTGATATGCTTAGTAAGCGGTACTTTAAGCACCTATTTCGATTAGTAAGCAGTTTTTTAACCAACTTGCGTGTTTACTTCACATTTCTTACTAACCTAATTGTGAATTTAGCATTGAAGTAAACACGTCCTTTGGAACGCACTAAAAAAGGGAAAATTGAACCTTGCACTCTTTTTTTTTATTGGAATTTACACTCTATTTTCAAAAAACATTGATTTTGCACTCCATTCCATTTAAACATCCTTTGATTTTGCACTCCCATTCACAAATGTTTTTCCACAAAATGTTAGGTGATAAGATGTAAAGTCAAAGTTTTTTTCCAAATAGAGTGCAAAATCGAATATCACCCAAAAACTTGGGTGCAAAGTCAAACCCCACTTTAAAATATATATACTATGTATTATTAACAAAATTAAAAAATGAAATCATGAATAATAGCTAAAAGTGGTTCTCTATAGTAGATTTAATCAATTCGACCAAATAGACAAAATAGATACTCACTCCGTACAATATTAGAAAATTAACTAGTGTTTTACCCGGGCGTTGCCCCGGGTGCACATTGAGATTGTTATAACTGTTGTAACATATATATACATATATATATATATATATATATATATATATATATATATATGAGCAAAAAGAAAAGCAATAGGAATAGTATTTTAATTAAATAGAAGCAATAAAAATTGACATTGTATGGAACATGTGAGTTGTGTAACGCCGTACACACAAAATATCACATTGTTAGGTTTTGAAAAACCTCTTTATAAACAACATTGACTGTCTTTGTGGAGAACCCTTTTTCTTTTGAACGGATGAGTATCTTCAGACCATCTCTGCTCCTCACCCTTGATATTGCCACATACAACTGACCATGAGTGAAAACTTGTCGCTCAAGGCATAAACCGACATGTGCTAACGTCTGACCTTGACTTTTATTTATCGTCATCGCAAAGCATACCATCACAGGAAATTGCTTTCTTTGAAAATTGAGTGACATTGTCGTATCTGATGGTGACAATGGAATTCTGGGAATGTAAACCTTAACTCCCATAGCTTTTCCTGTTATTACTTTGGCTTCCAACACGTGCAGTGCTTTCCCAGTTTGGTTACGACCAACCTCGTTCCATTGCATAATCCTGCCGCCTGATCAATATTTCTCAATAGCATTATCGGTGCTCCTATTTTTAAATGGAGAACATGATTAGGCAATCCTGACATTGATATGCTATTAAGAAACTCGGTTGTGTACATATCTGCATGGAAGGGATCTATGTCTGAGGGGATTATACTATCTGAACTGAAGTATGTAACTTCCTCGCCAGAAATCAATGAGAGCATGTACTCATTTATGTCATTGACAATGTCCAATGTAGGTGCAAGGATCGCTCTTTCCTGTAGATATGCAGGATCACTGAACCTACTAAGGAAGTCAGGATATGTGCTATCAACTATAGCTGCAATGTGGTTATCTTTTACCTTAAGGAGCAAATCATCTGGGATCTCCACTTCTTGAACACCACCTTTGTCTACTCCAATGTCACCGTCCCCGATTTTAAGAACCCACTTAGCAAACTCTTGAGTTTGTTGTTTCCTAGAGTCATTCTGATATGTCATCAGTCTCATATTCTTTGTGAGACGAAGTACAGTACAATGATCCCAAAGATGTGATGAGTTGATCGCTGCCATTACCACATCTGCTCTTCCCCCCTTCGGGACGACTGGCAGCGTCTGTCTAAAGTCTCCTCCCAAAACAACAACTTTCCCTCCGAACGGCTTTTCTTCATTTTCGGGATTAGATGGTCTCGTGATGTCTCGCAACGTGCGGTCTAAAGCCTCAAAGCAGTGCTTGTGAACCATCGGAGCTTCATCCCAAATAATCAAAGATGTATCTTCTCATAAGTCGGACTTGGAGTCTCCAACTTTGACGGCCAAGAGATATGTTTTTTATAAAATCATACATTTTAGAAGAACAACTTAACTTTCAAAGGAACAAAATAGGTAGTATGTTTATGAATTGCTCGTACTTGGGGACTGAACACTACATATTCCGTATATATATATTTTTAAGTGCTGAAATGCAGTCCATATATAAGGAAGGACAATAAGTATGATATGGAGCATTTATTGTACGTCTTTCTTTCTAGACCTTGACTTGTCCGCACATATATATTTTGGTGTAAGAATATTTTAATATGAAGTAATCTATTCATGGTCCTAATAGTTGATCTCGTCCTTTCAAGTTGTATAGGGTATAAATTGGATTCACATAAAATTATTTTATGGAAAGGATACATACGTATGCAATTATTAATGATCTTTCTTTTATCGAAAGACCTTGACCTATCAGTATGGAAAGAGTACAAACACTTCCTTTGTTTTATTATTTAATAATTTCATTAATTTAGTTGGTGGAATATTGAAACAATAATTTAAAAAGGAAAGAATATTCTTTCCTTTCAACGGTAGAAGGTAGAAAGTACTTAATGAACAAATTCAATTTTTCTCAAGTAATTTGATCACACTTGATAAGATACCGAGTATGTGAAGTTTAATTTTCTCAAGTTTTCTTGTGATCTTTTAATATATGCTAGAAGAATGCCTTGATAGCTTAAGTGGCTAATATTTTAATATACAGGCATATCTCTTAGTTTAGTAAGGCTGGTTCGAAATTTCTTAACAAAAAGTATTTGCTAACTTAAATTTTTTATACGAATTGTTACTCACTACCTATTTAATTTATAACCTTTAATTTATTAAAGGTTTTCAATGTAGTTGTGGAAGATGAAGACAAAACATGACGTATTATGCCTAGTAGATGATCGTTTTTGATAATTCATTAAATTGAATTGCTATTGAATTTATTAGGTGGTGAAGATCTGGCGGAAGTAGAGCCGGTCATTCTAAATTGGTGCTCGTTTGTGATACTTTCACACTTTAAATGATTACATCAATTTTGGAATGTAAATAATTAAATACGTAGGGTAACATGCTATTTTTATACTTTAACACTTTAATGACCACATTAACTTTGGAATGTAAATAAGTAAATACATACTAACGTATGGATGAAATAACGCAATTTACATAATATGGCTTGAGATTCTATTGCTTGCAAATAAGGTCTTAAACTCTTAATTAATTGGACTTAATAGCAAAGTGTAAATTTATAATTGGACTCAATAGCAAATAGTTGAAAAATCAATTTCAATTCTAAGGTTCTACTTTATTAGTAAGAAGGTAGATATCCCGTGCATCGCACGAGT
The DNA here is from genome assembly GCA_945859915.1 of Cuscuta epithymum. Lineage (NCBI taxonomy): Eukaryota > Viridiplantae > Streptophyta > Magnoliopsida > Solanales > Convolvulaceae > Cuscuta > Cuscuta epithymum. The sequence continues at coordinate 22,690 of CAMAPF010000055.1, read as the reverse complement.
AGAATACTAGTTAACCATTTAACAATTAACTAATACTCCCTCCATATCCCTATTATTGGGACGGAAGAGAGTGATGCGTTTTTTTAAGAAAAGTAGAATTATATGGTTGATAATGAGTTGATAAAGTGATAATAAAGTAATAATGAATTAGAGTCACACAAATGTTACCAAATATGATATGAGACGATAATATGAGAACATCCAAAAATGGAAAAATGAGACAATTAAAGGGGCGGAGGAAGTATTACTCAACTAGAACAACATGACGAGAGGTATCATCAAATGAAATAATTACAACAAGATTTTAACATACCATCTAGGTGATATCTCCTTGATCACCTAGTTTGTCAAAATATGGAAAATTGGGATAACATTTAAGCTTTCGTGGATATCAGATCCTCAATCAAACCTGCAGCATCTTGAACTGTAGCAATACTCAGAGCACTGTCTTCTTCTACTGTGATTCCAAACTCTCCTCAAGCCCCATCACAATCTCCACCTGAAACACAGATGACGGAAATGAAAATATCAGCAGAAGATAGGAAATGTCTGAGCAGAACAAAGGGCACAAAAGATGCTGAACAATTCAATAAGCCAGAATGAAAATTAATGCTGTGCTGCCAATCTGAAACATAATGACTAAAAGCAGAATGAAAAAAGGTTTGAAGTAACATAGAGTGAGTTACTTCAAACATGAATGAGCTTCATATTCACCAAGTGGCTTAAAAGCTCGGCCTTTTAATTTGTACTTTAGTACTACTATCATTCCCCATCAAAAACAAGAAAACATCCAATTAGGTAAAAGGAACACCCTCCCTAAAAAGTAAAAACAACACCCCGATCAGCTTAGCGTGTCGATTCCTATATATACACAATCTGTTTAAGGGAAGGATACAGGTGCAATATCACTACGTCAACCGCCTGAAAACTGCCTGCGTCATCACTACGTCATCGCGCAGTCCAGAAGAAGAAGACGAGACGCGTCAACCGCCACGTCAGCGGTACATCGGATCACGTCATTGCCACGTCGTGCCGAGTCATCATCCACGTCATCCACGTAATTCGTCCGCCTACTGCCACGTCAGCTGCCAAATGGCGCCACGTCAGAGCCAGCAGCTGCCACGTCATCCGCCTGCTGGTCTGCCCACCGGCCTTCTGCCTGAACTGGACCGAACCGGTTCGTAGTTGTGGAGTCCGGTTCACCCATTTCCAGACTGGTTTCGGCCATTTTCGAAGATGATGGATCAGGTAAAGATGAAGGAGAATAATAAGGGCAACACAATCCCTTATCCCTTATACGAGAAGGTCTTCGGGGATAGTGGTTCCAGTTACAGAGGTTGTAACTGTTGTCACAGCATCAGTAAAGATAGCTGATGTGTGGCCTGCGTTCAATGATTGAGGCATTGTTGGCGTAGCAGGACTTCCTACCATCATAGTTTGCACTCCGGTCGTTGCATTCAGGGTGAGTGCACCTGTATGTGCTGTGAATAGTGTAGGTGTCCTAGAAAAATTTAAAAATGTAGGAATAGTGACACCTAGACTCGATGTGATAGAACGAATAGGGGTAGTGGTCCGGGACTGTTGACCACTAAGTCTCTCAACTGATTCGGAAGGAACCAGCGAGGTCGGTATAAATTCCTCTTGAGTTATTGAAACTCCACCTTGTTGGGAGGATGGAGAGTGGATGGGAGATGGCTGTGCATGCGCAGTTGAACCAGATGCTGCGACTTCTACCCGGGAACTGACAAGGTCAGCTCCTGCACCTAGGGGCGTGGTTCGGTCTATAGTGAGGAAGGTGTCACATTCATCGTACAGTGCCAGCTCCTCGTCCACGGCACTTCTCTTTCTCAGCCTCTTCTTAGGCTTAGATGATGTAGATTTGTCGCTGTTGTGCTTGGAGCGCTGCTCACTAATGATTATGCCTTTGAGCGGTCGGGATGTGAGAGCAGCCTCTATATCGTCCGATGAGGAGTCAGAGTCTATCGGAATAGCCTGTTTTCCGTCTCTTTTCCTGTTGCTGATCAGGACTCCTTCCATATCATCATTATCATCATCTGCATCATCATCATCGTTCCTCCTGGCCATGCTATCGGAGGCCTCACCACCAGCCTTATTTGAAGGGGCCTGGCTTGATGGTTCATCGGCAGTGTCCTCAGCATTGGTAGGGTGGCCCTCAGCAGTCTGGGTCCTCTCGGAAGAGTTAGCAGACTGATCATCATTAGGCCGGACTGCCACTGGTTTCTGTGGCGGGGCTCTCTTTTTCTTACCCTTACTTACTCTCGGCTTAGTTCCCGGGGAAGGTCCAGCTGGGTTTTGCTGAACCATAGGGACCGTTCTCTCAAGCTCCTTCTTGTAATCAATGACTGCCTTATCCCTCGGGTTTGCTAGATTGAGCAGGGAGTCCGGGATGGGCAGTGCTTCAGCCTTGTTGCTGTCTCTCTGAAAGTACTTGAGCTTTGGGGCAGTGAAGTGCTTGTCCTCCTTACGCTTTGGCATTGTCGGTGTGGCTTCCATAATGTTGTTGATCATCAGCGCCAGCCACCGAGCGTAAGGGATTGTGTTGCCCTTATTATTCTCCTTCATCTTTACCTGATCCATCAGCTCTGTCCAGAAGAGCTGGGCCATATCGTACTGTACGTCAAAAGCGATCCCGCGGAAGATTTGAAGGATTTGCTTGTTGCACTTGTCATGTCCGGCGTGCTTCGGAGAAAGGCACTTGTCGACCAGGCCGAACAGACTCTTCCACGGGTGGGGCAGGTTGGAGATTGTGAAATTTGACAGCAGGGGTAGTGGGCTGTCATATCCTAGATCTTTCATCCCCTTTATCAGCTCTTCGTTTGAGGGGAGTGGTGCGTAGTTCTTGAGCACTGGGAGCTTCAGTGTCTCCCCGATTGTGGATGGTGTCAGCACCACTCGCACGTCATTCAGCTTGGTCATTATCTTCGACCTCTCCTTTTCTGAGGCTGTGTGCATCAGGCCCCAGAACTGTTGTAGACACACCTCTGGCACTGGTTTGGCCTCATTGAATGCATGCCATAGGTAGTGCTTCTGTAGAATTGACAGTATTACTGGATCCTGGCATTTGAACAGCTTTAGATCCAGTTGAAAGTTGTTGTCATACAGTGGAACCCATTTCTCCTTAGGGTATACTGCATTGCTCGGTTGTGCATTCTTGTCTGTTCCTGACATTGTTAACTGAAAGATTTTGGGTCAGCACAATTGTTCAATTAAAAAGCTTTATTTTTGTTCTGGTTTTGCGAATTTTCTGATCAGGTGTGAATAGGTGGAACCTCGAAAAAATTTTCTAAGTGCAAACCACGAGAACCAACTTCTCGAGGTTTGAGCATCGAGAAGTAGGTTCTCGAGGTTTAAATACCGCGAAGCTCTTCTCGATATTCAAACAGCGAGAACTTGATTCTCGATGTGAGAATATCGAAAAGTCCTTCTCGAGATCAAAACATCGAGAACCCTTTCTCGAGGCTTAGTATCGAGAACCTCTTCTCGGTATTTCAAACTTCGAGAAGTAGGTTCTCGGTATTAAACATCGAAAAGACCCTTTTCGAGGTTTAATATCGAGAACTGAACCTCGAGATTTTGAAATATCGAGAAGTTGATCTCGAGTTCTAAACATCGAGAAATTGGGTTTCTCGAGTTCGTACTCAGAAGATATGTCGAGAACCACCTGCAATTGCACAAAATACATAATGAAAACCAAATTTTAGCTTGAAAGCTTTTCGATGTCAAATTTCCGATTTCGAAAAAATGGTTCTCGATATACAAACTGGAGAAATTTCCCAAGTTTGAACTCGAGAACCTTTACATTGTGAGCGTAAACTGGTTCACTGTTGTTTTTCATGATTGAGAACCATTTTTACTACCTTTGGATGGATTTGAGTAAGATTCGAGAAAGTGGTTTTTGAGAAACCGAGAGTGCGAGAACGTGAAGGACTTCGAGAATTAGATTGCGAGAGGTAGAGTTATGCGAAAGACTTCTTTCTCGAAGTCCTTTTTATATGTGAGAGAAATGGGCCATGCGAGAAAAGTTCTGGGCCCGAATGTTTGAGCTGGGCCCGGTTCTGTTTTAAAAATTATTTTGGGCCTCAAAGGTTTATTTATGTACAAAAAAACTCCCCCTCAAATTGTGCATGAGAGAGAAAGAAAAAGTACTCACATTTTTTTTTCCTGATTTTCTCATTTTTCACACACACACACACACACTTTTTTCTTATTTTCTGATTTTTCACACACACTACACACACTCTTTTTTTTTATATTTTTCACACACACACTACACACACTTTTTTTATTTTTTATTTTTTTTTTAATTTCTGATTTTCTGAAACTCTCCCCCTCAAAGCATTCATCTCTCTTTAATTTTCTCCCTTATTCTCCCCTTCAACACATGCAACACACACCACACACACACACACATTTTATTCAGACCATGGAGATAACACAATTACATCGGATCGAGGTTCAACATGCCTAACTTAGATACTAGGAACTGGAATCTCTTTTCATCCAGTGCCTTAGTAAATATGTCGGCCAGTTGAAGCTCAGTGTTTACAAAGTACAGGTCAATATCTCCTTTCTCTGCATGGTCCTTGATGAAGTGATAACGCAGGTCGATGTGTGATAAGTCCATTTTTGTACTTATTTTTCTTATCAAAATTAAGTGATTTTTGATTGAAAATAGAAAGAAAAGGCATGTTTTAGATATTGTGGTTCAAGTTTCATGAAATCAGGTAAAAATCACATTCATAACATCTTTTGTGAAATTTCGGGTCAATTGCGTGAAGAAAGTGGCTATTTTTGCCAACAAATGAATTCCTACGGAAGTTTACAAGATATATTGACCAATTGTTCAATGAAAAGAGTCCAAGTGATGAAGAAATCATCCAAGGAAGTTCAAAACCAAGGAGTCACATATATGGCTACTTTTGATGAAAATGGACGATGCATAGAGACACATGTTCGTATTGTGATCATAACTTTGCGCATAATTGTCCAACGTTCGTGATACGAGTTTCATTACATTGATATCTTCCTGATCTACAACTCTTATGAAGAACACAGAGCCAAATAACCACCGTAGAATGGACATATTGCTCAAAGAAGTCTGACATTTGCAGTTGCGATGGAAAGTGACACGTGGTCACCGTTTTGACCATATCTCATAAACTACAAATCCAATGAATGTGATTCAAATTCTAGTAGTTAGCCAAGAAAGAGAGCTACAACTTTGGTCAAGACAACTTTTCCATTTGACAAAAGGCGGTCGATCAGGCGTCCGCCTTTTTGGGCGCCTACGAGTTTTTCACAGTTTCAGCACACAACACTTTGCACGGCGACAAAATAATGGAAGGCTGCCGATGGGGGACGGAGGGCGGCCGCCCTCTGTGGCCGCCTGCGGCGGGATGTGATTTGTGAGCTGCCGGTAGCGGAGACAAGATGGGAGGCGGCCAAAAGGGCGGCCGCCTACCGTGGACGCCTGCGGCAGATTCAACCCGTGCACGAAGCTTTGTCGGAGAAGTGACCGAAGGCTGCCGGCCATGGCCGGAGGGCGGCCACCCTTCTGGCCGCCTTCCACAAAACTCCGGCTATAAAAGCCCTCTTCCATCCCCAACTCAAAACACACCAATTTCAAGCCCTAATCAGATCAAAAAGGGCGTCTTCTTCCTCCTCAAGCTCGGATTTCCACCATTGTTGCACCTTCAACTTCAATCTTTCATATCTTTCTCATTTTAGCTCCAAATTGTGAGTTCTTTATATGTATTTTCATCCTTTAAATGTGTAGAATCTGAATCTGTACTTTGTTTGTTCTATCTGTGCTTCAAAAATTCCCAGAAAATTATTACATTATTTCGCATTTTCTTCTTAATTTTGAATAAAATAGTTCTTGATATTGAATTCATTCCAATTAATTATATAGTTGTTTACTAGCCTCAAGGTAGTTATTTATCAAAACAAAGTTAATTTTTACGAAGCAGAGGTAATTTTTAATTAATTCTGGCATTTAGTTGTTATTATTGCATAAATTAAATTAAATACTCAAAAAGGTAAAAAAAAAATAGTTTCTGTCCTAATTACAGTTTAATTCACATTAATATCACTCCCAGTAGTCAATATAAAATTTATAACGAATTTAGAATAATTTTAGTTGCTTTTTGCATTTTCTAGTTAAAATTGGGAAAATTATCAATTAGTTGTTAAAATTGGATTTTAGGTTCAAAAATTCGTGAAAAATTCCAGAAAGTTATACTTTAGTTTCTACAAGTTCATTGTTCCAGAATATAAGTTTTGCTATCATCCATTTTTAATTCCTTGTTAGTGTTAGAATATATTCATTATATTGTTAATTGTTAAAATGATCTTTATTAGCTAAATTCGTTTTGGGCATGAATTGACTAAAGGAATATGGATTGATGATAGCCGTTATATTTACTTGTGTTTAACATAAGTATTTATAAGTATTTGTTGAAGAAAAGAAGAGAAATCGGGCAAATACCTCCAGAAATGGGAACTAGATCATAAAACATTGCGATGAACGACTTTTTGGACCAAGAGAATGACGTTCTGCCCATAATTTGAGTATAACGTATTCTATAGAACTCGAAATCACTCGATTCGAGTTTCATGTGAATGCTAACTCAATAAGGTACAACTGTTATGAAGACGTCATGGCCAAAATATGAAAGGAGCAAGACTCAATCAACCAACAAAGTCAGATGTTGCTGGTGGGATTTCAGGATGCATACCTCTCAGTGTTTTACCCATATCGTTTGATTGGCTGAATAAAATCACGTCATTCAAGTTTTGATGAATAGAAGACTTCATCATCTACAACTTTGGTGAAGGAATCATGTCCAAATTCAAAGCGGAACATCTCCAAAATCCCAGGACAAAACCGGCACCGGAATTTGCACCAAACCCGCGTCGGTTTGTTAATTTTCGCATGGCACAAACCAGTAGCTTACCCGGCGCCGGGTAGGCCTTATACCCGGCGCCGGGTAGGCCAAAATTTCCAGTTTTCCCTGCACACAACGAAGAACCGGCGCCGGGTAGGCCTGAAACCGGCGCCGGGTAGGTCCGATTCTGCACAAAACAGACCAACGTGCAAGAGGATTTTTGATGGGAAAACTTCATCTTCCTCAAGTGTGATCAAATATTGCTTCCATACCTTATTGTTGGGATCGAATAGACTAAAAGATGCCATTCTTTAGCCTATATAAAGCCCTCAATTCATCATTCAAACACATTCCATTCCATAGATTAATTCCTAGCTTTTATATTTTTGTTCTTGGTATTTTCTTCAAGTTCTTGAGGAGGAATCTTCAACCTCCGAAATCATTGGTGTTTAGGTATTATTTCCTTTGTAATTTCATGTTCCATTACATTTCAATATTGTATTGTGATTAATATGAGCATTAGAGGCTAAGTTCTTAGCTAAGGCTAGAGATGAACTTTTATGCCCACTAGGTGTTTGATAAAAGTTCTAAACCAATAAATTGTGATTTATCCTTTACATTTTGATTGTTTATGACTATGGTGTACAACATAGAAGTATGTTAAACTTAGTTTATGCTTGCAATTAACGTTGAGGTCTAAACTATGAACATTAAAGGATAAACATATATATTACCGAGAATAGAAATATATCCGGTATTATATGATACGGGTGTGATGTCTTGATATTCAATGGGGTTTTCGGTAGATGAATGTAAGCCGTAACGGGACTTGCACGTAACGAAAACCACGCTCTCGCTGCCTTAACCGGAGTTGAGAATATATTAGCGACATCGTATTCATAATTATTGGTAAAGAACTAATATTCAACCCTATTAAAGCATTTAAGTGATTCCCGAAGCCTTAGCCGTTGTTATCTTTCATCTTAAATCCGAATTAATCAAGGTTATTTCCTTGAATTAAAAGTGAAAAGCCAAAAATATAAAACACAACTCAAACTCCTTGCACTTTACTCATTTCAAATATTTAAAGTTATCTACTCTCGGACTTGAATTAAACAACGTTTCCCTGTGGATTCGACCCGGTATTTTACCGGAATTTATTACTATATCGGCACTTGTACACTTGCAAGTTCAAACCGATCAATTGACTTGTTGACCAAAAAATTAGGGATTAAAATTAATAATGTGGACTAATTGTTTGAAATGATGAAATAGTAATTAATATTTGTTAGCCATATTCATTAATTAAATTCTTGGAAAATTATCTCTAACTTGTCTATGAGATTAGAAAATAATTTAACCAACCATATTAGAGCACATTAATAAGGCCTAGAAATAGGATAATTTAATGAAAGGGATTTTGTAACACCGCCCCCAAGTATTTGTACTTTATCAAATTATGTATTGAACCCGAGAAATGAATAAACGCATTTTACGTGATTGTGAATTTTTATCATTTCTTTTACGTGAATAGTAAAATTCACGTGGGGCCCACACCGGAAGTGGGGGGCCGCCCGATATGTTCGGGACCACATATTATATTCATTTGGGTCAAGATGATATGTGTATAATGGTGGATAGCCTGGTTGGGCCATAGGAATCATGTGAGTAACCTGTTGGGCATATAAAGCCCATTTATCGGTACCGAAGTAATATCAGATAAAAAGCCATAATGAATTATGGGGACCATCAAATTAGAAGTTGGGGAATATACATTCATTCTTATAGCCAATAATAATTGGAAGAACGAGAGATATTTCATTTTACCCGATAAGACGAAATATAGTTCAAACAGTCCGGAAAATACAACTTTCGGGGCCGAATGTACACTCGGGGACACAAAGGGATGACCACCCATTAAAGTGGGGGCCACCCCACGACTTTGTCTTTCAAATATCAAGGTGAGCTGCACCATTGGACTGCTGTGAAGTGTTGAGGGGACTTGGAGACAAAGGGTGAAAGCTAAGGGGACCCTCACCCATATTATTGGTGAATAAGCCAAATTGAGTATCTCCCTCAATCCCCTAACCCATATGCTCGACCTACCTAACATACAAGAGTAGGAAGCTCTGCAAAAGACTCCATTTTATCACCCATACACGCACCAAGCTAAGGGAGAAGAAGGAGGAGAAAAGAGAAGAGAAAAGAGGAGCTTCGGGTGGGAAAACTTGTGGTTAACAAGGTAATGACTTCATTAATCCCATTCCTTCTCCATAATCATGTTTCATACTACTGAGATAGTTCTACACATGTAAAAGTGTAGAATGGGAGTTGGAGAGTTGGTCTAAACCCAAAATGAACTTTGAGAGCAAAGTTGACGGGTTTGCCGGAAAATAACCCTTCAGAGGTTATTTGTATTGATATGGGTTTTATGATGATAAAACCTTGTTAATAACTTCTATAAGGTGTTTCAAGAACTTTCAAGGAGTTGAAGGGGTCGCCGGAGTTGTCGCCGGAGTTCATTGAAGTTCACCGGAGTTTCACCGGAGCTCAATCGGGAAGGGCTAGAACTCCATAAGCTTCATTAAGGTGAGAAGACGGCTATATGCTTTGTAACTTTTGCGTTAGGCATAAGATTACCTAAATTAATCAATAATATGTTTTATGAATTGATTAATGGTATTAAAGCATGTGTTATGACTTATAGAAGAACATAACATAGTGAAAAGCATGTTAAACAAGTTTGATTAATGAAAATATTATAAATTAGTGTACATGATGTTCCAAGGACTCAAAATGGTATTTTTGGGTTAAGGAAGTCTAGAGGTACACGCATGTCAAATTTCACGTTAATCGGACTTCGTTTGGGCGGCCAAACGGGCGTTGAACGCCAAGTCAACTCCCATACTCGACCGAGTATTGGTATATACTCGACCGAGTATGGCCAGAAAGTGCTATTCTGGAGTTTCTGCCTCCCATACTCGATCGAGTATGGGTGTATACTCGACCGAGTATGGGCTGGAAGTGTATATTTGGAGCTACTGGCTCCCATACTCGACCGAGTATGGGTGGGTACCCGATAGGGTATTGATATTATGCCAAAACGGGCAGTTTTGAGCAGGTTAATGTGGGCCGTTCAAGTGGGACCCGCCCACGTTGGTTACTAGTGATTATTATACAACTATAGGACTAGGTATTGTCCATAGTTAAGTGAAAGAAAGTTTAGCCATATCCAGGTTAGGGTTTGGTGAGGAATTAGACTGAGGTTGAGTATCCTCGGGACGTAATCGATCCTAAAACTCGGTTGAGGTTGAGTATCCTCGGGACGGGCGTGATCCTAAAACTCGGTTGAGGTTGAGTATCCTCGGGACGGGCGTGATCCTAAAACTCGGTTGAGGTTGAGTATCCTCGGGACGGGCGTGATCCTAAAACTCGGTTGAGGTTGAGTATCCTCGGGACGGGCGTGATCCTAAAACTCGGTTGAGGTTGAGTATCCTCGGGACGGGCGTGATCCTGAAACTCGGTTGAGGTTGAGTATCCTCGGGACAGTAAATGATCCTGAAACTCGGTAGGGTATTAGTAAGATAGAATGTAGCTATTGAGCTAGGCATTCGGGAATAGATGGGAAAGGTCGGGTGAGTACCTTATCTCAAAAAAAGACTCTTTCAAAGAAAAGGACCTACGGGTCAAGTATTTTACAAGTATATACAGTATGTATTATCTTGGGAATGGGGTAACTTCGGTTATGCCTATAAATATATGTATCATCCTATTTTTGGGTCTTGTGTTTGAAATATTAGTTACTCTTCATCTAGCCTGCTTGTCACTAGTACTTCTATGGAGTACTGACCCCTTCGGGGGCCCTCACATTTTTCAGGTTGAGGCTAGAGTCCTACTCCTGCACCTTTGCCCAGGGTGATCATCGAATAAGGAAGACGTGGTTCGTGCTTCCACTCTTACTTGAAACAATGTAACTGCTCATGGATATTTATACAATGTTTTCTATTAAACTATTTGGGGGCCTGCGTGCCTATGTTTGCCACGTGTGGCTAAACTTCAAACATATTTTATTTCCGCATTTGTTTGAGTTATATTGATGTTGATTGTATGAGTTTACTAATCGGTTTGGCAATAGAATCTATCGGACGCCTTGTATGATCTAATAAGAATGAACTACGTTGTTCTTATTGGGTTGTACGGCGGTTGTCTACGTGGCACGGACGCGGTCCGGGGCGTGACAATTAAGTGGTATCAGAGCCATCGATTTCTAAACTATATAATTAACCTCTCAATATAGTATCATCAAAAAGTTTTGAACAAAACCATGAGCAAAAGTTTTTGTACTTAAGGAACCGTTGGAAACCAAGTTAATGACCTCTTATTGTTAAGACGGTACCCTTAACAGTTTGTTGGCCATAACGTTGGACCAAGTGGTGTCTTTTGTACTATTCCGTCAATTGACATTGATACGAGTCTAACGGCTCATTCCAAATCTCTTTCAGAAATGGAGGGTAGAGGCATGGCTACGAGGAACAACCCGAGAGGGCAAACTCCGGTGACGTCCGAAGGGGCTAGCCAGGTTGCATCTCGGGGCGCGAGAGGCGGTAGGAGAGGCCGTGGAGGCCGTGGAGGCCTTGGAGGCCGGGGAGGCCGTCGGGCTCAAACCGTGAGCGATGGCCATGTTAACTCGGTGCACGGAACTCACACCGAGGATTATGACTCTACATATGTTCCCGAGACGGAACATGAGGAGACCCCATATGATGGGGGTGATACGTATACTGATGATGACAACGATGAGAGTGATGCCAGATTCGCCCAGATGGGTGAACTGTTTGAGTGGTATCAAAAGGAGAAGTTGAGGAGAGATCTTAGGCGCCAAGCTAGGCGTGCCTCTCAGGGGGCTTCAGGTCACGGAAGCCGGGGAGCTTCAGTGGCCATTCCTGTGGCGACACAGGGGGTACAGGGAGGAGGTTTCTGTGTAAGAATCTCCAAATACCTCAAGGAGGCTAGGGCCTTGGGGTGCAAGTCCTTTGATGGCAAGGGCGATATATCGGTGGCTGCCGATTGGATAAAGAAGCTCAATGAGGCTGCTAGGGATATGCAGATTGGGCTTGACATAAAGCTGACGATTGCTACCAGGCTACTGGAGGGAGTAGCCGCTGTATGGTGGGAAGGCGTGGAAGGAAAGTTCCACGGTGAGACCACCTGGGAGAAATTTGAGGTAGAATTCTATAACCAGTACTACTCGGAGTTCGAAAAGAACCAAAAGAGGAAGGAGTACATGACCTTGGTACAAGAGGATGATTGCTCGGTGAGGCAACTGGAACAGAGATTCCGGGACTTGGCACGATACATACCTGAGTACGCCATGGATGAGAACCGCATGGCCAATCACTTCTGGGATACCCTACAGCTGGATATCCGTGATCGGGCTACCTTCAACCATCACATGACGTTCAGTGAGATCGTGGACCAGGGTCTACTTGGGGAAGCCAAGTGGAATGAGAGGAAGAAGAGAGACGCCGAGGAGGCAAAGAAAAGAAGATGGGGGAATTCTGGACCCCAAGACCATTCCCGGAAGCATCATGCCGGGAGTGGGAGTTCCTTCAGGGCGCCGGCACCACCGGCAAAGAAGAGCAAAGGCCCAGGAGGGCAGGGGCATAACTCGGGGGGTATGAGGCCACCGAGGTGCTCAAACTGCAACCGGAACCACGCCGGGAGGTGCAATGAGCCACCCCGATGTTTCAAGTGTGGGAGCACCAGCCACCTAAAACTCTCATGTCCAATGTTGAGTGGGGGTGGGCCGTCAGGGGCTGTTGAGGCACCTACGTCTAGTAGGGGTCGTGCGGGGCCATCTCAGGGTGGCACGGGAAGGGGCGGACCCACGGCTAGTAACGCCGCGTCCGTCAACCAAGGAAAGACCCAGGCGCGGGTGTACGCGATGACCGAGGCCGATGCTCGGGCCAACCCGGACTCCGTCGCAGGTATGTACTAAACTTATACATGTTTTTAGGCCTATACTGAAGTTGTAAGTCCTAGGGGACAAGAACACACAAACTCGGGGTTGAATCGGGGAAGAATCAATGAAATTAGGCCAATACCCGACCGGGTAGGGCAGGTCACCCGACCGAGTATTAGGAAATTTTGGCCTGGCAAATTCACTGGAATCTATACCCGATCGAGTATGGTCATATACTCGATCGAGTATTAGTAAATTTTCACTTTCGATGTGTGTACTCGATCGAATGGTGAAGGCAGAAAGTTTTGACAAAAATTTTGGGTGATACCCGACCGGGTATAGGTATATACCCGACCGGGTATGAGTAAAATTCCGGGTTTGAGGTGTGTACTCGATCGAGCAGGGATTCCAGAAAGTTTCCTCCGAAAAATTTGGGCCATACCCGACCGGGTATGGGGTAGTACCCGACCGGGTATAGGGCAAATTTTTGCAAAAAAAAAAAAAATTTTTTTTAGCTCCTTTTTAGTCGGGTCGTTGAGTAGTGTGCCTTACATGACTGATATATGTAGGAACACTAAAGATCAACGGTAGACAAGCAAGAATTCTCATCGATACCGGGGCGCAACGTTCATTTATGAGCGAAGCATTCGCCGAAGGTTTGAACGTGCCATTAACGGCGATGACACAACCCTTGTTAGTCTCTACACCATTGGGAGATGATGTAGAAAGAAAGCACTACTATCCTTCATGTAATGTTGAGATAGGGGGACACCGTCTAATGGGCGACTTTGTACCATTAGGCATGCTTGAGTTCGATGCTATACTTGGCATGGATTGGCTTGAAAGACACCATGCAAGGGTAGATTGTTACACCAAGGTGTTAGAACTGAAGGATGGCGAGGGAAACCCTCTATACTTCGAGGGAGATAGAGGACAATTCAGTCCTTGTATCATATCGGCCTTAAGGGCAAGGCGTATGATGATGAAAGGATGTCAGGCTTACCTAGCCTATGTCATAGGCAAGGAGGGCAAGGAGAAGAGCCTCACGGAAATGAGGGTGGTGAGTGAGTACCCAGAAGTTTTCCCAGAAGAACTCCCGGGACTCCCACCAGATCGAGAAATTGAGTTCGAGATCGAGGTTGAACCAGGCACTAAGCCCATCTCGATTCCTCCGTATCGAATGGCACCGGCCGAACTCCAAGAGTTGAAAGTCCAACTAGAAGGATTACTAGACAACGGATTCATTAGGCCGAGTCATTCACCATGGGGGGCACCAGTCCTTTTCGTGAAGAAGAAGGATGGAACAATGAGAATGTGTATCGACTACCGTCAATTGAACAAGGTCACAATAAAGAACAAATATCCTTTGCCAAGGATAGACGACTTGTTTGATCAATTGCGGGGGGCAACCGTGTTCTCCAAGATCGACTTGAGGTCGGGATACCATCAACTAAAGATAAAAGAGAGTGACATACCCAAAAGTGCATTCCGTACAAGGTATGGTCACTATGAGTTCCTAGTGATGTCGTTTGGGCTTACAAATGCCCCCGCGGCATTCATGGACCTCATGAACCGAGTATTTCATCAATACTTGGACCAATTCGTCATAGTGTTCATTGATGACATTTTGATATACTCTAAGAATGAAGAAGAACACGAGAGACATCTAAGGCTCGTGCTTGAAACACTGCGGGAGAAGCAACTCTTTGCCAAATTCTCTAAATGTGAGTTTTGGCTCGAGGAGATTGGCTTTCTTGGGCACGTGGTATCGGGCTCGGGCATTTCAGTTGATAACTCAAAGATTGAAGCGGTCACTAATTGGGAGAGACCCAAGAATGTGAAGGAAATCAGGAGTTTTCTTGGTTTAGCGGGATATTACCGCAAGTTCGTGGAGAAATTCTCAGTGATAGCATCACCACTCACGAAGCTCACCAAAAAGGGGGCCAAGTTCGTGTGGGATGACAAGTGTGAGAAGGGGTTTCTTGAGCTGAAGAAACGATTGACTGAAGCACCGGTACTGGCTCTACCCGTGCAGGGGCTAGGGTATGACATCTACAGCGATGCTAGCATTCAGGGACTTGGGTGTGTACTGATGCAATCAGGTAAGGTAATTGCTTATGCTTCTCGACAGCTGAGGAAGCATGAAGTGAATTACCCCACCCATGACTTGGAGCTGGGGGCTGTAGTATTTGCTTTGAAGATTTGGAGGCATTACCTCTACGGTGAGGTGTGTCACATCTACACCGATCACAAGAGTTTGAAGTATGTGTTCACTCAGAAAGAGTTGAACATGAGACAGAGACGATGGATGGAGTTGATCAAGGACTACAACTTGATCATTGATTATCATCCAGGTAAGGCTAATGTGGTAGCTGATGCTCTTAGTAGGAAGAGTTCATCGGGGGTGTTACTCACATGCCTACAAGCATTGAGGGCACGTGTGGAGGTATCCACAGATGGGGCCTTGTTGGCCAGGTTTGAGGTGAGACCCACATTGCTAGACGAGATCAGGACACGTCAGGGTAATGATGAGGAATTTCAGAAGATTCGGGAACGGATGCTCGTGGGACCCGTGGAGGGTTTCCGTGAGAGAGAAGATGGACTCCTACTGTTCAAAGAACGAGTGTGTATACCATCAGATGAGGAGCTCCGGAAATCTATTCTTGAGGAGGCTCATTCATCTGCTTATGCTATGCACCCAGGCGGTACAAAGATGTATCGGGACTTGAAGGAGAGTTACTGGTGGTCGGGGATGAAACGAGAGATTGCTGAATATGTGAGCCGTTGTCTTGTCTGTCAGCAGGTCAAGGCAGAGCACCAGCATCCGGCAGGGTTATTACAGCCACTTGCCATTCCAGAATGGAAGTGGGAGCACGTCACTATGGACTTCGTGGTGGGGCTGCCACGGACGGTTAGAAACTATGATGCGGTATGGGTGGTGGTTGATAGGTTGACCAAGAGCGCTCATTTCCTACCGATCAACACCACATATACGCTTGAGCGTTTGGCCAAGCTGTACACTGATGAGATCGTGAGACTGCATGGGGTTCCGGTTACTATAGTATCGGATAGAGACCCACGTTTCACATCACGGTTTTGGCCTAAGTTCCAAGAATCCATGGGGACGAAATTGAGGTTTAGCACAGCATTCCATCCTCAAACGGATGGGCAATCTGAACGGGTGATTCAAATATTGGAGGACATGTTGAGAGCATGTTCCTTGGAGTTCCAGGGGAGCTGGGACAACCAACTAGCGTTAGTAGAATTCGCCTATAACAACAGTTATCAGGCAAGTATTGGCATGCCTCCGTACGAAGCATTGTACGGGAGGAAATGTCGGACACCTTTGTGTTGGGATGAGGTTGGCGAGGCCAAGCTTGAGGGTACGGAGTTAGTTGAGATCACCAAGGAAAAGGTGAAGATTATTCAGGATAGGCTCAAGGCTGCCCAAGACCGGCAGAAGAGCTACGCAGATAAACGTCGGAGGACGTTGGAGTTTGAGGTCGGTGATGAGGTGTTTCTGAGGGTGTCACCTTGGAAAGGGATCATCAGGTTTCTCAGTCGGGGTAAGCTTAACCCACGCTACATAGGCCCATTCAAAATCATTGAAAGGATTGGGGTTGTGGCATACCGACTTCAGTTAACTCCAGAATTAGAAAAGATTCATAATGTATTTCATGTTTCTATGCTCAAGAAGTATGTACGGGACCCGTCACATATTCTTGAGAAACCACCGGTGGAAATCCGGGAAGACCTTCACTATGCGGTGCAACCGGTAAAGATCATGGACCGACAGGTAAAGAAGCTAAGGAGTAAAGAGGTACCGATGGTGAAGGTACTTTGGAAGAGTGATCGTGTCGAGGAGCAAACTTGGGAAGTGGAGACCCTGATGAGGGAACAGTATCCATTTCTGTTTGACTAGACACGTGGATTTCGGGGACGAAATCCCAAATAAGGGGGGTAGAACTTGTAACACCGCCCCCAAGTATTTGTACTTTATCAAATTATGTATTGAACCCGAGAAATGAATAAACGCATTTTACGTGATTGTGAATTTTTATCATTTCTTTTACGTGAATAGTAAAATTCACGTGGGGCCCACACCGGAAGTGGGGGGCCGCCCGATATGTTCGGGACCACATATTATATTCATTTGGGTCAAGATGATATGTGTATAATGGTGGATAGCCTGGTTGGGCCATAGGAATCATGTGAGTAACCTGTTGGGCATATAAAGCCCATTTATCGGTACCGAAGTAATATCAGATAAAAAGCCATAATGAATTATGGGGACCATCAAATTAGAAGTTGGGGAATATACATTCATTCTTATAGCCAATAATAATTGGAAGAACGAGAGATATTTCATTTTACCCGATAAGACGAAATATAGTTCAAACAGTCCGGAAAATACAACTTTCGGGGCCGAATGTACACTCGGGGACACAAAGGGATGACCACCCATTAAAGTGGGGGCCACCCCACGACTTTGTCTTTCAAATATCAAGGTGAGCTGCACCATTGGACTGCTGTGAAGTGTTGAGGGGACTTGGAGACAAAGGGTGAAAGCTAAGGGGACCCTCACCCATATTATTGGTGAATAAGCCAAATTGAGTATCTCCCTCAATCCCCTAACCCATATGCTCGACCTACCTAACATACAAGAGTAGGAAGCTCTGCAAAAGACTCCATTTTATCACCCATACACGCACCAAGCTAAGGGAGAAGAAGGAGGAGAAAAGAGAAGAGAAAAGAGGAGCTTCGGGTGGGAAAACTTGTGGTTAACAAGGTAATGACTTCATTAATCCCATTCCTTCTCCATAATCATGTTTCATACTACTGAGATAGTTCTACACATGTAAAAGTGTAGAATGGGAGTTGGAGAGTTGGTCTAAACCCAAAATGAACTTTGAGAGCAAAGTTGACGGGTTTGCCGGAAAATAACCCTTCAGAGGTTATTTGTATTGATATGGGTTTTATGATGATAAAACCTTGTTAATAACTTCTATAAGGTGTTTCAAGAACTTTCAAGGAGTTGAAGGGGTCGCCGGAGTTGTCGCCGGAGTTCATTGAAGTTCACCGGAGTTTCACCGGAGCTCAATCGGGAAGGGCTAGAACTCCATAAGCTTCATTAAGGTGAGAAGACGGCTATATGCTTTGTAACTTTTGCGTTAGGCATAAGATTACCTAAATTAATCAATAATATGTTTTATGAATTGATTAATGGTATTAAAGCATGTGTTATGACTTATAGAAGAACATAACATAGTGAAAAGCATGTTAAACAAGTTTGATTAATGAAAATATTATAAATTAGTGTACATGATGTTCCAAGGACTCAAAATGGTATTTTTGGGTTAAGGAAGTCTAGAGGTACACGCATGTCAAATTTCACGTTAATCGGACTTCGTTTGGGCGGCCAAACGGGCGTTGAACGCCAAGTCAACTCCCATACTCGACCGAGTATTGGTATATACTCGACCGAGTATGGCCAGAAAGTGCTATTCTGGAGTTTCTGCCTCCCATACTCGATCGAGTATGGGTGTATACTCGACCGAGTATGGGCTGGAAGTGTATATTTGGAGCTACTGGCTCCCATACTCGACCGAGTATGGGTGGGTACCCGATAGGGTATTGATATTATGCCAAAACGGGCAGTTTTGAGCAGGTTAATGTGGGCCGTTCAAGTGGGACCCGCCCACGTTGGTTACTAGTGATTATTATACAACTATAGGACTAGGTATTGTCCATAGTTAAGTGAAAGAAAGTTTAGCCATATCCAGGTTAGGGTTTGGTGAGGAATTAGACTGAGGTTGAGTATCCTCGGGACGTAATCGATCCTAAAACTCGGTTGAGGTTGAGTATCCTCGGGACGGGCGTGATCCTAAAACTCGGTTGAGGTTGAGTATCCTCGGGACGGGCGTGATCCTAAAACTCGGTTGAGGTTGAGTATCCTCGGGACGGGCGTGATCCTAAAACTCGGTTGAGGTTGAGTATCCTCGGGACGGGCGTGATCCTAAAACTCGGTTGAGGTTGAGTATCCTCGGGACGGGCGTGATCCTGAAACTCGGTTGAGGTTGAGTATCCTCGGGACAGTAAATGATCCTGAAACTCGGTAGGGTATTAGTAAGATAGAATGTAGCTATTGAGCTAGGCATTCGGGAATAGATGGGAAAGGTCGGGTGAGTACCTTATCTCAAAAAAAGACTCTTTCAAAGAAAAGGACCTACGGGTCAAGTATTTTACAAGTATATACAGTATGTATTATCTTGGGAATGGGGTAACTTCGGTTATGCCTATAAATATATGTATCATCCTATTTTTGGGTCTTGTGTTTGAAATATTAGTTACTCTTCATCTAGCCTGCTTGTCACTAGTACTTCTATGGAGTACTGACCCCTTCGGGGGCCCTCACATTTTTCAGGTTGAGGCTAGAGTCCTACTCCTGCACCTTTGCCCAGGGTGATCATCGAATAAGGAAGACGTGGTTCGTGCTTCCACTCTTACTTGAAACAATGTAACTGCTCATGGATATTTATACAATGTTTTCTATTAAACTATTTGGGGGCCTGCGTGCCTATGTTTGCCACGTGTGGCTAAACTTCAAACATATTTTATTTCCGCATTTGTTTGAGTTATATTGATGTTGATTGTATGAGTTTACTAATCGGTTTGGCAATAGAATCTATCGGACGCCTTGTATGATCTAATAAGAATGAACTACGTTGTTCTTATTGGGTTGTACGGCGGTTGTCTACGTGGCACGGACGCGGTCCGGGGCGTGACAGATTTACATCTTGTCTATGAGAGATAAATTCAATTGCTTAAATAATGAGTTTAACTAGTTAATGAATTTGGTTATTTTTATTAATTAAAATATTGGAGAATTATTTCTACCTTGTCTATGATGTTAGAATTTAATTCAAGCCAACCATTTTGAACACATTAATGACACCTAGAAATAGGATAAATTAATGAAAATAGTTTCTATTCTTGTCTATGAGGAAAGAAATTATTAGTCCAATTTTAGTTTTAATTTCCCTAATTACTAGGTCCAAGAATATATCCATTTCTAATTACTCAATTCATTGCCCTTATTTGCATCAATCCATTTAAGTTTAATATTATATTTTTTCCTTTGGTTTATTTTTGAGCCATCATTAGTATTTGCACAATTTAATTTACTTTCTTTTCCAAAAAGTAGTTTAGAAAATCAATCAAAAGTTTTAATTTGGAAAGCTTCCAATAATTTGCGATAACCTGTGACTGGACTTAAAATCAAGAAGTTCCTCCGTCATTCCTCGAGAGACACGATACTCGGGGAAAAACCGAAAGGTTAGACTCTGTTTTACTACAACGCCGCGACAGCGGTTATCAATGTGTTTGGTGCGCGAGTGATGAACAGGGTTGCTGGTTATGGCTATTGCACTTTGGGAGTCACTGTAGATTGGGATGTGATTGAACAAGAAGTCATAGTCTCTGAGCTGGTTTCTCATCCATAGGATTTGTGAACAACAACTAGCAACCACAACGTATTCTGCTTCGGCTGTAGAAGTTGACACGCAGTTTTGCTTCTTGGACGACCAACATACTAGCTTCTCTCTGATGGTCCCTGATAGAGGTAAAAGTCTAGAGGGGGGGGGGGGGGGGGTAAATAGACTTTTAAAGCTTTTTCGGTTTTAAGAACTCTTCCCCTCTAGATGAGTTGATCTATAATCTTTTGGGAGATTAATTGTAATACCCGAGTTTAATATAAGAGGATTAATAGTACTACTCATACCAACAAGGTGCATCTCCTTTTAAGGGAGCTCATTAGCCAAGAACTCCAAAGTTAAGCGTGCTTGCACGGGAGTAGTCTTGGGATGGGTGACCCCCTGGGAAGTTTCTCAGGGCGCGCACGAGTGAGGACAAAGTGCGCGGAAAAGGCTAGTGGTGGTTTGTGGGGACAGTACTAGAGGTCTGAAGTAACTACCTCGGGTCCCACGGGGCCGGGGTGTTACAGGTGGTATCAGAGCAACCCTGCGACAGTGTGCTGACCCGTTGGATATCGGGCGGGCACTTAGCGGGGGTAGATTCTGGGATTTGATTGAGATTTAAGATTGGTTTATGGGCGCAACGAGGACGTTGCGTTCCTAAGTGGGAGTGATTGTAACACTTGAGATTTAATATAAACGGATTAATAGTACTACTCATACCAACAAGATGCATCTCCTTTTAAGGGAGCTCATCACCAAGAACTCCAAAGTTAAGCGTGTTTGCACGAGAGTAGTCTTGGGATGGGTGACCCCCTGGGAAGTTTCTCAGGGCGCGCACGAGTGAGGACAAAGTGTGCGGTAAAGGCTCGTGGTGGTTTGTGGGGACAGTACTATTGGTCCGGAGTAACTACCTCGGGTCCGGTGGGGCCGGGGTGTTACAAATGGTATCAGAGCAACCCTGCGACAGTGTGCTGATCCGTTGGATATCGGGCAGGCCCTTAGCAGGGGAAAAGATTCTGGAGTTTGATTGAGATTAGTTTAAGGGCGCAACGAGGACGTTGCGATCCTAAGTGGGGGTGATTGTAATACCCGAGTTTAATATAAGAGGATTAATAGTACTACTCATACCAACAAGGTGCATCTCCTTTTAAGGGAGCTCATTAGCCAAGAACTCCAAAGTTAAGCGTGCTTGCACGGGAGTAGTCTTGGGATGGGTGACCCCCTGGGAAGTTTCTCAGGGCGCGCACGAGTGAGGACAAAGTGCGCGTAAAAGGCTAGTGGCGGTTTGTGAGGATAGTACTATTGGTCCGGAGTAACTACCTCGGGTCCCACGGGGCCGGGGTGTTACATTAATAGATGCACAACGGAAGTCTTTAACCTCTTGACTATTAGTATGAGACAACTTTCTAGTTTGAGTGATGTTTATGGATAGGCAGTAGGCTTGGCAGTTGGCTGGTGGGCAGGCTACTGCTGAGACAACTGCTGGGTTGGCAGTTGGCTGGAAGACAGAAGACTGCTAAGGCAACTTCTGATAAACAGGATGACTTATGGAATATTTTCAACAGGCTTTTAGTTTTGGCTATTGTAATCGTTCAAAGGAAGTAAATATGTATGAGCAGTGGGTTCAGCAGGTGGGTGAAAACCAGAGTGCTGCTGAGACACCTTCTAAACTTTGAGAGATTCTTGAGGAAAGACTGTCTCAAGGAGAGTGAGTAATTAAGCAGTAGGATAAGCAGTAAGGTCAGTTAAGACTACTGCTTAGGATGCTGCCGGCAAACTACAATCCTTTTGTGAGAAGTGATGGGTGTGTGCTTTGTTGAGTTAAGAAGAATCAACACACGATGTATCCTGGTTCAGAGGTGGTGTAATCCTCCTACATCCAGTCCCACCCTATTTCAGATGGATTTCCACTAAAGTATTAAGCCCAATACACTTAGTGCCAATCTAGCCTTTACAACACTCAGGCCTAGATTGAAGGTTTTTCACGATGAGTATAACACCACTCAAAGTTACTCAGTCCTTAGACTTTTCTCAAATGATCCAGTGGGAATCAAAAGGTACTCTATCTATCTAACCACACTTTAGGATCCGAACAACTGTTCTCCTAAGTGTTTACAACCACTTGTGAAATGTTTCACGAAATTTCTGGCCACCAACTAAAATCTAAGCTCTAAAAATATAACAATGTATGATCTAGTCTAAGAGCTTAGTGAAGCATGAGTCAAAGCAAAGAGTGACGCTGTGATCAACCACTTTCTTCTTTGCTAGATATACTTTTGTGATTATAGAATCTCTTTGCTTTGAACTCAATAACTTGGTTTTTGAACTCATGCCTCTGCCTTTAT
>CAMAPF010000054.1:0-461684 GCA_945859915.1 Cuscuta epithymum | reverse complement strand
GGGCGGTTCCCGGTGGAATTGTTTGATGAATTTTTTTGAGAATCTTATTCATTAAGTCTAGTTTACTCATATCAAATTTGAACTAACAATTTAATCGGGAAGGCATTCAAATGAATTCTTGAAGATTACTGCGCTTTTAACTGCACTATTATCTTCAAGAATTCATTTGAATGTCTTCCCGATTGAAGTTTTAGTTCAAATTTGATATGAGTAAACTAGACTTAATGAATAAGATTCTCAAAAAATTTCATCAAAAAATTCCATCGGGAACCGCCCCAAATGGCGTCTGCCGGACAGAGCATCCTAAATATGGCCTTATTTGACATTTTTTTTCAAGTTCGAGGCCCTATCTGACCCTTATCCCTGCACTATTTAAAAATCAGAAACCATTAATTGCAAGCCATCAAATGAGCTACTATTACATTCTTAAAAATTATGTAGTACTATACAAAGCAGTACTGCACAATATAATATGAAAATTTAGTGTCTAACTCTACTGCCAATGCACAATATAATATGAAAATTTAGTGTCTAACTCTACTGCCAAACTAATTTATAGATATCAAATTTACTGCACTTGTTTAAGGCGTTAATAAAACATAAATTTACTGCACTTAAGGCATTAACAAAACATAAATTTCATAGCACCTTCACAATTTTTTCACTGCACAGTGATGGCATATACACTATTTGAAGCTATTGCCTTCACAATCAACCAACTCCATTGAAATTTCATGTGCCTTCTACACTAAAACAAAAAATACACTAATTTTGACTATTTCATAATCCGACCATTATTGGATATTTGCCTGCAATTCCCCCTTTTCCCTGACCATTTTTTCCGGCTCGTTCGAATGCTATGTTAGAATTTGCTTCAATGCCGCACCTTCCTGTTTATTTTGCTTGGGGAAATCTCGGTCACAATCAGGTTAATCATGAGTTACAATTAGCTAGCTTTTTTATAACAAGTCTAGTCATATTGTGGCAATTTTAACAACTTTTACTCATATATACATGATGGCTTAATTAACGTTTTCGTAATAGTACGAGAATCAAATTGACAATTTTGTTTCTAGTTTTCTCTATTTTTCAAATTCAAAATACAGAAAACATTGTACTTCCACTTTTTAAATTTCTTAATACAAAACTGTTTTCCTTTATCTCTCTTTTTACGTAAAGTTAAGAAACAATTTTTAATGCTTAGCACCAGGGGCAAGAATCGCCACTGGCGCTGCTAATCAGCATCGTCATCATGAGACCACCGTATGATATTGGACATATGCGTTAGAAAAAATGATTTCCAAATTATTAAAAAATAGAGAATAATAAAACTAGAAAATAATGCACAGAAGTGGAAAACATATAAAAATATATAGCTGGAAATAGAAATAGAAAACAAGGAAAATAAAGTAAACGGAAATATCATACAATGCAGAAAACAGAAGTAAAAGAACCAATCTGATAATCATAGTTAATTAAACCAGAAATAATAAGTTTGATTCAAGGCTACACTTTTATAAATATGAAGTGCATTTGCTTCTTCTCCCTTTTTCAATTTGTTTTGTATTTATTATTTGATGTATTTATTTTTTATTTCTATCTGTTTTTCAATTAATATTTTATATTTTTTTATTCAAAACAAAAATTTCACAAAAATCAAAAACACCACATCCAAAAAAACAAAAACAAAAACACCAAAGTGAACCCAAATAAACCAAACTAAACAAACCATGCTTTCAAATTTTGAAAGAGAAAACCTAACCCAACCAAACTTTTCACTTTCACTCGACATTTGATTTTGTCAAAACTAAATCTTGAACAGAAAATACAAAACATGTCTAAAGTTGAGAGAAATTCGCATGTTCAAAGTTGAGAGAAATTCATAAAATGTATGGATACACGTGCACACCTTGCGTGCGACAACTTTTCAACCAACATTAAACAAAAAAAATAACTAATCAATCATTATGTGAGAAAAAGTACAAATTCTCCTCTATGACATCCACCACATTCTTTGAAGACCTCATATGATGATATATATAATCATCAGGCCCGTAGACTTCAATCTTTCTCCACACATGTTTTCTAAATGAATAAAGTAAAACTTCAACAGATCCTTTCGCATCAAGTAACAACAGTATTTCCCCTAAATTAGTACTTGTGGAGAAAATGTCCATAGAATCTTTAGTTATTAAACTCTCCTCCCATGGAAGAGAAATCACTTGTTTCTCCCATTTCATCGATTTCTCCAAAGTCAAAATACGCATTTCTCGTCCTACTACAAAGTTGTTCCTTTTTATATGAACGACGGCAAGTCGACCGTCAATTTCCATCCATGACAATCTCCAAAAATTTGAGATATTACATTTTTTCAGCTCAACACCCGGGAATGGTACCAACCCAATATTCTCATCTCCAACGTTGAAAGTAACAATTTCTTTTCTAAATATCGAGCTTATCAAGTAGATAATACCGCCTATGTGAACACTCGCATCGGGGTACCCAAGTAAATCATTATTGATCTCCCTCCATGATTTATCAACTCCGAGAGTTAACACACAATATTGCCTCTTGTATTCATTGCTACCCCAAAAATCTTGCAACTTCAAAACCTTGTAGCTTTTCGAAATCGGATCAAAACCCAATATATAACTAGTGCCGGTCTGACCTCGGCTCACCACATCTCTTTGCAAGGAAATGTGTTGCCTTGTTTAATTTAGAATACCACAGAAGAAGGAATCACAATGTTAGTCACTTCAAACAGAGAACAACAATATGATAAAGAAATAGATAGTACTCGTAACTTAAGCTTCTCACTTATAGATGTCTTCTTTTGGACTGAAATTTGCTGGTCTGGTCTGGTTTGGTCTGTTTAAGTCTAGTCTGGTCTGGTCTGGTCTGTTTAAGTTTGGTCTGGTCTGGTCTGAACTGGTCTGGTAAACGTCTGATCTCTGTGTATTTTATAACTACGGAAGTCTGGTCTGGTCTGTTTAAGTCTGGTCTGGTCTGGTCTGGGACTGAAAACAATCCAAAAGAAAACATCCTTGCACTTGTAGCTAGGTAATACACTATATAATACGTACGTACCTTGTAGTAGGGTTGCAAATCACGACGTCTTCTTGCTGGTCGAATACACAAATCAAGCCATTAGTAGCATTCCTTTGTCCATAAGCATTCAGATTTTTAAAATGTCGTGCTTCCAAATAATGGACTTGGAGCAATGCTTTGTCTTCTCCGGTGTCATTTACGGTGTAGAAGCGGTGACGTTTATGAAAGGAGGAATCAGAAATAGATATGAGGATTTGAGTTCCATCGGGGCGGGCTGAGGATCGGTCGTGGTGCACTTTCACAAAGAGAGGCTCAGCTATTACAGAACAAAAGAATTTTGCAACACACTTGAATTGTGCTAATTGTTTAGCAGGAAGCCATGTGAGAATTTCGAAAATTATATCACTTGGGAAAAAAACTGTACAAGTTGAAGAAGAGTCCATTAATGTCCTGTGAAGAGAACTGTTATTACTAGGCTTGGAACTCATCTCCTGCAAATACCCACGAGGATCGTTATGAGTTATTATGAGTCATTAGTTATGGATTCTGGATCTAGCTAGTAACATTAGGAAACTGTTTACTTAGGACTTGATGTCCAGACTCCATACTTAATAAGAATAAAGACTTAATTAATCCTTCAATTATTAAGTCATTTTTAATAACCATGAAACCTCGGTTTATCTATTTATAAACAACCAATTTAATCATTAAACTGCATGCATATACGATGTATATAGAAGTTTGTATTATTACATACAACACCTGCTAAGACGTATATTCGGCCAATTTTTTAAATCGATTAGGGATCGGATTAAAGAGGAATTCCCAAGAATACGGGACTTTTGCAAATGTCATGCAAAAACACGGGAGTGTGTTTTCTTGTATGAAAACACAGGAATTTTGTAAATCCCATTCCCAAAGGGTAGCCTGCTACATGGTGCAGTGAGAGAGAAATAAGTGGACCCATATAAATAATAAATGCGTATCAATTTTCCTTAAATTGTTGTAACTTTTGCATTTATATTCCAACTTTTATAAAAAAATATATCAATATTCATAACTTTTTACGAGCTTCCATATGACACCAGTATTGTATATATAAGGTTTAAAAACAAAAATTGAAATTTAGTGCATATATTAATCAGATAGAATTTCTTTATTTTTTTATATGATAAATAGTCACAATAAGTTGTTATTCTAAACAGAACTAAATCAAACAGTAAGATTTTTATCAAGTAACTATAATTCTTTCACTTATAATTCGTAAAGATTTATTCTTTAATAGAACAAAATAACTCATATTTGGGAACAAAAATACAAAATACATATATAGCTGCTTCCATTTTTTGCTATCTTTTTTTATTGCTCTTCAATCATTTGTTTTTGTATAATCTAGTACTACCTCCATCCAACTAACATTGAGACATGAGAAGACGGTGGGATTATTAATAAAAGTGAGTGTATATAGTTGAATTGATATTGACTCGATAAACTTAGAATAAGGTAAGAAAGATTTAAAAGTACGCAAATTTTTATCAAATTAACGATCTTAGTGGGACACCTCAAAAGAGAAAGGCGAGACAACTCAACGGAGTGGAGAGAGTAACGGTTAATATAGACATGTAATAATTTTATTTAAAAATTACATAACTAATATTGATGTTATAAGAAAGATCATGAAAAATAATTTCATTTTATATTTTTTTAACATAAATCATGTGATATATAAAAATGTTAATTATTATGATTTCTAGATTAAAATTAATAATAAGGCTCCAACTAGTCCACGTGTTTAACATCTCCCCATGTAATATGTAATAATTAATATATGAGGTATGAAATTGGTAAAGATAATTAAAAGTCCTCTTTGAATTAAAAATGCCTACTCACAGAAAAGTAGTGGATTCGCCCATTCGGAACTGGGAGTTCCGACTAAGAAGCATTCTTTTGGAATTTTTTTATAAACGCTCATTTAGTCGGAAAGGTGACTTCCGAATACCGTAATTTTGGAAAACCTAGAATAAGTCCCGTTATTTGGCACTACATGCAAGCAATTACGAAATAACATTGTTCATTGATCTGCACATAAAATAAATAGCCTTCTTAAAGACTTTAATCCAGACAAGACTTAATTGAATTGGGGAAAAAATCAAACTGACTCTAAATTTGCTTAAGTTATTGCACAAGTGTTTCTATAATTCTATGGACTCTAGATATCAAATTATCACCTTGATCAGCTATGATATGATGTACGTAGTAAATATGAATTTACACTTGTCAAATTAAGTTCGATCAAGATTCAAACTAGCATATAAATTTTGCGGTTGTTCGGCCTACATTGATGGGAATGTTGGAACCCGAACTCAATTGTTACGGAGTAATTGTTAAATTGCAAAAGATACTAGTTTTCTCATAGCGTTAGGGTATACAATTCTACCCACAAATCTAATTAAACTTAACGATTGCATGCATGAAACTTAACAGTTCTACAATTCTTTTTTATACAAGAAAAAAATAAAGAAGCAAGATGATTATAGCTAGTACATACACGTGCGAAGTAAGAACATCACGTTATATTATGAAAGAATTAACAAGAGCCTCAAAAGATTTGATGTCTCGACGTACCTAGATAGGTTTGAATGATCAGGTAACTCAATATGACGTATATGGAGGCAGTATATGAAGTGGAATTCTATAGAGAGAATTATTAGAGAAAATTTAGAATTTAAGAAGCTAAAACTTTCCAAATCCATTAACAAACGGAAAAGAACCCTAACATAAACAGAATGTGCACAACTTAGTTAAGTTTCCAAATCCATTAACAAACGGAACTAGTCAGTTTCCCATCTAGTCTCAAACTGTATACGATAGTACTAAACCAGAAATTTTATCGAGCATGGCGTGCTCTTTATTGAAATAATTTTCCACAAGACGATGAAATTGCGGAAAAATTGTAGTGACATCTGACTTTTGTTTAAGTGGATAAAACCAAATGTAACGAGTGTAATAATCCACAAAGATAACATAATAGCGACACCCGGTAATTGACACATGAGTTGTACTCCACACATACGTGTATATTAATTCTAGTGGACTCGTTGCATTCATAGAGTTACTGAAAAATGGTAATTTGGTACTTTTATTGACTGAGCATGACATGCAATGAGAATCACTAAAATTATTACATGGTATGACACTTTTATTTTGGCGAACTAATGACTCAAATATACGACTAGACGGGTGACCAAGGGTATGATGTCATTGAGACCGAATAGAAACTTGAGAAACGTTGACTTGAGGCTGACTCCGGGACGGTGCATAATAAACATCGTTATGGTTCAATCCTTGCATGAGTGGCGCCCCCATGATCCGATCCTTAACAATAAAATGAGAGGAAAAAAATTCAACAGAAACATCGTTAGTTTTACACAATTTGGAAATAGACACAAGATTTTTCTGGATACGAGGAACACATAAAATATTAGAAAGTGTTAAAGGTCGAGAATTGGTAGATAAGGTAGTGGAACCGGTATGAGTGATTGACAGCGCCTTACCATCACCAAGACGGACCTCACCAGGGCCTCCATATTCAGTATAGGACGAGAGTGAGGTGGCTGCCGATGTTACATGATGTGAAGCTCCAGTATCAAACAACCACGGTTGTCCGCCCGCAAAAGAATTTGTGGATCGTTGCGCTTACCGCTACACTAAAAGCAATCGCTGATAATGTAGCACGCTCCTCCCCCTTTATAGCACATGCGAAGCGCCACGCGGTTCGATTTCACCGGCAGGCTGGCTGTTGTTGGCACCGCATACCCGCGGCCCAACAATCCCCCCCCCAGCACCGGCCAGCCTACAACTGCGCAACATGCTGTTGCCGGGGGTCGAACCTGTGACCTTGGCTCTGATACCACTTGTGGATCGTTGCGCTTACCGCTACACTAAAAGCAATCGCTGATAGTGTAGCACGCTCCTCCCCCTTTATAGCACATGTGAAGCGCCACGCGGTTCGATTGCACCGGCAGGCTGGCTGTTGTTGGCACCGCATACCCGCGGCCCAACAGAATTGACCGACGTAGTATTAACCACAGGTTGTGATGATGGCATAGGGAGAGAGATATGATTTTCCCGGAGAAATCATTGCAGCTTACGGCACTGTTGGACTTCATGACCCGGAATGGAACAAAACCGGCAAATAACTTGGGACGTAGAAGATCTGGGCGGATGACCAAAGTGGCCGCCACGTCCACGACGTCCTTGCCCTCCACGTTTCTCATAGTGTTGAGATGAGCGACGTTCATGTGATTGGGACACCACGTTGGTAGCATGAGCAGTTGGGACAATTAATTGATTTGCACTTGCTGCCTCTTGAATACCTTTTTCCTTTTCCAATAATAACTCTTGGAGTTGTGACAAAGGAAAAGGTGTCTCACGGACCCGAATGGCAGAGAGAAGGTCACTGTATTCTGGGCCCAGACCATTGAGAATATGAACAACCAGATCGTCATTCGATATTGGACTTTGAGCAAGAGCCAGATCCTCGGCTATGGCATACATTTCAGTGAGGTATTCGGTGACGGATCTGCTACCCCGTTTGGTCCGAGCAAGGGAGGTCTTGAGAGATATGATGCGGCCGCGAGATGTGTTAGCGTATGTGAGAACCAGCTTATCCCACGCATTTTTAGTCGTAGCAGCCGACGAGATGAGTGGCTGAATAGTGTCGGAGCAACTTCCGATGAGAGCACTGATGATGGTGCGATCTTGCTGATACCAAATGGCATAGCAAGGATTGAGCTGGGTTTTGGCATCATCTAGATATTTGGCCGGAGCAGTGAGTGTGCCGTCGACGTAGCCTTCAAGGCCGAGGCCAACAAGAGCGGAATGTACCTGACATTTCCAGACGGAAAAATTGGACGAAGTAAGTTTGATTGGGAAATGGTTGGTGGCAGTGAGGGAGATGACTTGGGTGGTGGCGGTAATTGTCATCGTGAAACAAAGAATAGATCGGAAAAAAAAAATTGACTCTTTAGAGTCTGGCTCTGATACCATGAACAACTATGGAAATAGAGTATATTGAATTGAGTAATTACGATGTACAATGATAGGTATAAATACAGCTCATGGAGATAATCTTTGCTAACTAATATACCTACGTATTAGGAGACTAGATAAACTCCACTAACGGATATACAAGTATTATGTACATACGTAACTGAGTAAATAATGAATTAAATTAGGAATTTTATCAATTTAGGACCCGAAAGATAGATTAATTATCAATCTGGGACCTGAAAGATGAAATGTATCAATATAAGACCCGAATGATAGAAAACTATCCATTTCGGACCTGCATGATTGAGAATTATCAATCAAGAACCTAAGTTGTCGTGAATTTTATTTTTGATTTTATTTTAAAAAATTTAAATATTATTTAGTTTTATTAAACTAATAAATTTTTGTGAAGAAAAGTTTATCAAAAATTGGTAATGGAATTAATAAAAAATTAAATAAATCAAAACCTATAAAATGTTAGGTCCTAGATTGATAGTTTTCCATCATTCGGGTTCTATATTGATACATTTCATCTTTTAGGTCCCTGATTGATAATTCATTTATCTTTCGGGTCTTGAATTAATAAATTTTAATTAAATTATGTTTCATTACACGTAACGCATGTAGACGTACGGTGCTACGGCTCATGATGCCAAAATACTTCATGCTCCGTATTTAGTTTAATTAGTAGCCCGTATCATCATATGTATAATTAAAGTATAGACGTGTAGTTCGTAATTTCAATCTTCAACAAATAATATGAATTTGATTTCAAAAATAATAATAATATGAATTTAGAATATACTACGTATCTTTCTTCTTTTGAGAGTCTTAGACCACATCTTTTTAAGTACCGAGAATGTATCTTTGCATAAATCTTTTAATCAGATTTTATTTTCGAAATTAAGCAATTAGTACGATTAATTCCTACTTTTATATTCCATGTCCATAAGATTAAGGATGTTTTTATTTGAACTGTTTTCAGTCCCAGACCAGATTGGACTTAGGATGTTATCTTTTGGACTGAAATTTGCAGGTCCGGTCTGGTCTGATCTGGTAAATGTCTGGTATCTGTGTATTTTATAACTACGGAAGTCAAGTCTGGTCTTGTCTAATCTGGTCTGGTCTGGTCTGATCTAGTCTGGTCTGGGACTGAAAACAGTCCAAAAAAACATCCTTAAACAGACCAGATCAAACCTGACCAGATTTAAACAGATCAGACCAGATCAGACCAGGACAAATCATACCAAAGTAGACCAGACATCCGTAATTATAAAAGACACAGAGACCAGACATTACCAGACAAGACCAGACCAGACCAAACCAGACTTAAACAGACCAGACCAGCAAATTACAGTCCGAGTAAAAACATTCTTAGTCATATTGATTTTTCTTGATCAATGATGATCAAGTTCGACTCAAAATATTTTTAATAGAAAATTATTTAAAGTATGAAAATTATATGGAAATGTTCTTTGTTAAAAATACTTCCATAAAAGTATAAGTGATATAAATTTCTCACAAATATATGATAACTTTTCTAAAATGCCCTGGCGTTAGTCAGGCAGCAACCCAGTGCCTAGCAGTTAGGAGGACGCCTTGATGGGGACTAATGAGAGACATAGAATTGATAGTTTTATGAATAGTTAAAAAAAAGTTAAGGTCATCATGCCCGACTATATGATCCATTATATAAATAGGGAGTTGCTCTTTCCCATTATGAATTAGTATATATACATCTTACAAAATAATATATATATATATATATAGACTAATATTCAGGTCCAGCCAGGCCGGACCACTCCCCCCGTCCGGCCTCCTCCATTTGGGGGTCTTCCCAGTGGTATTTTTTTCTCAAATTTTTTGTGTAGGTTCCTCATCAAGTCTAGTTCATCCATACCAAATTTCAGCCAAAAATTCAATCGGGAAGGTCGTCAAATGATTTTTGCAAGTTAACTGGTCCGGAAAATACATATTCCAGACCAGTTAACTTGCAAAACTCATTTGACGACCTTCCCGATTGAATTTTTGGCTGAAATTTGGTATGGATGAACTAGACTTGATGAGGAACCTACACAAAACATTTGAGCAAAAAATACCACCGGAAAGGCCCCCAAATGGAGGAGGTCGGACGGGGCTCCGGTCAGGTATACCTGACCAGAAGAGTACTCTATATATATATATATATATATATATATATCTTAAAAACTTATAAGCATCAATGATGGTTAGGGTATTTTTGGAATGATAAAAATGTTGGTGTAACTCTAAGGTAAGATGTACTTGTACAATTTGTTTTAATCATTGTACCATTCATTATTATTCATATTTATGCTCCTTAACTCCGTTAGAATCAAACTGTTGAGTTTGCATGCAATTAACATTCTATGTAACCTTCGTTTTATTATTATTGTATTTA
Source organism: Cuscuta epithymum (assembly GCA_945859915.1). Classification (NCBI taxonomy): domain Eukaryota; kingdom Viridiplantae; phylum Streptophyta; class Magnoliopsida; order Solanales; family Convolvulaceae; genus Cuscuta; species Cuscuta epithymum. The sequence continues at coordinate 451,165 of CAMAPF010000054.1, read as the reverse complement.
CTTAATTGCTTTGATTTTCATTTAATGTTTTCATTTATTTTTGCATATTATAATGATTATTTTGAATGATTTAGTACTCCGTATAAATTTTTATAAATTTTACCCGTGAGTAGTACTATTTTTGTTCTTTCAAATTATATACTATATTTGGTTTTCCTAAGCGGGTCTTAGGGGTGGGATTTTGGAACCAAGAATCGGAAAATCAAACCGTAATGATCTGGTTCGGTTTGGTTTCAACATTTATTAGTTATTTATTAATGGTTCGATTCCTATTTCTTATTAACAGTGAGTTCTCGGATCCTGAAAAAAATATGTGCCTGGAACTGTTAATGAACTGTTATATATAATAATTAAAAATTTATATATTACTTATTTTTATATACTCCATATATTTTAGTGTATATTTACTTATTTATTTTTATATTAATTCACTATTTGGAATTGGTCCTTGGGATGCTTTGCTCTTCACAAACTTTATGTCTCTATTAATTTACATTGCCAGTTCAAGATCATAATTATTGATTGTACTGAATATCTTGTTTTGTTTTATTTACTAAAATTTTCAGTTTGTTATGTACTTACTCCCTCCGTCCCTAAATAGAAGCATTTGTTTCTTTTTCGGTCTGTCCCTAAATAATATTGTCTAAACAGTACCGACCAACCCCACTTTCTTAAAATGTGTTGAAAAAGAATGGATACTTTTATATGGGGACAGAGGGAGTATATTTTAAACTCAACTTTTGAGATTTGAAATGATAGTAAACATATTTATATTTATTGTAATTTTCAACGTTGAATGTCTTTATTTGACATAAATTTGCCAATGTTTTTTAATACGAAGTATAACTTTTAAAACCTAGGAACCGTAAAATTACAAGAAACGAATCGTTAAAGAATGGTGCGGTTCCATTCCAGTTTCATAGATAATTTTGTGAGTTGTTTCATCTATGTTGCCTAGGAAACCAAGCGGTACAAGGCCTAGAGCTACTATATGATCTTCTAGACCTACATTGCTGCATACCATTGTTCGCCCATAAGAAACGTATATTTGGTGCAAATGATTTGTACAAATATCACATTGGGCATTTACTCAATCGCGCAACGCGCGTAAAAAAAACTAGTATATATATAGTTCAACGAATCAAGACGTACGCTCTGAGCGTGCCACTAGGCGCCCTAGACAGATGACTAATTCAAATTGGAGCCAAACTAATTATTTGGATGCTTAACTAAAATTGTACATCCGATCACCGCTAAACGCCGCCTAGGCGCCTAGTCATTTGTCTAGGGCGCCTAGTGGCCCACTCAGAGCATCTAATTGCCCGCCTAGAGCGTCTAGCTTGATTCGTTAAACTTTTTTTTTTTTTTTTTTTCTAAGAAATATATGTACTAATGACCTTAACCATAGATATGAAGAAATATAGTTATACATTAAGATATAACTATATATTTTTAACTATTCTTAATTTTCTTTCAAAAAATATTATTCAGAACTTTTATAATTATTTACGCAAAAATATTGATAAAAATATAATGTCTATGTTTCTGATTAATCCCCGCCTAGGTGTCCTCCTAACTGCTAGGCACTAGGTTGCTGCCAGACTAAAGCCAAGATAGAACATTTATTATATATTTGTGAGTATATCACTTTATCACTTATAATTTTGTTAAAATATTTTTAAACTTTAAATAATTTTCTATATAATTTTCAAACTTTAAATAATTTTCTATTAAAAATATCATTAGTTGGACTTGATCATTATTGATCAAGAAAAGTCAATATAACTAAGTTTTATGGAAGAGAGTATAAACTAATAAAAGAAGGAATTAATGTATTAATTACTTATTTCAAAAATAAAATCTGAATAAAAGATTTATGTACAGATATATACTTAGAAAGATGTGGTCTAAATTCATATTTGTTCAAGACCATACGTCTATACGTATTATTTTTATGATAGGGACTACCCCGTATATTTTAACTTAATATAGTTGTAGTATAATAATTAAATTTAATACCGAGCATGAAGTATTTTCTTAGCATTAGCGTACGTCTTCATACGGTACGTACGTGCTCAATAAAGAGCAAGCGGCATGCTCGATAAAATTAAACCTCCACTTTCCCAATGATCTAACTAGTTTTTTCCCCAAAATAATATTTAAATATATAAAATTTAATTAATTTCGTAATTAATTAATTAACAAATAATTTTTATGGACTAATATACCATTTAGGTTAGGGGTTTGTCCAAAAATAATACGAAAAATAAGGCTTTAGACAAAAGTAGGACCACTTTTAAAAATTTCCAAAAATGAGACTAAACTACTACCAGTGACAATTACCAAACACACTAATGACCAATTCGATCAGTGACCAACTCAACCAATGACAATGACCAATTCGATCAGTGACCAATCCGACCAATGACAATGACTAATTCAACCAGTGACCAATCCGATCAGTAACCACGACCAATTTGACCGGTGACCATGACCAATCCGACCCGAGAATGACCAATCCTACTTGCGACAAACTCGTCCCTGACCAAATACCCGACAAATAATCATGACCAATCCGATCAATGACAAACTTGTCTGTGACCAATTACCCGACCAACAATCATGACCAATCCGGTCAATGACCAATTACCCGATCAGTCCCACCACTCCACAGCCCTGCGGCCTGCGCACAGTCTGCCCCACGGCCCCCACCAGCCCTGCCATATACCCCTGCCCATCCACAAACTTCCCTTTCCAGACATCGGCTATGTCAATTCACAGACCTTGCCGCCGCCCAAGCTTAAACGTACATCTGCACCACCGTCGACCTAAACTAGCAACCCAGCCAACCGTTAATTCGATCCCAAATCGGCGAAGCATAGACTGAGATCTCAAATCAGTGAAGAACAAATTGAACCTGTTTGTTGTCCAAATCCATCACACCATGGCTCGCCATCTGCAACAAATCAAGCAACGACCTGAAAACATAGCCGCCATGGCCGTCGTCGCCAGCGATTGATGAATAGCCGCAGAAAAGGAGAGGAGCGGAGCAACATTTTCGTCGTCATTTCCCGCCGAGCTCACCAAAATGGAGCATCGCCCCTGTGCCCGTCGCTGTTATCTGGCTTTGCCTGTCGTCACCGAGCTCATGGAATGGAGCACTGGTCTGTGTAGTTTGAGATGTGAGAGAGAGATCGAGTAGTTGTGGTTTTAGAACTTCAGAAGTGTAAGGGAGAAATTTACGCTGTGTTTGGATTGATGTTAAGGAAGTGTTAATATTAACACCTGTTTGCTACAGAAATTAAGAAGTGTTAAAGGGTGTTAGTAATTGTTGAGAAGTGTTAGTAATTACCTCCCCAACACCCCATTTGTCCACTTTTTAACACCCCAATTTGGAGTGTATTGAAGTGTTAACAACTATTGCCCTTCATTTACAGATAAAAAATTGCCGCACAGGCCTCTCGTTTGGTCGTCCGCTCGTCTGACTTCATCTCTACGGCAATCTCTTCTGCGGCAACATCTCACTCCTTGTCAACATCTTCTGCCTTCATCTTAGTTCTCTGAGAAGCAGACTTTATATACTCCTTATATGTTTGTACGTTTTGCACTATCTGTTTGTAGATCACGCTTTGCTCTAGCTCCATTTATTTTATTGGAATCGGACAATTTTTCATGATATATGGATCGGTTTTTTATCACGAATGACTCCTGGTCAACCTTCGACCGATTAGCAGTTTCCATTTTTTTTTCGAATTAGTGCTGAGCTTGTGCCATTTGAGCCGACCTTAGTTTATCGAATTAATAGGTAGTGTATATATCGATCATTTTAAAAATACTAAATTATCACTCGTGCGATGCACGGGACAAAAGGTAATCAAATTGTGTAAAGTACATCAACGATCAAGAATAGCATAAAAAAGGATAAAAATTATAATAATTATGAGAAAAAATAATACTAATATAATAATAGGTTGGACCACATGATTTAATTGAAGAAACTTGTTCTGCAATTATTTAATTGACAATGATGCAGCAGGGATAGCATAAAAGGCGTTATTAGGTTGGACCACAATCTTTTGGCTAGGACTTAGGAGGTACAGTGTAGCCTATCTACCTATGGGATTTGAGCCCAAGAGCCAAATTAATAAATGTAATTTTTATAAGAAAATATATGACGTAAATGTGCTATAGTTTCATAATTGGACAACAGATTAGAAAGTGAATACAATGAAATATACAAATAGAGGGCAAGGCAGACCATGTACATGTTAGTGCTAGAATCTGGTATGAGCTTGTTGGCCGGAGGGAGTATTACGCCCTTTCTAGCATAATTTTGGTAGGTTTAGTGTTATCTTTATTTCTAAAATAGCTTTCAGGATTACGTTCACTTCATTTGATGATAGTCTAGTAAATTTGAATCAACTTGTTTGAATAAAGATCTCCATTAATTTGCTTTGAATGTTATTGGGAGAAAAAATATTTCTCTTTACATCACGATCTTTGAACTCTTTCAACAGGAATGTTGAAAGATGGAATCATCAAAATCTACCATATCGTGAATATATGCCTTTAAACTGGCAAGTAATGATCATTTTTCTGCTCTGGTAAGCGTCTTGAGGATATATACACATCACATTTCTACTAATCAAAGCCAACAAATAAATGAGCCCTCCCACACATTTGGAACCATATGCTCTCCTACTTAAATAAGCAAGTTTCTTTGTGTCTGTATTAAGTTGTCTTGCTTGTCTAGAATTTTGGAGTGCCATATTAATGAATGCAAGATGGATCTTGGTAACTGCTATTATTCACAATTTTCGGCTAGTTGATTCCATCCCCTCATTCCCAACAAACCCAATGTGTATTTGGTTTGCTAATTTGTTGTGCATTTCTCTTTTTTTTCAATGAAGGAAAAGTTGAAGAAGATTGCATTAAGTTCTTGACTTGAATGTTTAGCTGTGTAACACCTGTTGGCTCAGAGAAAGTCTAGTTGCAGATTTCTGAAGTTAAGGGGGTCATTATCATCATTATCATTACCTCAGTGCCCCAACGGCTCCCACCCCTGTACTAAAGCATTGAGAGTCTGTTTCAGGATGACCCATAATGAAAATCGCGTCGGAATTTGCATGGACTGACTACTACTTTACAACAAAGAAGCCCAGACAATTTAGTGAGCCAATTTGCTTTATTCCATCGTCTTCCCAAGCAAAAAAAAAATAGTGAGTCTTTGGCCCTATTGCAAATGACGGAATTAAATTGAAATTAAGGGGGTATACTTCGAAAATTCTAAACTACCCATACTTTCAACTCTCAAGTCCACTACTATCTCAAAACAATTACGCAGTATTTATTACCATGGAAAGAGGGTTAAATTTCAATGCAATTTGGTTTTGACTCTGATCCTTTTTTGTTTGGGCATTGTCCTAATGGTATAAGCAGAATATCATATTGTCATAGCTTGCATTATCTTGGTTCAATGTTCAATCACCTTGAACATTGCCCTACATTTGCCCGATGATTGTTTGTTGTAATCTTATTGTAATATATGATAAAATTAATACTACCGTATAAGGTGAAAGAAAATGATAAAAACTATTGAAAGAGAACGAGTTGGCAGCAGGATAAACTCCTTACTATATTACATCATACGAGTGCTGGAGTGCATGTATATATATGCACAATTCAAGGGAAATGAGTCAGCAATTATTGAGTACGGGAATGCTACACATGCATGTGCCATGCATCTTCCTAATCTAAATAACAGAGGCGTACAACATATATATGACTAATACAATATATAAATAATAATGATAAATAATTCTCAATAATATATGCTCCACATTCTCAAATTTTTACCATGGCACTAGTATTAAACTATGACGTGCTCAAATTCTTCCCTAAAATTTTTATTCAAAATCATCATAATACAGTTGGAAGTGAGTTTTATTATTCTTGTATTTAGTGATTACACCTTTTGTTTGGCATAAGTCTTGACAAGGCTTGCTCAACATATGTCAAAGCACAATTTAATGAACTTGATGTGCAAGGGAGGGTTAAGGAAGGATTTAACCATTTTCCATTTGTTATCATCTAGCTACTTACATTGATAAGAATTCTGCAAAATTTTATTGACCTAACACAACATAACTAATCCTGTATGTGAAATCAGGCATATGCATATGTGAGGGGTATGTCCACCTCTATGATATTGATGGCCCTTGTTTATCATTCAACAACGGAATGACACATCATTTGGTTGAGGCAATGTATACATGATTGCGTTAATCGCTTATTGTTTTGTGGTGTATTCTATTAACTACTCTCTCCAACCCCTAAGTTTAGGGATGGACTGGGATGGAAAGTCCCGACCGGAGACCCTGTCCGGCCCGGTACGGTGCAGACCTGACCCGGCCCGCCTAGTCGTCACAGGGGCCCGAACCAGGAGGAATATTGGCGGGCTCCGGGATGCTTAAATGGTGGACCGGACTGGCCAACTCGGGACCGGTCCGGGCCCATGCTTTTTTGTTTTTCCCATTGATTGGTTGCTAGTTAGGTTGGGGCGTTGGGCTGGGTGGTTTAGGGGGGCGGCTTGGAGAGTTGGGGGTGGGGGTAGAAATGAATTCGAAAAGTCAATTGTTTTTTTAAAAAAGAATTGTGACAGGCCTGAACTGGGCCTAGCCCAGCCCGTTACAAACCCAGGCCGGTACCAGGCTTGCAACCCAAAACCTTAGTCCCGCCCAATCCCGTCTCGGGTGTCCCACACATTCCTAAGTTTGTGATTGCTATTGAATTGGTAAAATGAAAAAATAGTATAAATAAAAAAAAATAAAAACCTCATAGTCATCAACAAATTTAGTACATGACAATCTTAATGTGACTGATTCTATGTTTATTCTCAGGGCTCACAATCGGATCTGTCATAATTGACTAGGTGTTTTCTTGTGTTTTTTCTCGATTTTAATATTGATAGAGTATTGATCTAGAAGGGGGGACTAGAGAGAGAAAGTGAGTAATTAATATTTCTCAACCCCTATAAATTACCTCTAGATGACTTTTTATAGGGAAAATATGGATTTGGGCTCTCAAGCCTTGGGCTTAGGAGGCCCATTACAATAATAAGATCTCTAATGAGCTGAGTACTTGATTTATTTGACTAAGTATAAAATCTCATTCTACCAGAGTATTTCTAGCCGACGGGTGACCAGGTCAATAGAGTGCCTGGTCGACGGAGGATCAATTTCGCTCCTGGGCTCGAGGCTATATTCTGAGTACTTATGTAGTTATGTGTTGGCCAATGGAATGCCATCTGGCCGACGAAGTGCCACGTGGGTGCCAGTCTTCTGTGTTTAATCCCTTGAGTATGTGTGTCATGAGGTCCAAACTCATATACTCTATCAAATATAAAAGTTGATCCTTTATAATAATAAAAAAAATAACTTTAGTCAACACAACCATAAAATTAACTTCAACCATACTTTTTCTTATTATCGAGTATTACACAATTCAGCGCGTGAAATCAAAAGTTACGTGTTTGGTGAAAAATTGGGTGATAAGTCTGATTAGCCAGAAAAATAGGGCTACCAAACGTGCTTTTAGTGAGATTTGATTCGGTTTGGATTTGTTGTGTCCCTATGATGCATAGATACGTCACATCGATGCCGTATCCGCGTATCCGATACGTATCCAATATCAATACTCACCAATAGCGTTCTGTACGTATCAGGTTTGTATCCGTAATTTCACAAAAGTATTGAACTTATTTTTAAAAATATAAATACTTTCGATACAAGTATCTGTGAACACATACACATGTATCTAACCCAGTAAGCCTACGATCTAACGAGAATATAGTACCCGCCCAAATATGATTAGACTCGGGCCGGTTTGGGCCCAGGACGGGCCTAGGCCCAGTCGGGCCGGCAATTCTGGATTGGGGGGCCCGGGACCGGCCCGGGTAATCCCCGGGTCCGGGCCGGGCCTCGGGTATTTGTATTTTTTTTCCTTTTCCTAGTTACCCCTCACCCCCAACCCACCCCAAATGGCCCAAAATACCCAACCCAACCCGAAAAGTAAAAAAAAAAAATTGAAAAAAAAAAAATTAAAACGGCCTAAAATCGGGCCCGTCCCGGTCGGTCCGGTTCGCCATTTGAAGGTCCCGAGCCCGGACCAGAGCCCCCGCGGGTCGGGCCTACCCAGACCGGTCACTGACCGGGCCAGGCCGGGTCAAAACAGTGCCAGTTCTGGGTCAGGCCACCCGGCCCGAGTCCAGGCCTACGCCCAAACGACCACAAGATGTGCAATATTGGGTAAGATGATTTCATGAGTATCTAAGATATTAAAATGCTTGAAATTGTCAATCTATCACTTGATGAACTTTAATTGAACTTTAATTGAACGGTCTTGTTAAATTAAATGCACATGTGAATCAAATATTGTTTGAATTTAAATCAAAATATCAATAGTTGTTTTATTATTAGTCTAATCTTTGAAATGTTATTACAATTGTTAATATTTTGTACTATTATTATTATCATTATTATTATTATTATTATTATTATTATCATTATTTTATTATGAATCTTTGAACTGTATATATTTGCAAATAATACTCTATATTATTGTTATTTATAAATATACCCCATAAGTGCCCGTGTCCTATAGCTTTTGAAGTTGCCATATTGTTGTATCCGTATTCGCGTATTGGCATATCAGCTTACCCGTACCCGTGTAACATAAGTGTTTTCCCAAAACTCACAAAAATAAAATAAAGCAAATTTAAAGAACATTCAGCTCCCTGTGAGGAGCCAAACGAACCTCGTTAAAATACATAAACATGACTAGGACAGTATGATGTATACATTTTTGTTATTGAATAATCACATCAACAACAAAAAAAACACATTATAAGTAGCCATTATTGTTAGCACATGATGAAGCTAGCAAGCCAAAGATGAACGCAACAGAGATAGATAGGTCAAGATTAAGATTTGGAATTGGGATGGCAGTATAGTATATTCTCCAATAATGGCCTGTGTTGATTCAAGAAAGTGAAGGGGTTAGTTGCAATAAATGAATCCCCAGATTTTGTTAGTTTCCCCCTGTGTGATTTCATTGTCTGGATTTAAATTATGATTTATCAATCAAATCTTGAAGTGGGGTCGAAAGGGTGTGGAATTCAATCTCCAATCAAATCACCAAAAGGGAAATCGTATGAGCATCAGCTAAACTTGGTTGGTGAGTTAGTCATTCTTCTCAAATTCTCTTATTCTCCTTTATATTTTATTTTACTATTTAATACTTATACAATTATTATATCTACTTATATATTAATTATCTACTTGTATATTATTATCTACATATACTATATTACTTATATTTCTTATCTACTTAATCTCTACTTATATCTCTTAATACATACATACATACTATATCTACTTAATATATACTTTATATAATAAAGTATTAAATATACTTTATAAACTATTACTATATACTTAATACATAATAATATCTACTTCTCTACTTATATTTTATATATACTTATTTTCCAATCTCCAATTCTCCATTATACTCTAATATTTAATTCTTATACAATTATTATATCCACTTAATACATACATTCTACATCTACTTAATATATATTTTGTATATTAAAGTATAAAATATAAGTGTATTACTCATCTTATAGTAGTATACTTATATATTATATAATATAAACATTATATTATATATTACTTACTATAACTAGTATTATACTAGTTAATTAGTTAATTATCATTCTTGTTACATTTTTCATTATACTAGTTAATTAGTTCATTACCATTCTTGTAACATTTTTCATTATACTAGTTAATTAGTTAATTAGCATTCTTGTTACATTTTTCATTATACTAGTTAATTAGTTCATTACCATTCTTGTTACATTTTTCATTATACTAATTAAAATACTTCACATTTTATTTAACTAGTTGTTAGTTTGTTACATTTGTCACTATACTAGTTAACTACTTAATTAGCATTGTTGTTACATTTTTACTTGTACTAGTTATTTACTTCAAAAGTTGCTATAATTTTAATTGTAGAGACACACATTAATTCTACTTTGCAAAAAATTAGTTTGAAGTATTAATTAAAATAGTTTTAATTAGTTGCATTAGTTTTGTATCCATTATTATATTTGTTGTGAATTAATATTTGTTACATTTTTTAGATGGAAGGTGGTAGATATTCGGTTGATTTGGGTAACCTCCAACGCAATCGAAGAAACGAGATTGGGAGGAAGAAATCCCGCAAAGGTAAAGAACTTGCCGGGTCTTCATCTCAAAGCCGAGATGATTTTGAAACGGGTTACCAAAGGCGAGATGGAGATGCGATGTCCGAAGAACAACTCCAACAAGAATTGGCCCGACATAATAACCGCTTTCTACAACAACAACTAATGCCGACGACCATTGACGAAGAGGAGCTTGAGGATGAAGATGCGGAGGAATTGGAACCGGAGACGGCCGAGGAGGAGGGTGCCGGCAGCCACGACGCCGACGCGCCTGCCTCATCCCAAACCGCCACCGGTAATAAAAAAAGTAAGTCTGAACTAATGAAAAATAATTTTGATAAATGGAAGGACCCACAAACCGGCTATTGGCACGCAACTTGCAAGTGGTGCAACAACAATTATAGTTTGGGAACCTCCGGCGGATACGGATACGCCGCAAGGCATCTTAAGGCAAAGCACCCCGTGGAGTATGCAAAATTAGGCGGCGGAACGGGGAAGCAAACTCAAATATCGAGGTTTGCGAATTCTCAACCTTTTGGTAATTTCTCCTACAATGATGCACAAAATTTGACTGGTATGGCTAACTTAATTTGTGAAGAAAATTTGCCTTATTTGTTTTTTGAAAGTCTTGCTTTAAGAGATTATGCACAAGGTAGTTTAAATCATCAATTTAGAAATTATAGTCGCAAAACTGTTAAGAAAGAAATAATAAGGCTTTATAATGCGGAAAAGGTAAGGTTACAAAATTTTTTTGCAAACTTTGATGGGCGTGTTACTATTTGTTCTGACATATGGGAGGATGATTTTCATCATTTATATTATTTGGGTCTGACTGCACATTATATTGATGAGGATTGGAATATGCATAAACGTGTTCTTGCTTTTCGTGAATTTAATGATCGTCACACCGCTGAACATATTTATATTTTGATTGAGCGTATTTTAATTGAGTATAATTTGATTGATAAGGTGTTTGCTATTGGTTTCGATAATGCTACTAATAATACTGCTGCTATACCTAGATTGCGTGAGTTGTGTGGTGCCAATTCTTTGGTGGGTAGATTTTTTTCATCAACGGTGTGCATGTCATGTTATAAATTTATGTGTGCAAGACGGTTTAAAAGCGTTAGGAGATTCCATGGAGGTAATAAAGGGGGGGGTTAGACGTATTTGGGGTAATGGTCAACTTAGATTAAAATGGCAAAGTTATTTGACTGAAAGAGGTGTGAGATATGTTGCTTTTCCTAAAGATTTGAGTATTCGTTGGAATAGTACTTATAAATTACTTAAAGTTGTTCTTAGATATAAAGAACATTTTCCTGCTTTTTTAAAAGAACATGATAACTATATTATAAACGCGGCTGAGATCGACACTTGCGAAAAAATTTGTAATGTTTTGATATATTTTTTTAATGCTACTGAAACTTTTAGTCATGTTTATAAACCTACCGCAAACCAATTTATTCCACAAGCTGTTAATCTCGCCGATGCTTTTAAAGAATTTCAAAATGCCGTTTTCGTTCATTATTTTTGTGATCATATGAAGGAAAAGTTTTTAAAATATTATGCGCATATTCCTCATATTTATGGTATTGCATTTATTCTCGATCCTTGTTATAGACTTGCTAATTTGGAAGATTGTTTCAACTTCTATTATCTTGCGTTTTTCGGTGAATTTCCAATGTATGACGATAACCCCATAGATCCGAAAACGGAATACAACGAGGTTAGTACTTTATTTTATGCCTTATTTAATGAATTTTGTGCACAATATAGCAACGCTCCCCCTCCCCCGTCACGAACATCTTCATCTAAAGGAAAATCGATTTTTAAATCTGCATTTGGCAATCTTATGAAAAAAACTAAAACAACTCACGTCACTGAACAAAGCGCATTGAATGAGATTACTTTGTATTTAACATATGAAGTTGATTTTGAAGAAAATGATGACTTTGACGTTCTAGACTGGTGGAAGTCAAAAGAAAGAACGTTCCCGATTTTAGCACGGATGGCTAAGCAAGTACTATCAATGCCGGTTTCAATAGTTGCTATGGAACAAGAATTTAGTTCGGCCGGCAACGTCCTAACGGCATCTAGATCGAGATTGAGCGCGGAGTCTCTTGAGACGCTTATATGCTACCACGATTGGTTGAAGGCCGCACGTAGAACTCAAGAATTGAGCATCACCCCCTCCCAAGATTTTATGGATGACTCAACAACCGATGATGGCTCTACCTATGCCGGAGATTCCGATTGATTAGTATTTTAGAATTTATTACAAAATGTATTTTATAGCACTTGTCAAATTTATTTATACTTGTACTTCATATTTCAAAATTGTAAACTTGTACTTCATATTTCAAAATTGTAAATTTGTAGTTGTAGTTCAAATTAATTTGTAAACTTGTACTTCATATTTCAAATAAATATGTGTTCACTTTTTCATATGTAGCACTTCTCAAATTAATTAATTGGTTACAATCTAACGACTTAAGATTATTTTTCTAAAATATAAAGCCGGTTTTTAAATTAAAAATACATTTAGAATATGTAATTTGTTTAAATACTTATACACCTATTTTGTAACATTTGTAAATTATAAATCAAACCACTTTTCTAAGTACAAATAGTTTTAGTTTTACTTAATTCATTAAATTAATTAATTTATTTTACAATATGTGTATAACTTAAAAAAAAAAAAAATTCAAAGCTCCCAAACGGCTATATGGCCGTTGGGGCTATGGGTGGGGGGCAGGGGGGTCCCGGGGGTGGTGGTGTGGGGAGTGGGGTTCAAAAACATCTATGAATACATCTATTTTCTAACATTTTTCTACACCTTTTCTCCAATTCTTCTCAAACTCTTCTCCATCTTCATCTTCTCTTATTATCCTACATTCCTACTTATACATATACCATTTTAAATATGGAAAGTACATCTTCCCTTATGCAAAACAATTTTGACAAGTGGAAGGACCCGAAGACCGGACTGTGGTGGGCAACTTGCAGGTGGTGCAAGAAAGACTGTTGCTTGGGGCGTTCATACGGATACGGGATGCCAATAAAACATATGAAGACCTGTGACAAAGGGAAAACAACAACCAACGGTGGCGGAAATCCCAATTGATATTCATTACAAAATGTATTTCGTATTGTTATTTTTTTCTCAATTCTCAAATGTAGTTCTTATTTCAAATAAATGCACTTGAACTTTGTTTTTAATAGCAATTTGTTTAATATATAATTAATAAAAAAAAAATTGTACTGGCCCGGCCCGGCCCGGCGGGTGGCCCGAACCGTGACCCGGGCGGGTGGCCCGGCCCGAACCGGAACCGGTCATTGACCGGGCCGGTCCCAGGCCTACCGTTATAGGACCCGAGGCCCGACCGGGCCTTGACCCAGCCCGGGTCCATCACTAGAGAAGATGAATATGGAGAATTGGAGATGAGTAGAGAGTAGGATTTAGGTAGAGTTGGAGAAGAGGTGTGAAAAAATGTTTAAAATTAGGAGTATTTATAGGTTTTTTTTTAACCCCCACCCCCCCCCCCCCCCCCCCACCCAAAGCCCCCTGACCCCCCCCCCCCCCTGGTACCACCCAACGGCTATATAGCCGTTTGGGGTGGCCGTTGAGCCAAAAGAAGCAAAAAAAAAAAAAAAAAAAAAAAAAAAAAAAAAAAAAATTGGACCGTTAGGCCCGGGGCCGGGCCCGACCCGGCCGGGCCTCCAAAACCAGGACCCGAGCCCGGTCCCGCTAACCCGACCGGGTCTCTGCCCGAACCGGGCCGGTTCCGGGCCCGCACAGTGGCGGGCCGGGCCGGTCCCGGGCCGGGCGGCCCGAACCGGGTCCACGCCTACTTAGTGTGTTGAAATATAAGGGCACTATTTACACTAATAGTCCATTTGCTCTATTCAAGTTTTGAATATATGAATAATGATCAAGTTTAGAAGGAGAAACTAAACAATACGAACAATAACTTGACTACTTTATATATTAAAGACAGTGATATATTATTTTAGATGTCAGTAAAAACTAAGAATTTGTTTGATAACCTCTATTTTCGAATTATTTACCTTAATTACTCCGTATCATTTTTATCAAATATGTGATTTTTGTATTTGTTTGCTAAAGTGTGATAATCGGAATATATAAGATCATTGAAGTCACTTTAATGGCTGAATTGACTAAAATTACTGTAAAAGATCGTTTTAATTACTTTTTCTTATAATTTTTTCTTTTTTGTAATAGTAAAATATACTCCGTATTAAATATAATTTTTTATAGTTCAATCGATCGTTACTTTTACCAAAATTTCATTAATTTCAACAAATTCGATCAATTTAGCTAATCCTAGTGCTTCCTCATAGCGTAAAGTAGTAAAATAAAATTGTGTCATCCAAAACTTTTCTGTTTTAATATTAGTTTGAAAGATGATAGCTACACACAATGTTTTGCATACACTTTTATAGAGACAATCCACCACCTCAATACTCGTGTCATTTGTAGTTCAGGTGATAAATTAGGGACTTGGGCAGTATTATAATTATACTCAATTATTACATCATACTCACTATAAAGCTTACACATACTAAGGATGTTTTCTGGAATTTGCTAGTTTGGTCTGGTCTGTTTAAGTCTGGTCTGATCTAGTCTGAACTGGTCTGGTATGGTCTGGAAAACATCCTAACTTATAGTCACATTTTTTTCTACAATTTTTTCATTACTAATATTTTAGAAGGAACCCCTTTTATTAATAGAATTAAGAAAAAAATTATGCGAACAAATAGTTAAAATAGTCCTCTGTTAAGATCTGGGGTTCCATCCTAAAAGGTCAACCTTTTAGGAGGAGTAGCCCAGAGCTTAATATAGCACTTGTTTCATCGATACTTTTTCCGGTGTGGGACATTTAACACCCCTCACGACCAGATCGTGCCGTCATTCATTTTTTCATCGGTTCATCCTTGAAATGTTTAGAGAACTTTATTAAGGCTTCCAACATTGAAACAAAAATTGAAACATTTTTCAACTTTTTTGGGAAAAATGTTGAAACATTTTTTCATCGGTTCAACTTTTCCTTCACTCAAACAAAAAAAAAAGAGAAATGCACAACAAATTAGCAAACCAAATACACAAAATGATTGTTGGGAATGAGGGATGGAATCAACTAGCCGAAAATTGTGAACAGCAGAGTCTAAACTAATTATAAACATCTCTCTGAATATTAAGGCATCATGATTCACGAATACTCACCACAAAATCTCCTTTAAAACTGAAGCAGCCATTATCAAGTTGTAGAGTGGTAGGAACACTAGTTCCTACATCAACATAAATGCAATGTGGTTGGTAAGCATTTGAGTGCGCGCGCATGCCACATGCGCGTTTGGGACTAAAGTGACCATCAATGATCAAAGCAATTTACATTATAGGAGGCCGGATCACCAGGATGCATGGCCTTAATGGCCATTTGTGAAATAAAATTGCACTTCTAATTAATGTTTTGACTTACCCACTAGAGGCACTCCTGAATCAGAGCTTATTATTGATTCTGCACTCTGGATCCATACAATCAGTCAATCATGTAGAAAATACACCATTCTGCATCATAGAAAATACACCACTGACAATTTGGGCAGTCTGATAGTTGACAATTCATAGAAAGGTTTATTATTTCAAGAGAGATTCAACATGCATCGTTGATGGTAAACCTTTCTGGTTTGTGCAGAGATGGTAACAGCCACTCTATAAAATAAGTAGGTCGGCTTTTATTCTTGCAATTATCATCTACGCCTTAAAATTAGAACACTATAAGATTCATTTTTCAACAGTAACAATGGAAATAGGCAAAACAAGAAAAATTTACATGCCAAATATTTTTAAGCAAACCTGAAGTGTACACAAGCATTCTGTGAGAAACAAAGGACTGCAACAGTAAGGTATGCCTGTTAGCTTTAGTTCCGTACAAAACCAATTGATGCCAAGTAAAGAAACATGTCCAAAAGCTATAAGAGTGAATGCCTGTTTGGGACTCCACCATAATTTGTAAAAGTGTGTGTAGGATTATTTAAAAAGTGGGGGGATACTGTAGCAGTAATATACTCTATAACTATGTATCATGGCTTCTTTTTTAGGTAGGTTTTTTCCATACACGAAAATGAGGCCAAAAGAAACAGGACAAGTATTTTGGAAAGGAGGGAGTATTATACACTACGTAGTTTATTAGCAGTTCCATGCACAACATGAGCATGTAATGCAAAGTTCATTTTTTATGTAATTTAGGAGAAATATTTTGTTTCGGGGTAACTCCAAGTTAATAATAGCAGTTACCAAGATCCACCCTGCATTCATTAATATGGCACTCCAAAATTCTAGACAAGCAAGACAACTTAATACAGACACAAAGAAACTTGCTTATTTAAGTAGGAGAGCATATGGTTCCAAATGTGTGGGATGGCTCATTTATCTGTTGGCTTTGATTAGCTAGCACAATGGTCAAAAGAACTGAACATTATAATATCTTATTAAGGAGAAATGTGATGTGTATATATCCTCAAGACGCTTACCAGAGCAGAAAAATGATCATTACCTGCCAGACTAAAGGCATATATTCACGATATGGTAGATTTTGATTATTCCATCTTTCAACATTCCTGTTAAAAGAGTTCAAAGATCGTAATGTAAAGAGAAATATTTTTTCTCCCAAGTAACATTCAAAGCAAATTAATGGAGATCTTGATTCAAACAAGTTGTAAATGCATGTCTGAATTTACTAGACTATCATCAAATGAAGCGAATGTAATCCTGAAAGCTATTTTAGAAATAAAAATAACACTAAACCTACCAAAATTATGCTAGAAAGGGTGTAATACTCCCTCTGGCAAATAAGCTCATACCAGATTCTAGCACTAACATGTACATGGTCTGCCTTGCCCTCTATTTGTATATTTCATTGTATTCACTTTCTAATCTATTGTCCAATTATGGAACTACAGCACATTTACGACATATATTTTCTTATAAAAATTACATTTATTAAATTGGCTCTTGGGCTCAAATCCTAAGTCCTAGCCAAAAGATTGTGGTCCAACCTAATAATGCCTTTTATGCTATCCCTGCTGCATCATTGTCAATTAAATAATTGCAGAACAAGTTTCTTCCATTAAATCATGTGACTTATCTTGGTTTCTATTACACATATGAATAACTAACCTTGCATCCTTATGAACTACGTAGCAATATAATAAATATACATATACTTCTGAACCCAACTAATATCACTCTACATAAAAATCATTGATGATGCAGATTTTAAATCAATAGTTCAAAGGTTTGCCATCTTTACAAAATTAATTTAAGCAAGAAAAAACGTGTGTCCTCTTAAGTCCTACACTCCTACCTTACTACTTCATTTGATGTATACTTATCCTCCATATTCACTGTTTTGGTACATAGGACAAGCATTGGATGAGCCAGAAGAATCTTTTGAATTGCTTGAACCACAGCTTCTGATACTCCTTGAAGAGAGAGACTTTTTCTGAGTTAATATAAAAACATAATTGCAAAATCATCAAAGATAAAATCTATATAGAAACAAAAAGTGAAATGTAGAATTACAATATAAGATAAAGTAATGCAGTAGTGGCAACATTAATATAGAAATGAGTTCCACCATGTAGCATCTGCATTCTAAATAGAGCATATCACAGGAAAAAGTTCCACATGACTTCAAGAAGCTTTAGGATACATCACTTTGGCAAGATGATTACATGAATGGGAAACTTTTTCATTTAGGTATTCAACCTACAGAGCGAGAACTTAGGTCATGGATTTATTCAATTAAATACTTCAGGAATTCATGTGGGTTACAGGTTACTCAAGCTTCACTATGTAATGACAGTAAAAAACAGCCATTGAGAAAATATGGAAGGAAAGATAATTAATGTTTATGATATTCATTCTCTCTTCATTATTGCTTTGCCACTATGGTTTTGCATGAATTAGTTAGTGTTAATTTATTTAGACAAATTACTAGCACATAAAGTTAATGCCACCGGCCCAACCTAGTTGGGATTAAGATTCTGATAATGATGATTTGCTTACTGAGAAGCAAGATTTGAAAGTATGACATTATAGCCAGATAACTCGGTGCTTCACTGCCACAAAACACATAACTGCGATTACAAAAGCAGTGTTTTACTAAGTCCCTGATCCACTAACAAAGGCATTTGGAAGCATGACACGGTTATTATAGCTATCCGCATATTATTCTATGAGCACCCTTGGGTGATAATGGTGGTTTTAGGGGGCGGGGTAATTTACACGAGTCAAAATCCAAGTTCTATTGTAATTACCTGTTGCTGCTCCCATGTGGAATGAATGCAAGAGCCCGATCCATCCAGTGAAAAGCTCCAATACTGATTTAAAAAGCGTTGAGACATACATTATTAAACTGGCCACCTTCATCCTCATACTACCTAGTTAAAATTCCAAAGTGGTAGAGAGAAACAGACATATGGTGCCTATTCGTTAATTCTTATGATACTTTGGGATGTTGAGGACATATATAGTGGGTTGAAACTTAGAGAGTGTTAGGCATCAGCCTAATCAGTAGTTTTAAATAAGGGGGTTAGGGGAGTTAAATAGCTTATTAAGTGCCTCTAGCTTATTTAGTTGTCTATTTAGTCCCTGCGTGGACTTTTGCTATAAATAGAAGCTGGGGTAGCCATAATAGGTAGACTGTTATTTTGATTCTAAGTGTTGCCTGTTGCCTTGTTGCCTGAGTCCGGATTATCCTTGTAGCCTACGGTTTACCTATTACGTCAATACACATCCCTTCCATATCATCTCTATCAGATCTACGTTTCTGTTTACTGTTTATTGCCAGAGTATTGCCAGGTTCTTATCATTGGTATCAGAGCATCACTGCTCCTGGGGATCCGATTGAAGTGTCACTTATCATCGATCGACTACCCTGGAGCTATGGAAGAAGCCTGGACACCAGAAATGGAGGCTCGCTTGGATAAGCTCAAACTGGAGATGAAGACGGCTATGGCCACCCTCGCGACAGCGATGAAGGAACAGATCCATATCAGCATCGCGACTGCGATAGCAGCGATGATGGAACATAATCCGTCCAGGGGGAAATCACGATCACAACTTCATCATCATTCTCGATCATCGCATAGTCCGACGCGGGCCACTACTTCGATTTCATCATCGCGAACCGCATCATCTCCCAGTTCCCCGTCACAGGTTTCTTCTCGGTTTTCTCAGTCGCGAACTCCTTCGCGGACGACAACTGCTCCCAGTTCGCAAGCTTCACCGCGAACAGAGTTCCCTAGTTCGCCATCTCTCGGCGTTCGTCACCAGTCGTCATCGCGAGAAGATCTTCGCAGTTCAGGTTCACCGCTATCAGTTTCGCTGAGTTTGCAGGTTTCATCTCAGCCGCAAACCCCTTCTCCCAGTACGCGAGCATCTTCACTAACAGTATATTCCAGTTCGCCTGCCCCTTTGCAATTCGCATCTCACGGTGCGCAGGTTCCATCAGTCCGACATGAGGGAGTCATTCAGCGGCAACTTCCATCTGAGGTTACATTCATTGATGATGATGGACCAGAGAAGAAATCGTCTGTGGTGAATCCAGCCTTTGATGATAAAATTGCTGGTGCAAATACTGCGGAAGGCTCAGGTACAACTAATTTTACAGACTCTGTTCAGCAGGAAATCCTTAATGTCACTAAACAAATAGATGGATCTCAAGCTACATCTTCCACTGCTTGTATACAAGAAGTTAAGGGCAGAATGACAGATGTGGCATTCACCAATGTCCTAGAAAATGAATTAAAATCAGACACGATACAGATGGTTACCAAAATGCACCAGTCAGTAAACGATATTGCCATATCTCAGAAAGAGGAACCGTTAGGGAACATTGTGAGAACCACTTCTCTGGATTTGGGTGCCTGGACTACCTGTATAAAGGAAATTGAGAAAGCAGATAAGGGAAACATTCTGAAGAAATATGCTGATCACGAGGCATGTATTGGTTCTGGGGATATAGTTGGGAAGGTTCTGGGAATTCCAAATCAACAGTTAGATCGCTACTTTGAAGATTCCAAGGTGTTGGTTGACAGGAGGCCACTATCACAATGGCAAACTGATGAAGAAAAGGAATCTGCTGCTGTTTATGTTAGCTCGGGGACTACCCTTGATGCCAAAATGGTT
Organism: Cuscuta epithymum; assembly: GCA_945859915.1. Lineage (NCBI taxonomy): Eukaryota > Viridiplantae > Streptophyta > Magnoliopsida > Solanales > Convolvulaceae > Cuscuta > Cuscuta epithymum. The sequence continues at coordinate 430,676 of CAMAPF010000054.1, read as the reverse complement.
GCTGAAAATGCTAGGGGAATGACACCAGTTTATATTCTTTTGCTAAATGGAGGTGTAGGTTTTGATAACATGGTTTACACACTTACTAATAGAAGAGGGATGGAGGAGGGTGTTGCTTATGCTGAAAATCAGAATAAGCCTATGGTGGTTGACAGCGTGGTAATAGTCCTGGGGGCCTTGGCGAAGTCAGGGGTGCATCCAGTCATCCACAGAATATTGCAATTGAAGAATCAGTGTTCACTCAATCTGAGGCCAAGCTGGGGATGTTAGTAAGGGGTAAAGTTAATACTGTTGACAGTTTTTATGACATTTTTCAAATTGCAAGTGGCACGAAAGAAAATTTCCAGCCTCGACATATGTCAGAAATTGTAGAAAAACTGGGGAAGAGAAGCTTGGAACCTGGTTTTGAAAATTACCAACTTCTGGTTCTTGATGTGGGTGTTTGCAAATTGGTACTTTCTGCCAAGTACGCACTAATCAGCCCGTCTCAACATTTTCCCTTGGATTTTAGTCAGGCCTTAACTACTGCTTTGGGAGAAAAGGCTGGAAAATATATGGAACATTATCATGAAGTCAGGAAAAGGGTGGAATGGAAACAAGGATTAACAATTCCCGAGTCTCTTTTAAGCGAAGGAAATGATTACACGCAAGCAGACCCATTTTGCAAGCTTTATATGGAAGTTAGGCCTTCATGTTCTTTAGTTATGAGAACAGCTGCAGCGTTGAAAGATGAAGGGGTTGAATGGTCTCTTGAAATTCTGCAAGAAAACCAACTGTGGAAGTCTTACAATGAAGATAGGAATTCATGTTTCATACTTAAGAGAACTACTGAGGGTATGGTGGAACTCCTTGTTTGCGCGCTAAACCCTTTTATGCCTTTCTCTTCAGATGATGTAGGCAAAAAATTGAAAGAGGAAGAAGTTGAAAGGTACAGAGAGAAGCTTGCAGCTAGTACAGAAACATATGGAGATCCTGAAACAAGTAGAGGACTGTTTGAAGGTAGATTTGCACCTGAAGTTCCTCAATATCCTACTCTGGAGGTGTATGCTGTTGCTGCAAGAGCTATGGCCTCTGTTAAAGGGAAGATGATAGAAGAAAATCTCTCAGACTCGGTGCTTCGGTTGTTAGATACTCTGAAATCGGATGGCAGTAACGTTGAGTGTTGTGGAGCTGCAAAGGGCCTGAGCGAATGGATGCATATGTTCAAAGAGAATGGCTATAGCCTGGAGGCGCAAAATGCGGTGCAATTGACAAATCTTAATGTTTTTTATGTGACTTATGACACTGTCAGTATCAATCAAGGAGGTGCAGATGATCTGAAGGAGGCAGTGATCAGAAGGTTTCGAGTCGAGACGGGGAAAAGAGAGCAAATATCACTCCAAAGCAGTTGTGAGGTACTACATATTTGGGTACACCATTTAGTGATGACCGAGGACCCCTATCTGTTAGATCTTGGAGTAATTAAGGTGATTCTGGGAATGGGACCGTTAGCCAATCATGGAAATGTAGAGAAAAATTTCAGGAAACACAACATCAAATGCTTGGGAGAGGGGCCAGAGATGCAGTTGCTGGGAGATTTTAACCTTTGTAACATTGAGGAGCAGTATACAACAAAGTCATTCCTTCTATTCTTTCTTGCTATGCTCTTTCGGGCTATGAAAGGAGTGACCATGAAGGTTGGAATCAGGAAACTATGGGTTCAGAAATCTGTGAGGTATTGGGAAGGAAGAGGTGCAAGAATGAAGTGCAAGTGGAAGATCGATTCCTATCACCCACCTTGAGGGCAAGGTGGTTGTTTAGGGGGGAGTAATGTTAGGCATCAGCCTAATCAGTAGTTTTAAATAAGGGGGTTAGGGGAGTTAAATAGCTTATTAAGTGCCTCTAGCTTATTTAGTTGTCTATTTAGTCCCTGCGTGGACTTTTGCTATAAATAGAAGCTGGGGTAGCCATAATAGGTAGACTGTTATTTTGATTCTAAGTGTTGCCTGTTGCCTTGTTGCCTGAGTCCGGATTATCCTTGTAGCCTACGGTTTACCTATTACGTCAATACACATCCCTTCCATATCATCTCTATCAGATCTACGTTTCTGTTTACTTTTTATTGCCAGAGTATTGCCAGGTTCTTATCAGAGAGGAAGATACCAACGAAAGAAATGAAAAGAGATGAAAAGAAAATGAAGACTAGTGTATGGCGTTGGCCAGCAGAAACAGATGTTTGGTTTCATGAACTTGGCTCGATTTGATGTAACTTTTCTTGGGCATTACCATTTCTGTATCTGGTTTAGATATCATCCATGCTCTCATATTTTCATTTATTAGATAACAAAATTGGTAATAAATGTGAATTTCATTGAGCAAACTATGAAGCAATTGTACTTTGAACCCATGTTTTCTGTTACAGCCTTATGCTCCTAGGTTGAGCCAAACATGTAATACAAGACTAGGAACCATTGATAAGGTAACTCAAATATTGGACATCAAAAACAACCTAAGTGAAACACGTACATACCAAGTGCAATTCGAGAGAACTCCTAAGATCAAAAGACAAAATGAAGAAATCTAGGGAAATATAATATTAGGCGACAAGACTAGAGAAAACCTGTCAATAATCAACAAATAAGCACCAACACCATGCACCTCTTTTCCCTTTTGAAGTTGATTGTGCATAGTCTACAATGAATAAGGACGGAGAAAAACAATGAGTATTATATTTCAGATAATGCAACAAGTATAATACATATTACAACAAATACATAGATGAACCTCAGTTACACAAACTCCTTCAGTTCCACATTCCCTAAAACACTCTAGAGGAAGAGACACACAGTTAGGAAAAATGTATTCAGTGCACAAGTCGGCACTTATTTAATTAATCAAATTTGTCCGGCTTTGTCCACAAAAAATGTGACATCCAATTCTGGTAACTCTATTTTAAATAAGAAAGATGGGTTATTTAAGCAAATTTACACAAAAAGCCCATCAAATAAATAATACGTTTAAACATGTTAATGTTTTGGAACACTGAACACCTAATATTTGGTTCATGGGTGTAAAATAAATATTTGATTCTTTCCAGATTTCGTGAACATCGAGGGTCCATCTGGTACTTGGAAAATACTAGGGAAAGAAAATAGAGAGAAAGCAAAGAAGCAAATGAAAGAAAACGTGTGGGGGGGAATATACCATTGACTAAAAACTGAATATTTTTTTCATTTACTTGTTGATACTTGATAGTCATGTGATTTCGTCTTGTCTATCTATCACATAGAAATTATGAAACCTAAATACATGTCAATGAAATTAAAAAGTAATAATAACCATTTCTCCTTTGCATTTATAAAGTCAAACAAAGCATTAAAGAATAACTTTCATTAACCTTTTCCCCTTTCCCTAGCACTTTTCGTAATAAAAAGTTACCCCAAGCATTTATTTGGAAAGGGAAAAACCTTGAGAAAGAAATAATGGATAAATTTGAAAGGAAATAAAATATTAAAGAAAATAAAACATTGGTTCAAGCTCAATAGATTTATTTTTTATAAATTTGCACACATCTGACCCCCCCCCCTTAAGGCCCTTACCCCTCTATAGGTAGGAGCCTTTACGGCATTGGGGTGATGATGATGATGATGATGATGAATTGTTCTAATACATACTCTCTCCGTCCCAATTTGATAGTCTCATTTCTTTTGGGCACAAAGTTTAATAAAGTGGTTAAAAAGGTAAAAGATATGGTTGAGATTAGAGTAGAAAAAGGTGAAATGATGTGGACCACATATTTCTTTCCAAAGAGGGAAACAGGACCATCATTTTGGGACATCCCAAAAAAGAAATACAGGACTATCATTTTGGGACGGAGGGAGTATATATTTATTTCTATTATAGAAATACTAAGAATTCTAAACATTTGAAAAATAATAATCAAATTACTTATTGCTTGGCATTCTCCTAACTCAAAATAAGAAAATAACTTCTTTTAACATTTTCTATCATTTCGAGGAACCAAAAATAGCCTAAGAAGAGCTGAATTCAGTGAAATGCAAAAAGCCATACTAAAAATACACAGCTAAAACTTGGTGAAAAGCAAGACATAGAAGCAACAACAATAACAACAATATCCAAGCATTATTCCCAAAAGATTTTGGGGTCAGCTAACATGAATCGATACATATCACATGAAACCTGAATAGAAGATGAGTAAATAATAAAAGATACTCTTGAGAGTCCTCGCATGAAACCTGAAGAGAGCAAAGACAAAACTGAGGTTATAATGTTGTAAGAAGGAAACAACTAACCTTAAGTGTAGCCAGAAACTGGATACTATCATAGCAACGGACATACATGAAACGTCTCATGCTTTCTATAACTAAATCATTTTCAGACGTGACATCCGCCCCTCCTTTTAGGCTTTGCATACTCTTTCCTGATAACGTAAAGGCCAAATGTGACTATATGCAACAACATTAAAGCATAACTTTTTATCATCCCCCAGAAAATTGTCCTCAAAAGATTTCTTTCTAACAGTTCAATTTAGTAGGCTTATATAGCACTAGTAGTAATAACACTCTTAAGTCAACTATCGTGAACTGAAAGACACAGCTACAATAAAATAAATGCAGTGATCCACATTCCCCAATCACAGCTTTGTAGGAACTGGGCATAGACATTTACCTATGGCATCTAGTACGCGCTGCTTCAGTGAACGTGAAAGGCTCAAAATATCAAAGCGACAATCCAAGTCGATAAACATGACTGAGCGCTCTAAACCTCCATAATGCACGCCCTTCCATTCCTTGGGCAGAATACAATTGATTGCAGCCTGAAATGCACTTGATCCTATCCGAATAACTCTTGCGCTTGGTTTAATGCAATAGTCTAGTAAGAAGATACACAAATATGGACAGAGTCATTGCCTGTATGAGAATTTGGGTCTTGGCTGAATGCGAAGGGCCGACTATCTCGACAACGCTGCCAGCGCGGAGGGGAATGCGGTGAAAAGGAGGTGTAAGAGGCAAGAAAGGTCGTTCTGTGAGAACCCGAGACAGGTACTGCTTTGCGGTTTCATCCGTTTCAATCCAATCTCTTGCGGACGACATCTTCTCTTTGCTGAATGGTTTCGCAGCAACCAGAGCTTCGCGCTTTCAGGTGCAATTTTTCTCACCACAATGAGAAGTCAATTTTAGATCTAGAAGGTAATTTTTACTCCATATCTATTATGGTTAAGATAGAATCCAACTATATAAAATTGATAAAATTAATATAAAATTGATGAGTCATGTTACTTACACACATTTGTTTACACACGCATATTATATGCGTACAAGTTCTAAATGAATTGTTTATGTCCACATGCAATTAGGACTTGCTACATGCGTACAAGTTCTAAACGATTTGTGTGTGTGCACTTGCAATTAGGACTTATTATATGCGTACAAGTTCTAAACGAAATGTCAATGAACACACGTAACTATGGGTGTACAAATAATGTGGTTTCTTCTGCTCTAAGCATCCTCACTAATGAGCATATTAGTTTATCTAAAACTGAATAGTTTTTTTCAAATATATTACTAATATAAAACGTGTTTACTATAATATGACTAATTAGTACATGTAAACAGGGTAGTATTATAGTCACTTGAGTTTCAAAACCCACAACATTGTTTAACCCCATTTCATGTTGGTACGTATTTACCATAAGGAGGATTTTGGTAACAAGGTGATTGTTTAGTTTTCTTATGAATAACAATCATGCTTATTGACACACATATATTCCATATTTCACACATATGCATCCTGAAAGAAAATTTTGGCCCAACAGATGTTTAAGTCAGGAGTAATATATCAAGACTAAATAACAGAGTTAGTTTTTGGTGAACAAAGAAGTCATGTTTCAAAGAATCAGGACTGGTTCCTCCGGGCCAAGTAATGTTACCAAAAGTCTTTCATAAAATAATATTTCTAGTCTATTCCTTTCATCTACCATTTAATAAACTTGCAAATTTAAAAGATAAGGAAATATGTTAAATCATCTCCCATGTTTTCGTACAAGAGGACTTGAACATTGTAGGAAACCTCTTAAACAACTAGACTAAAGGAATAAACGTAAAAGGTGATCAGTGTATCTATTGCTTCCGCCCTTGTGCCTCCAGTGAATATCATCCCTATAACAACCAAGAATAATACTCCGTAATAAACTTGACAGCCTCATTGGTAACAATCACCTTGTTACCAAAATCCTCCTTATGGTAAATACGTACCAACATGAAATGGGATTAAACAATGTTGTGGGTTTTGAAACTTAAGTGACTATAATACTACCCTGTTTACATGTACTAATTAGTCATATTATAGTAAACACGTTTTATATTAGTAATATATTTGAAAAAACTCTTTAGTTTTAGATAAACTAATATGCTCATTAGTGAGGATGCTTAGAGCAGAAGAAACCACATTATTTGTACACCCATAGTTACGTGTGTACATTGACATTTCGTTTAGAACTTGTACGCATATAATAAGTCCTAATTGCAAGTGCACATAAACAATTCGTTTAGAACTTGTACGCATGTAGTAAGTCCTAATTGCATGAGGACATAAACAATTCATTTAGAACTTGTACGCATATAATCAGGGCCGGTCCTGAGTAACTAGAGGCCCTGTGCAACAACAAGATTTGGGCCTTTTTTCCAAGTTCAAGACAAGTAAATTGCATTAAATTACAAGTTACTAATGAGCTTAATTCTTTCCTTTTAAGCTTCTCGTGATGGGCTGAGTATTTCTTTGGAAACATAATTGGTACCAATTATGTTTTATTCTCTTGTATTCTGTACATTATTATAAATTTTAAGCTAAAACTCATTCTAAATTTTGTATGAAATCATGAAGGACTACAAAAATAAATTAATTAATTATTATCATTTACAAACACAAAGGCTAGAATTACCTAATTACTAACATGCTTACACACTTATACGGTATAACAATTTGTAAATCCTAACAGTTAATTGTTAAACACAGTTATTATCAATTCAATAACTTTTTTTTAAAGAATCAATTCAATTACTTAATAATAATAACTGAAGTAAACAAAAAGCAGATACGGAGTAGCAACAATGCAACAAATTAATTACTAATTTCAGATTTCCAGTAATTTCCAAATTGCAATTAAAAAAAACTGACAATCAAAGATAAATAGATTCTGAGATTCATATGCTTAGTTGCTTACCGGCGGACGAGTGGACATCGCTCGACAGTCGACAAACGTGCGGTCCTGGAGGAGGGTCGCGGCGGCGGGCTGGGGCTGGTGACAAGCGGTTCGGTCGTTGCAGACTTTCAAAGTTTTAGTCGAGACTCGAGCGGCTTCTTCCGGTCTTCCCGTTTTCCGCTGTTCGCTTCTCTCTAATTTCTTCACGCATTTCGTACCTGGCTGGCTTACTACTAGTACTTTTTTTGGGCCTTCCGAAATTATGGGCCTGGGCCTGGACCGGCCCTGCATATAACAAGTGTGTAAACAAATGTGTGTAAGTAACATGACTTATCAATTTTATATTAATTTTATCAATTATCAATTTTATATAGTTGGATTCTATCTTCACCATAATAGATATGGAGTATAAATTACCTTCTCGATCTAAAATTGACTTCTCATTGTGGTGGGAAAAATTGCACCTGAAAGCGCGAAGCTCTGGTTGCTGCGAAACCATTCAGCAAAGAGAAGATGTCGTCCGCAAGAGATTGGATTGAAACGGATGAAACTGCAAAGCAGTACCTGTCTCAGGTTCTCACGGAACGACCTTTCTTGCCTCTTACACCTCCTTTTCACCGCATTCCCCTCCGCGCTGGCAGCGTTGTCGAGATAGTCAGCCCTTCGCCTTCAGCCAAAACCCAGATTCTCATACAGGCAATGACTCTGTCCATATCTGTGTATCTTCTTACTAGACTATTGCATTAATCCAAGCGCGAGAGTTATTCTGATAGGATCAAGTGCATTTCAGGCTGCAATCAATTGTATTCTGCCCAAGGAATGCAAGGGCGTGCATTATGGAGATTTAGAGCGCTCAGTCATGTTTATCGACTTGGATTGTCGCTTTGATATTTTGAGCCTTTCACGTTCTCTGAAGCAGCGCGTACTAGAAGCCAAAGGTAAATGTCTATGCCCAGTTCCTACAAAGCTGTGATTGGGGAATGTGGATCACTGCATTTATTGTAGTTGTGTCTTTCAGTTCACGATAGTTGACTTAAGAGTGTTATTACTACTAATGCTAAATAAGCCTACTAAATTGAACTGTTAGAAAGAAATCTTTTGAGGGCAATTTTCTTGGGGATGATAAAAAGATATGCTTTAATGTGGTTGCATATAGTCACATTTGGCCTTTACGTTATCAGGAAAGAGTATGCAAAGCCTAAAAGGAGGGGCGGATGCCATGTCTGAAAATGATTTAGTTGTAGAAAGCATGAGACGTTTCATGTATGCCCGTTGCTATGATAGTATCCAGTTTCTGGCTACACTTAAGGTTATTTGTTTCCTTCTTACAACATTATAACCTCAGTTTTGTCTTTGCTCTCTTCAGGTTTCATGTGATGACTCTCAAGAGTATCTTTTATTATTTACTCATCTTCTATTCAGGTTTCATGTGATATGTATCGATTCATGTTAGCTGACCCCAAAATCTTTTGGGAATAATGCTTGGATGTTGTTGCTATTGTTGTTGCTTCTATGTCTTGCTTTTCACCAAGTTTTAGCTGTGTAATTTTTAGTATGGCTTTCTGCATTTCACTGAATTCAGCTCTTCTTAGGCTATTTTTGGTTCCTCGAAATGCTATAAAGAGCCCGTTTGGCAACCCAGTTTGTTGGCTTATCAGGCTTATCAGCCAGCTTTTTCACCAAACACGCAATTTTTGCTTTCGCGCGCTGAATTGTGTAATAAGCAGAAAAAGTAAGGTTGGAGTTACTTTTCTGGCTGTATTGGCTGAAGTTACTGTAGATGATTATTTTAGCTATTTTTACATATAATTTTTTCTTTATTTTATTAATAAAATATATTTATAAAATATTTTTTTCTTAAATCAGCAGAATCAGCCAATGCAGCTACTTCAGCCAGAACTTCATAAATTTCAGCAGAATCAGCTAAAACAGCCGATTTTCGTGCTACCAAACGGGCTCAAAATGTTAAAAGAAGTTATTCTCTTATGTTGGGTTAGGAGAATGCCAAGCAATATGTAATTTGATTATTATTTTTCAAATGTTTAGAATTCTTAGTATTTCTATAATAGAAATAAATATATGTGTATTAGAACAATTCATCATCATCATCATCACCCCAATGCCGCAAAGGCTCCTACCTATAGAGGGGTAAGGGGGGTCAGATGTGCGCAATTTTATAAAAAATAAATCTATTGAGCTTGAACCAATGTTTTATTTTCTCTAATATTTTATTTCCTTTCAAATATATCCAATTTTTTCTTTCCCAAGGTTTTTCCGCTTTCCAAATAAATGCTTGGGGTAACTTTATATTACGAAAAGTGCTAGGAAAAGGGGAAAGTTCACATAAAAATTCAAAATTTTTATGTGAAAAGGGGAAAGTGCTAGGAAAGGGGAAAAGTGCTAGGAAAAGGAAAAGGGGAATGTGCTATAAAAATTCAAAATTTTATACTATCTTCCGTTCTTTAATAGTTGCAACAGTTTGACTTTCACGTTTACCAACGAATAACTTTGACCGTAATTATATCTAATTATGTATTAGTAAAAAATATAAAAAAAGGAATTTTGAAAGTTCACATAAATAGAAATTTAATAACATTTTATACATCATAATTTTGGTATATATTTTTACATAAAATCGTGGTCAAAGTAAAGTGTGTGAGTAGTGCAAAAATTCTAATGTTGCAACTTTTAAGAAACGGGGAAGTATCTCCTAAAATAGGTATGAAGCAAAAGTTATAAATTTTGATAGTTTTGTTTAGCCTAAGCTTGGGTTGGGTAGAAAGACATTTGATTGGAGACGTAATTTTGAATTTTGATCTTTCAATTGGACACTATATGATCTTCATTCTAAAAATATTATATACATATATGTAAGTGGTGTCAAACTAAAAACCATATTAAGTTAAATATATATATATATATATATATATATATAGAGAGAGAGAGAGAGAGCTTTCTGTTTGGTAGCGGCTTTTTTACTTTCTGTTTTTTTTCCTTATAATGTGCTTTTTTGTTTAGAAATCTCTTGGGGATAAATCTTTCAATAATAATAGTTTAGAGTGGTCTTTCTATTTTGCTGTGTTAGTGTTTTAAATCTAAAAGTCTAAGTAATTTGTCTGCCTGTTCATAGCTAATTTTGCTGTATTAGTGTTTTAAATCTAAAAAGTCATTCTATTTTTCTAATTTTCATCGTCACTATCATCTATGCCTCTATGATTTGTTTGTACTTTGTAATGGAGATAATAGGCAATATGAATCTTAATTAGAGTTTGGTAACTTTGTTTGAAGTTTTGCATCAAAGTTCTGCAATTAGCTCTATCTATAATAGTTCAAAGCACATATTCTATTTTCTTGTGTTTGTGTTTTAAATCAGCAAAAAAGAGTGCATTCAATTGGAACAACAAAGAAGTAAATTGTTAATATGTGACCTGCGTCGACCAGTAAAGAGTGATTCTAAAAGAAGCTAATATACATACAAATCAAGAGTTGAACATTTAAGCATAAAACAACAAACAGCTTTGTTAGTAATATACGGTTCGTGAATAATACAATAATACGTACGTTCGTGTATAATACGACACAATTATATAAAATACGGCTTAATATATGTTTCATACGTTCGTGAAATATATAAAGATACGGACGCGTTTTAAACGTTTCACAATTTAAAAATACGGCATATAATATGTGTCTTATATACTAATTTAATGATAGAAATAAAAAGTTATTTAGCATTTGAACCACATTCTTCAACAATTTAAAATGTACGGAATAATTTTTTCATATATACGGATTTGAACACATAAGTACAATAAGTAATAAAAATGACATTGCCTATTTGAGTAGAAGTAGAGATATATTATTAGAGAATAGTTGATATTACTGTGACCGTGAGTTTCGTGAGCCGCCACAACATTTTACGATCTCTTTGGAGTCTTGGTATGTGTGGAGAACATTAGTAGTACAATAGTAGTATTGAAAAGGATTACGAATTTAAGAAGCTAATTTATTAAATGTAATGACTATGAAACAATTAACGAACATATAAGGCATAATTTTTTTAAGCAATATAAATAATATTGAGCAGCTAAACATTTCGTTTCAGTTGTATCACTACATTAGGCTTCCGTTTAATGGTGTGTGTTTTTGAATAAAATATGTATCAATACATACAGTATGTGTATTATACATTTTATGCTTAAAGTACGTGAGGTTTCCAGAATTTTCTGAAAAATTCATAAACAAGAGTATTATACGGGAATAAAATACGTATCAATACGTACGGTACGTGTATTATACATTTTATTCTTAAAGTACGCGAATTTTTCCGAATTTTTTGAAAAATTCATAAACGGGAGTATTATACGCGAATTATACGTTTGAGTGTATTATACGCGAATTATACGCGAATAAACTAATAGAACAACAAAGAAGTAAATAGTTCTACTTATACCTATGTATTGTTTGATCCAAAATTATATTTGTATCTCATAATGAGATGGGAACAGAGGTATATGGAGGAAAATATGTGATTGAAACTCTGATTTATTGAACCACACAAGACAGGAGGAGAATAATATAAAAACAAAATGTCAATGTTAACTCATATCTTCGAAAGAGGATGTCCGGTGCACTTTTCCTTTTCTCAATTTCAAAATACAGGGTTTCAAGATAGAGTAGGAACTTCACTTCGACTTTAACTCATATCTTTGACAGTGGACACTCCTTTTCTTCTCTTCTGTTATAGTGTCAAGGAAGATAATTTCAAATTAACTATATATCAATGCATTCCCTAAAAAAGTAGCTAATGAATATACTGCCTATACTTATTAAAGCTGAAGTTGAGTATTTCTTCTTCTTTTTTGCAACCGATGTTTCAAAGATAGTTTTAGGTTTCCTAATTTTATTTTATTTTTGTAATTTTCTTTGTCACTATCATCTATGCCTCTTAATTAGAGTTTGGTAATTAGAGTTTGTACTGGAGGTAATTTTGTGACAACCTCAATTTCTCACAAATGAAAATTTCATGATAAAAAGTAAATAGATAAAACTTTATAATAAAAGAAAAAAAATAATAGTAGTAATATAAGCTAACTTTCAATTCGTAATGCACAAAATTTGTGGAAGTTGACTTAGCTTGCCACATGTAAATTCCTTGGGAAAACTCATAAAAGAACTAAAATAGCTAAACAATTAAATCTAAATAACTAAGTATGCCACTCGTCCATCATCATGCAAACTCAACTCATACTAAGGACACTTGGCACACCAAATGTGACAAATGGAATAAAAAACACAAGCCATGTTGCCATGCATCATAGATATATGGGGACACATGCTTTTGAATTATACATATTACTGGGAGTGTAAAAAGATAAACAACATAGAGGGCCGAGAGTTATGATGCCAAGGGAGGAAAAGCTAGGAGAAAGGAGGGAGATAGGAGGTTAGGAGGGAAATAAGGAGTAAAAAGCTTGCTTAAATTTTAAGGTCTGTGTTCATTCCCTTCTCAACTTAAATTTTACTGTTATATTCTAAATTTATGGTTAAATGATTACACTTAATTTACTAAATTATATCATTTACGTTTTGATATGATGTTCGATTGTACTATTTTAATTTCAATGCTGATATTTTTTTTTACAGTTATTACCTAGTACTCCGTATAATTAATTTAGTTGACACTAGAAGCTAGATTACATATTTTAAATGATCAAGGAACGGTTAGTAGCTAGGTTTATTGAAAACTCAAAATGAAGGCCTGGTAATATGTGGTTGTGGAAAAGGAAATTATACTAGCTCTAGAAGTATTTTACTTTTAAATTAAGATTCCAGCATTTTCTTTTTGGTAAATGAATTAACGTAAATATTTTAAACCTGAAATTTATACTCCATGTGTAATAAGCAAACTTTTCAAACTTATAGATTGAACATTACGGTCTTTTTTTGTAATTCATAAATATACAGTTGAATAATATTATCGTAAATCGTTTCTTGTTTAAATAAAAGTGCATCGGATTGAAGTTATAAGTATAAAATTACATTGAGAAATCTGAGTGTTATACCCGCCATATTAACTATTCAGCAATTTATATTTTTAAAATAATGAAAAAGGATTTTCGGAATTATCTAGCTAGATATATAATACCATTTGACATTTTAATAAGATTGGTTATTATCTAATAATTTATATTGATAACAAGATACAGTCAAAACTACACACATACACTAACATTAAATTTGGAACTTTACGAATTACATATACTTTATTCTAATATTTACAATTGCCTATGCTGTAATATGTACACTTTATACTGTAATCCGATACTAGTTTCATTATAATTTATTTAAATATTAAATCTGGAATTTTTAGAAGTTATAAATATATGTGTCTATCTCAGTAAAATTTTAAAAGATAAAATTTATACGGCACGTGTAAACTGCTAATCTAAATCTGAAAATTTTACATAAAGAAGAATATGTTGATTCATAGAAATTTTCTATATGATTCAGTTAGGGACTTAGGGAGATTTATAATAAAGTCAATTTAAAAAAAATATTATACATATGGAAATCTATATTTGAAATTACTTAAAAATATGAGCAGGTACGAGAGCTTTTTCATAATCACAATCTGGAATATATATCATTAGGCTAAAATTTGTATTTTGAAATGGAAAATAATAGTTATAATAATATCAATGATACAGACTTCGTGTAAATGGATAAAACAAAATGGAACTTGAAACTTTGTTTGGGATTGGATAGGTTGGCATGCCAATAGGGATAGTTAATACGGCCGTAGAATTTAATTGATTAATTTCGAGTCCGCAGCCATGGAGTGGACAGTACCCGAATTATGACATTAAATTATGGGTCCGCAGCCACGGAGTGGACAGTACCCAAATTTTGAAACTCGATCGTTTAGGGTCCGCAGCCACGGAGTGGACCGTACCCAAACGATAGGCCTGACTCACACAACGGTCAGTGCCAATACTACTCAGATGGTCCGTAGCCACGGAGTGGACAGTACCAGATGAGGAATGTCCCGTTTATCCAGTCCATTAAACTAAGAAGTAATATTCCTGAAAATAAGAAACGTAAAGGAATTTGATTTGGAAATGCAAGTTGAGAAAATCGGAATGGTATATTGAAAAGGGAAAATGCTAAGTGCATAAGAAGTATATTTTAATTTGTTATACTCTATATTCTGAAAATTTTGGAAAAATGATTGTTGTGATCAAATTGGGTTATTATTTTGATGACATATTATCAAGCTACATTATCTATGAAGAAAAGTTATATTCTCAATTCGGATTTATAAGCTGCTTGGTTATTATATTGTTACAAATTATGTTGGTTTATGGTGACACCTTTACATTGAGAAAGAATGAACACCACTAAGCAAGATTTGCTTAGCGCGTTGGATTTTTGTCCTTCGCGTAGGTCAATAAGCGTTGCGAGCCGGAATTCAAGTCAAGGAGCATTTGGGGGAGAAGCGGCCAATCACCAGAGAGTCACATTTTCACTAGTAGTAATAGCTCATCCCTAGTTTGCATGATAAGTGCTCATTAGCATATTAGTAAATAAACATGGAATGATCAATTTTCATGGATGTACTCGATTATTCCAAAAATCTAGAACTACTTGATGTGTAATATATTTATGCTTCCGCAATCTATGGACTTTAATAAAATATGTTAGTATTCTTCTTTAAAATTAACTAAAAGTATAAATAATAAAGAAATAGGAATTTTTGCCGTTTTTGGCCCCCGACTATTATGTCAATGACACTTTTGGTACTCGACTTCTAATTTTTCCATTTTTAGTCCTTTACTATTGTGCTAGAGACACTTTTAGTCCCCGACTTTAAGATTTCTCACATTTAGTCCCTGAGTATTGTCCAATTGACACTTTTAGTCATCTCACTATGATTTCGACACAATAAATGGAGGACTAAAAATGTCATTGTTGTAACAATTGAAGGACCAAAAATGACACTTTTATGAAAGTTGAAGGACTAAATATGGAAATTTTCAAAGATGGGTACCAAAAGTGTCTCTAGCGCAATAGACAAGGACTAAAAATGGAAAAAATCAAAGTCGAGTACCAAAAGTGTCAATGACATAATAGTCGGAGGACTAAAAGTGGAAAAAACTCAAAGAAATAGTTAGTTAGTCAACGCTTTGGTGTTTCGCACTGCGGGTAGCGCTCCCTGCCCGATCCTTCCGGGCTGGATAGGGGGTGTTACAAATTTTGTTTGTCACTATCATCTATGCCTCTTAACTATGTATCTTGATTAGAGTTTGTAACTTGGTTTGATGTTTTTCATCAAAGTTCTGCAATTAGCTCTTTTTATAATAAGAATACACATTCTAATTTTTTGTGTTTTTGTGTTAAACTTGGTATAGTCTAATATTACCTGGACTTAAAGGTAAGCTCCTATTTACCTAATCCATATTCTGCAATATTTCTATTACATAAGATAATCTAACAACCGGTGAACTAAAGACTGTCATTTAGCAAACTGATTTAGCTTCTCAACATTCTACTATGCAGGATAAACTCATGTGTGTTCTTGTGGAGTGCTGCTTGCTGGAGAAGGCATTCAATAAATATTCTATGCATGAACATCTAAGTTACGAAGCTATGATAAAAACCACAAGTTCATCCAGTAAGTATGCACGTGAGAACAGTGAGAACATATTTAGATTTTAATGCCATTTGGCAAGGAGTTCTATTCTTTAATAAGACCTGAGTTCTATTAATGTAAGAGCTGAGAAGGGACATTTTTAGATATGGTGAGATTTTCTTATCCACTGTAAGTTTCCTATGCATGCTTTTTGGTGTAGAGTTTTGTTGAATGAGAAACTTTCTTTCATAAATAATTTTGACAGCTTTAGTTGGGTTTTATTATGGATATTGTATAATGTTATATTTTTCATTATCTGTTTTAATTACATTATGTGCAGAACTTTATATTATTTTTGCTTGCTTCACATATTAATGGTTTGGTTATAAAATAAATTAATAAATGAAAAACTGTTTGGTTAGAGAGAGAAGTAGAAAAAAATGAGATTAGGATAATGGGAAAGAAAAAATCGAAGAGGGTGCAGTAAAATCCGATGACTTACAGTGTGCAAGTTTGATACTATCTATATTATACTCGTATAATTTTTCATCTCTTTATGTGTTTGAGTGGACCGGTTTTTTGTAATGTATTAAGAGCATCAAGTTTCTAATTTGGGATTTTTTTTAGTCTTTCTCTGAAATTGGTTTTGTGGGAGTATATTATTTACTTTTTGAAGTTCAGCAGCCATTTACCAAAAAATGGAAGCAAGATTTGCAATATGGGCACCTTATTATAGGAGTGTTTGCGGTTGCTTAAAAAAAGCGTTTTTCAGCTTTTGGCTTTAAAAAAGCTGAAAAGAGTGTTTTCAAATGACAGCTTCTGCTTAAATTAATCACTTAAAAGCTAAAAGCTAGAAGCAGATAGAAAGGTACTTTTTGAAGTTCAAAATCACTTTTACTATTAAGAAAAAATGACTGGAATAGCACTAGTGCGGTACTTAAAGACATAAATGTAGCAGCTCGTACTTTTGGACAAAAATAAGACTTTACTACAAGAAAATAGACTAAGCTGTCCTTTTTTTAAAAAAGAATTCACTTGCTTATTACCCTGCTTCCCGATTAACGCAACGATGCTTCTTCGTCTTCTCTCCCAGACTGCAGCCACCCATCAGAAAGCACAACCACCAATTAAAAGCAGCGGCCACACTACTCCATACTGTTACCCCTCGTGCTGTCACTGGTTCAGCCGCAATTGTCATCACTCATATGCTCTCGCCCCTCGCATTCCGCTGCCGCCCATTCTTCTTCTCCTTGTCTATGAGCCGATCAAATACGAATTGGAGATGACAGGTCGTTTCTCCTTCATCTGCGAACAGAGCGATGGGGATGACGATAGGCGACGAGTATTCCGACAGATCCAGTGACAACGAATGTTAATTTTGCGGCTATTGTGGTGATGTCTACTGCCCTGCAGATCTGGTTGCAACTAGGGGTGGATTAGTGGTTGCAGACTTGCAGAGATTATTTACAGTGGTTGTGGTGCGGTGGGTAGGTTGTAGGCATTCTGGGGAGGTGTCGAGGTTGTTGGGACTGTGGTAGGCTTGGGGCAGGTGCATGGGAGGCTGGGGGAGGGGGCTGGGGGGCTAGGGCTGGTGGGTGGTGGGGCTGAGGGTTGGCTTGCACTGTGGACGATGGTGGAGAGGCGGGTGGTCACAATCCGGGCGTCGATGGTCCCGGTCAGGGCAGCGGTGGACGGGCCAGGCGGTGGTGGGCTTGGCGGTGACAATGGGCAGATGGTGGGTGCGGCGGGGCAGAAGGTTGCTCTCACCGTATGGGGGCTGGTGTTTGGGGGTTGGGGATGTTGGCCGCCGGAGTGAGTGCGGCAGCGGATCAATGACAATGGTGGCCGGCAGTGTGGGCAGCGGTGGTGGTTGACAGTGGTGATTGTAACTCGTAAAATATGGTAATTGTAACTCGTTGTGTCCGATAATTTTTTATGGTTGGATCGGGTAATTGAAACTTGTCGGGTCATATAATTTTAACAAATGGGGTCGATAATTGTAACCGATCGAGTCAAGTAACTGTAACAGGTTGTGTTAGGTAACTGTAACTGGTCGGGTCAGGTAACTGTAACTCGTGAGATCGGATAACTGTAACTGGTTGAGTCAGGTAACTGTAACTGGTCGGGTCAGATAACTGTAACTGGTCGGATCTAGTAACTGTAACTGGTCGGGTCAGATAACTGTAACTGGTCGGATCTAGTAACTGTAACTGGTCAGAGCAAGTAACTATAACTAGTGGGGTCAGATAACTGTAACTGCTTAGGTCTAGATAACTGTAACTGGTCGGGTCTGGTAATTGTAACTGGCGGTGGGTAACTGTAATTGATCCGGTGGGTAATTGTAACTGTTCATGTGGAAAATTGTAATAGGTGAAAAGTGTAACTGGAAGTGATTGAATGTGTATTTAAAACTGATAATTATAAATCGATACTAGACAAATGTAAATGGGAAGAAAAATATGAAAGTCAACTGATACGTTTGTAATTTCCGTATGTTTATTTACGTTTTTAGTTAGTTTTGATTGTTTAATATTTCGGAAATTACACACTTTCGGTGTAATAGTTTTAGTTTGTTAAATTCTTGTAATTTGTTTAGATTAGGTTTATTCTGAGCTTAAACAGGTCCAAGATCAATCAAATGATCAATGGTGAAGGAAGGTGGAAGAGTACAAGACAAAAAGAAGGAAAGTTCCTGATTTTGACCTATACTCGATCGAGTACACCTTATACTCGATCGAGTACCAATACTGATTTTCAAGGATCCGATCCGAGAACAAATGAACATGCAAGGAAAGATTTGGCCACGTTCTATTGTCATACCCGATTGAGTACACCGACATACTCGATCGGGTATAGCTATAAAATATACCCGAATATCGATCGAGTATGGATCGAATTCGAAGTTCTACACATACTCGATCGAGTATATGTACATACTCGATCGAGTACTCGGCCTGCACCTCAAAAAGTCTATAAATACACCTCCTTTCCTTCACTTTAAAGTATCAATTGCTATATACTCTTAAGCTCAGTTTAGAATAGCATTTCTCTATATTTCTTTTAGCATGTTTAGTCTCCAAATGAGGAGCTAAACTTCCATTTCTTGGTATTGTTCTTGAAACTTGTTGATTATTAAAGTTGTGAGTTATTTTCTTAACTTCTTTTCCTTGAATATTAATTCTTCCTTTAAATACTATTTCCATATCAATGTTGGGGAGTGTTACTAAGATGACAATTAGTTAACATCTTGACATTGGTTTTAGTAATAGCTATTCCTTCCTCTATGTTAATATCGGGGAGTGTTACTAAGATGACAATTAGTTAACATCTTGATATTTAACTATAGTAGGATTCATTCCCTTTAATATTCTTCCTTGAGTATTAATTAATTCCTATTCATATTTCATATTAATATTTTGAACATTACTTAAAGGATCAACTAGTTTTGTTTCACATATTAATTATTACTAGAAACAATAAACGAACCGATGGTTAATCGTTGATAGTTTCACAAGTAAGTAACTTCGGTTTATTAATGCACGGTCGTGGTTAATAAACTTAAGAGGGATTAATTTTGTTGGTTAAACCGAAACCGTTGGGTTGAGGTTATCAATCTCAATTGATTTCATCAAGGAGTTAAAAGACTAAATGCTACTATCAAGTCGGTATATGGCGTTGTTCTATACTTGACTAATAGTAAGGGTTATTAATGAACGGTTGTTGTTAATAACTATCCTCGATGAATTGGATATACTCCTCGATTGAGTATTCGAGAGGAGATAAGTTATAGATATAACAATGATCGACTAAAATATATCAACAAGTGGAAAGTAGCAATGCCAAGTCACTTTTATCTTTGAATTAAATCCCATATAACTCGTTCATCTTCGTGTTTAATTTAATTAAATCACTCAACAATCAAAAACCCCCTTTACTTACTATTTACATAAAAAGAAAGTTATTCCTTTCCCTGTGGATACGAACTCTACTTCACCTATACTACGTATAAGTGCTAGTGTTGATTATTATTTTGAGTGCACACCACGACAAAGTGCACGTCAAATTTGGCGCCGTTGCCGGGGAAAGGCAATTAATTTTTTCTTTTTATTTTATTTTAAGAAAAAGAAAAAAAAATAGTTGAAGTATAAGGATTTCCATTTCTTCTGAGCTTTGTTTGAGTATATGGTAATAACCCGATCTATAAACGAAATCATCTACCAAACAAACCCCCAAACGGAACAAGCCTTCGAGAGGTTTAGGAATTTATTTCCGAATACTTCTTCGGAAGAATCATCAAGTGCTAGTTCTCAATCTAGCGAGACCGAAGAGCCAATCACTATGGCTCATGAAACGAGAACATTGAGGGAGCTCACGGCTCCGAATCTAGATCAACAGCCCCTATGTATCACTTTTCCAACTCTTGATACGGGGGTCACATTTGAGCTAAAATCTGGGCTCATTCATCTCCTTCCATCATTCCATGGCTTACGAGGGGAGGATCCAAACAAACACCTGTCGGAGTTCCACATTGTGTGCACAAGCATGTGCCCCAATGGTGTCTCCGAGGAGCAGATCTGTAACACTTGAGATTTAATATAAACGGATTAATAGTACTACTCATACCAATAGAGGTGCATCTCCTTTTAAGGGAGCTCATCACCAAGAACTCCAAAGTTAAGCGTGCTTGCACGGGAGTAGTCTTGGGATGGGTGACCCCTTGGGAAGTTTCTCAGGGCGCGCACGAGTGAGGACAAAGTGCGCGGTAAAGGCTCGTGGTGGTTTGTGAGGACAGTACTAGAGGTCGGGAGTAACTACTTCGGGTCCTGCGGGCCCGGGGTGTTACAGGTGGTATCAGAGCAACCCTGCGACAGTGTGTTGACCCGTATGATATCGGGCGGGCACTTAGCGGGGGAAGATTCTGGATTTGATTGAGATTTGAGATTGGTTCAAGGGCGCAACGAGGACGTTGCGATCCTAAGTGGGGGTGATTGTAACACTTGAGATTTAATATAAATGGATTAATAGTACTACTCATACCAACAGAGGTGCATCTCCTTTTAAGGGAGCTCATCACCAAGAACTCCAAAGTTAAGCGTGCTTGCACGGGAGTAGTCTTGGGATGGGTGACCCCCTGGGAAGTTTCTCAGGGCGCGCACGAGTGAGGACAAAGTGCGCGGTAAAGGCTCGTGGTGGTTTGTGAGGACAGTACTAGAGGTCGGGAGTAACTACTTCGGGTCCTGCGGGCCCGGGGTGTTACAAGATCAAACTGAGAGCCTTCTCATTCTCCTTGAAGGACACCGCGAAGGATTGGCTTTTCTATCTTCCTTCGGGAAGTATCACTACAAAACGTGGTGCAATTTCAACAAGAAACAAAGTCAAGCATTCAAAATTTGGAATCTCAAGTTAGCCAAATTTCGAATGCTGTAAATCGACTTGAAGCAAGAGATTCAGGTAGGCTTCCCTCCCAAACTGAGCAGAACCCAAGGCAACAAGTCAATGCCATCATGCTAAGGAGTAGCCCGGAATCACAAGCAAAGGAAAGTGAAAAAGAGGAGGTTGACCACAAGGAGGAGGAGCCAACGAAGATAAAATTTCCTCCGCTGTCATCATATGAACCAATCCCTCCATTCCCTGAGGCATTGAAAGACACAAGGAAACTAGAGAGTGATCGGGACATCTATGAGACCTTCGCGAATTGTGAGGTAAATATCCCACTCTTTAAACTAATCAAAAGTGTTCCCCGTTATGCAAAGTTCTTAAAAGAACTATGTATAATGAAAAGAAAAGATAAATTAAAGGGGAAACAAAAGGTTGAAGTTAGTGAGCATGTCTCGGCCATCTTTCAAGAAAAACTTCCAAAAAAATGCAGCGACCCAGGCATGTTCACTATTCCTTGCACGATAGGAAACACCACATTTCCTAAGGCCTTATTAGATTTAGGGGCATCTATAAACGTCATTCCTTATTCCGTTTATAAAACCCTACAACTTGGCCCACTACATCAAACCGGTGTGGTGATTCAACTAGCAGATCGTTCTAGTACCTACCCGAAGGGTGTATTAGAAGATGTGCTAGTAGAAGTAGAGAATATGGTTTTTCCCGTCGACTTCTACGTCCTCGAAATGGGGAATGATGACCAAACAGCGCCCATCCTTTTGGGAAGACCCTTCTTAAAGACCGCAAAAACAAAAATTGACGTGTCTAGTGGTTCATTAACTTTAGAGTTCAATGACCAAAAAGTAGAGTTCAATATCTTTGACTCTACGAAAAAACAAATTAAAGATCAATCTCTTTATTCTTTAAATGTTTTTGAACCACCAACACCACATGTTTTAATTGAGTTGGGAACAAAGAAGAAATGTCGGCCTTACTGGAAAAGGCTAAAGAAAAGAAATGACGGAAGGGATGCTCACGATCCCACATAAAATAAAAATAAAAATAAATAAAACGTCGTGCCACGACGTTAAATAAGGCGCTTCTTGGGAGGCAACCCAAGTCAGGTAGTTAGATTTTATTTCCTTTTTGTGTTAATTTGAGAGAAAAGAGAGAGAGAGGGAACTAATCACATATTTGTTTTGAAGAAGAAGAAAATGCAGGTTTTGAAGTGTCTGGGGACATACTCGATCGAGTACCATCTCATACTCGATCGGGTATCGTTTAAAAAGAGGAACCGAGGCACTACTCGATCGAAGTAGCCATATATTTCCAAAAATGGAGGCATACTCGATCGGGTATATTTCTTTACCCGGTCGAGTATGAGCTGAAATAAGAAGAAACAAAAAACCTGTCTCCAGTACTCGATCGAGTACATGTTCATACTCGGTCGAGTATAACGGGAAAAAGTACTTTATTTCATCCCTGCCTCCAGTACTCGATCGAGTACAGGTTAATACTCGGTCGAGTATGCTCAGAAAAGCCAGTTTCCCAACCCCTGTCTCCGGTACCCGATCGGGTATACAGGGATACTCGATCGGGTACCCCTGCGATTAATACCCAAACAACACCCAAAAACACTTCATCTTCTCCAAATATCTCATCCCCACTTCGAACCAACCCCCCCAAACTCCATTTTTCAACCTTCTCTCTACCATATCTCACTCAATCCTTCACTAAATCAACCCATTCCACCACCAAAATACTCCCCTCGCTCTCCTCTCCATATCTATACCCAAAAATCCCCTTTTCCCCAAATATCCAACAAATCCAAAAAACCCTACCCCCATTCGAATTTTTGGATTTCAAGCTCAAAATCATCAACAATGGCACCAAGGAAGAATAGGGGAGAGAGCTCAAGCACCATAGCACCCATCCCGGGTTTTGAAGACATCACTCCCGCCGACGCCGAACACCGAACTAGACTCCTATCAACAACAAAAAGGCAAGTAAAACCTTCCCGTTTTCTATGCCATGATGCTCTACGAGAATTAGGAGTCTATAAGAGTTGTAGAAAATTCTTTCATGCATTAGATATGGACCGTATTTTCAATATGAAATACAATTCTAATGAACGAATTATCTACGAATTCATGAGTTCGGTAAAGTTTGAAAGTGATGAGGCGGATTTTAGGGATGATAGAATCGAGTTTCGTCTATTTAACCGAAACCATTCAATAACGAAACTCGAGTTTGCTGAACATGTTGGCATCCCCGTGCCCTACGAGAGAGCCATCTCGGATACCACCATTTTTGGGCACTCCCTATGGACAAAGATGACCGGGGAAGTGAACTTTAACTCCTCCCAAATGTATATTAGTCATGTCCAACACCCCGTCCTCCGGTTATTCTTGAAATTTTTAGCAAATTGTTTGCTTGGACGCCCCAACAACCACCACACGAGGATTGGGGACGTGTGTTTGATGTCTGTGGCTTTATTCCGTCGTCACGTAGACTTTAATCTGTGCAATCTCATGTGGGCACATCTGAAAAAAGAAAGCGTAGCCAAAGGAGCCATTGTTTTGGGAGGGGTGATTATGCACTTGGCCGGTAAGTTCGGGTATACGGATAACTCTCCTATACCCGACTACTGTTTGATGGACATAGGTTGGTTAGGCCGCTCGGGATGCACCTCCTTTTCTCATACGGTGTATATTGGGGACCGACCAAAACACATGTACAACTGGATCATACACGTCCAACCGGTCCAATACTTCCCTTTGCCGAACCCCGACACCCCCAAAATCATCTACAGACCAGAGTTCGACGTGCCCCATTTCCTATTCCCACATGCCCTCCCACCACATCTCCAAGAACCTCAAGCCCAAGACCCCCCCCCCCCCCCCCCGAAGATCAACCCGACCAAGAACCTCAACCCGAGCAACACGAACCCGAGGATGCACTTCACCACATGCCCGACCAGCACCAAGCTTTCCCACCACCCGATTACTTCCAACAACTCCTTGAAGGGTTCAACAAAGTCACCAATGAAGTTGGAAAGTATCGGGAGGAACAAAGAGCCGGATTCCAAAGACTAGAGGAACAACGGGCCGAAGACAACCGAAGGTATGAAGAAGATCAACGTAGGTTCTATGGACCTATGTACTCTTACATGGCTCATCAAGGCCAATTCCATACCATGGCTCACCCACCCCCACCCCCCTCTTGGTATGACCCCACTCAATGGGGTAATTTTGGAGGATCTAGCTCCGGGGGTGGAGGTTTTGATGGCGGGGATGACGGTGGCGATACTCACATGGGCGACGGGAGCTATGGAGGCGGCTTTGGAGGCAGTTACTATGGCGGAGAAGGCGGGCACTAGGGACAGTGCTTAAACTAAGTGTGGGGGAGGAGACTCATCATGGTATGTAATCTTTATTTTCACACTTTACTATGCATGAATTTCTTTTAATTCTTCCTGTAAACAAAAAAAAGGATAAATAAAAGAATTGAAATGCTAGTTAGGTTGAAAACCCAAGAATGGGCAATCTAAGCAAAAATGGCTTATAAAAAAATGAGTGAGTTAGTAAGGATGGAAAAACAAAAAGAGATGCTAGGATGAAAACCTGAAAAGGCTCCTAGGCAAAATGAGAGATATGAGAGAAATTTTTGTTGTGTGCAGGAACTCATTTGATCTTTTGGGAGAAAGAGGAGAAGGAGAGAAAAAGAGAAGAAGAGGAAGAAGAGGCAAGAAGATGGAGCATAGAAGATCATAAAACCCAAGAAAGAATGTTGTTTGTAAAATCATTTTTATTCCTTGGTGATCTTAGTTCCTTTCTTTCTTGAACTCATGGAATGTTCTTAAACTGATTGAAACATTTGACTTTACTCGAGGACGAGTAAAGAACTAAGTGTGGGGGAGTTGATACGTTTGTAATTTCCGTATGTTCATTTACGTTTTTAGTTAGTTTTGATTGTTTAATATTTCGGAAATTACACACTTTCGGTGTAATAGTTTTAGTTTGATAAATTCTTGTAATTTGTTTAGATAAGGTTTATTCTGAGCTTAAACAGGTCCAAGATCAATCAAATGATCAATGGTGAAGGAAGGTGCAAGAGTACAAGACAAAAAGAAGGAAAGTTCCTGATTTTGACCTATACTCGATCGAGTACACCTTATACTCGATCGAGTACCAATACTGATTTTCAAGGATCCGATCCGGGAACAAATGAACATGCAAGGAAAGATTTGGCCACGTTCTATTGTCATACCCGATTGAGTACACCGACATACTCGATCGGGTATAGCTATAAAATATACCCGAATATCGATCGAGTATGGATCGAATTCGAAGTTCTACACATACTCGATCGAGTATATGTACATACTCGATCGAGTACTCGGCCTGCACCTCAAAAAGTCTATAAATACACCTCCTTTCCTTCACTTTAAAGTATCAATTTCTATATACTCTTAAGCTCAGTTTAGAATAGCATTTCTCTATATTTCTTTTAGCATGTTTAGTCTCCAAATGAGGAGCTAAACTTCCATTTCTTGGTATTGTTCTTGAAACTTGTTGATTATTAAAGTTGTGAGTTATTTTCTTAACTTCTTTTCCTTGAATATTAATTCTTCCTTTAAATACTATTTCCATATCAATGTTGGGGAGTGTTACTAAGATGACAATTAGTTAACATCTTGACATTGGTTTTAGTAATAGCTATTCCTTCCTCTATGTTAATATCGGGGAGTGTTACTAAGATGTCAATTAGTTAACATCTTGATATTTAACTATAGTAGGATTCATTCCCTTTAATATTCTTCCTTGAGTATTAATTAATTCCTATTCATATTTCATATTAATATTTTGAACATTACTTAAAGGATCAACTAGTTTTGTTTCACATATTAATTATTACTAGAAACAATAAACGAACCGATGGTTAATCGTTGATAGTTTCACAAGTAAGTAACTTCGGTTTATTAATGCACGGTCGTGGTTAATAAACTTAAGAGGGATTAATTTTGTTGGTTAAACCGAAACCGTTGGGTTGAGGTTATCAATCTCAATTGATTTCATCAAGGAGTTAAAAGACTAAATGCTACTATCAAGTCGGTATATGGCGTTGTTCTATACTTGACTAATAGTAAGGGTTATTAATGAACGGTTGTTGTTAATAACTATCCTCGATGAATTGGATATACTCCTCGATTGAGTATTCGAGAGGAGATAAGTTATAGATATAACAATGATCGACTAAAATATATCAACAAGTGGAAAGTAGCAATGCCAAGTCACTTTTATCTTTGAATTAAATCCCATACAACTCGTTCATCTTCGTGTTTAATTTAATTAAATCACTCAACAATCAAAACCCCCCTTTACTTACTATTTACATAAAAAGAAAGTTATTCCTTTCCCTGTGGATACGAACTCTACTTCACCTATACTACGTATAAGTGCTAGTGTTGATTATTATTTTGAGTGCACACCACGACAAAGTGCACGTCATCAACCCTGATGGTCCTTGCCTGGAGCATTTTCGAAGAGGGATTCATACGTAGAACTGTAGTACGGAGTTCTACTGTTCTATTAGTTATGACATACGGTGTATTAATTAGGGAGGTGTATTTTAGACATTTTGATCCTAGGAGTTAGTGAATGGACACACGGGCGGTCGCTGTTTCGTAATTGTTTAAAAGGGAGCCTATATTTGTCCAAACCCTTTTAATAAGTAATATTGATGACCCAATCCCTACTATTAATCGTTTTTCCCAAAACCACTTTAAAAATCACTTTTTAAAAGTTGAAGCAATTGCGAACACTCCCTATAACTCTATCCGATTTCAGATTATTTTGTCCATTTGCATTATTGTGACTTATGATGTGCTTTTCCTCTTCTTGATTTCAAGACAAACGATTTTAAAGTGAAGTAGGAATGACACTTTGCAGAAATTATGTGACTTTTCATTTTCATCTTTTCTCATATCTTTCCCTCATCAGAATTCATTGAGTTCAAAGCTTGGAAACCCTCACATTCTTGGGGCCGAAAAAGTATTATATAACACCTTCGTTTTCAAATTGAGAGAAAGGACTGAATATGTGCACTTTAAACAATTGATCTTAATTGACTCTAAACAAGATTTGTAATATGTGCACTTTAAAACTCTACCCAATCTAATAAACTCTATCTATTTGTGTTCATTTTGGTGAATTTTCATATGTTTATGTCTTCACTTTTTTTACCGCAGTTAGTGCGTCTTGCATCTATTGAGGATCACACATGTCTCTTAATTTCTTGGATTGACATTGCAATTCAAAAGGTCGCTGGAACACCAGGTAGAAGGAGACAAGATACATGGCCATAGGCTGCTTCATATCAAGTGTAAAGTACATTTCGTTTGGTTAAGACGGATAAAATTGAGCCATCTCTCAAAATTGTAGTCATCAGCACTTCATGTGAATTATCATGTGTTATTTAAGCATTTAAGTTATGGTGATTGTTTAGTTCTTCCCTATTCTTACCTTCCATAATGAATTCATAAGTTTGAATATCACCATAATCAAGGTTGACATTACCTATCATTCTATCAAACAAATACTATAGATATGTTGGGGTGATTAAACGAAAGGTAGATGACATGACTAATTAATGAAGAGTTCACTCAATTTCTTTCCATATAATTTAAAAAAAAAATCCATATATTTATGCTCGACCAATTTGTTCACATCAGAAGGCTTTCATTCGATCAAATGTTGTTTTGCTCCCGTCCCCTACCCCCATTTATGTTATAATCAATCGACTTAATTTCTTATGAAAAGTAGAAATTTCGGAGGAAAGGAGGAAAGAGTAATTATTTGTTGCAATTATTAATATTCTCTATTATGAAAGTCACAAGTGTTTTTGCGCATCCAAAATGTTATTTCATGTATCACCAAATTATAAAAAGATTAAACGAGACTTTGGTTCAATCAAATAGTTACATATTAGAATGTTGAAGTCTCACATCAGTAACTTAAGTAGTAATAAAATGCTACTACGTATATTAAGATTCTCAATTTCTACCAGATTGAACTTTTAGGATGAAACACCAGATATTAGCACAATATCAGATCCAAATCAATTCATAACCATAGCGCAAGTCTTTTATGAAAAATGATGATACAATTATAAAAGATGATTGTGACGAATCGGCAAAAATAATGAACGACAACACAATTCAGATGAAATGTCTGTTCGTAAGAAAGGATGTTGAAGTCCCACATTGGTAACTTAAGAAGTAATAAAGATCCGGTTGTCATAGAATGTCTTTTTATACTGATGACGAAAAGCCATAAATCAATTAACTAAGTTGAATAAAATTAGCATTGAGATTTTGCGTTTTATAGTGTAAGCAATAGAGTTTAACCGAACTTGAAAAACATTAGTTAACTGAAAAAGTACTCCATATTAGTTATAGTGGAGTCTGGGGGACATTAATGGTTATTCTTTAAAAAATTATAATTTTGTGAACATCTCTTAAACTTTGGCAAAAAAAAAATAACAGGGATAGTTGTTGTTTTTTTTCTAATTATTCAATGGTTGCACGAGTTAAAATCTAGTTTTAAAAAAAGTCGCCATTTCATTTGGCAGCTTTCTTTAACCATAGTTCCAATCAATGGTACTTTGGTAAGAACTTTTAACTCAACTCGGTTAAATACATTTTTCTTTTGCATAATTTTGGTTAA
Source organism: Cuscuta epithymum (assembly GCA_945859915.1). Taxonomy (NCBI): domain Eukaryota; kingdom Viridiplantae; phylum Streptophyta; class Magnoliopsida; order Solanales; family Convolvulaceae; genus Cuscuta; species Cuscuta epithymum. The sequence continues at coordinate 401,740 of CAMAPF010000054.1, read as the reverse complement.
AAATTCGTTCCAAGGTCAGCAACTCTGACCATAATGAACTACGGGGCAATACTGACTGAATGACCGAAACGAAGATCCAGACTAAGGGCCCCATGTCTTCTTCCACCGGCGGCGAACTCTCCCTCCTCACCTGAAAGCCTACAATCCGACGACACATCAAATCAAAACCTCTCTTCTCTGCGACAATGGCTGCTAAACGCAGTTTTGCCTCCCTTTCTCTGTCGCCCTCCCATTCTTGTCGAACTCCCCGCCATCATTCCAATCAAATTTCATCGAAGCAGCTATACTTATTTTTCAATTCTCGGCCCCAATGCGCGAGGCTCGGTTCCATTCGTGCCGTAATTCCCAACTCCGACTCCGTGAATTCCGGCTCGAGTGAAGCTGGAACCGGATCTGAGTCGGGAAGCCCAACCTCTTTGAGTTATGACTCCAACGGTGCCGGAGCTTTGCCTTCTCCTTCTAATTCCATTGATTTTCTTACGCTGTGCCATAGCCTCAAGGTATATATGACTAAGATTTTTTTTATGGGATTTACTGTTTGTTAAAGCAAATTTCACTTTTTTCTTGTTTGTGGTATAAATGTTGCGTGAATGGGAAAAGATTTGAGGAAATTAGATACGTTATTGTGAAATATATTCTTGAAACTATTCTTGAAATATATTCTCGAAACTGTATGTTGTTATAGCATTATTGACAGAAGGAATCATGATGTGAAAGAGTGTGGCATTCACTATTCAGATGTTCTTGTTGAAACATTGCATCTTTACTTGCCTTAGGGCTGTTGATCAATGATCAAGCCAAATGGAAAGTGATTATTCCATGTCACATCATCAGATGCTTGGCATATCATTTCTTTGAATCTATAATTAATACTGTACATAAGTAAATACTATCCGTCCCAACAAATGTCCTGGCCTGTTTAGCAATGGCAATTTGAATTCAGAAAAAAATCATGTTTAGTTTTTCTGTTTTTAAAATTCAAAATACAGAAAACATTGTTCTTCACCAGCTTTAAATTTAGAAACAGAAAACTGCTTTCCTTTATCTTTTGTTCTTGATAAAATTAAGAAACAATTATTTATGCTTAGCACTACTGGTGGCATGAATCTCCACTGGCGCTGCTGATCATCATCACCATGATCAAACAGTGCAACTACCCTTGACCGCTGCCCCGCAGGTGGCCTCAAGTCCTTGACACCACACATATGATATTGGACACATGTGTTAGGAATAAATGATTTCCAAATTATTAAATAATAGAGAATAGTAAAACTAGAAAACAATGCACAGAAAAACATCTTTTTGACAACTTGTTGAAAATAAAAACATACAACAACAACATCCAAGCCTTATTCCCAAAAGATTTTGGGATCGGCTAACATGAATTGATCCATGATAATTAGAGCCAAAAAGAGAAGAAAGATAAGAAACACAAAAAGATAAGGTAAGATAAATGGATAAGATAAAAATAAATATAAGATTACAAATTTACAATAATATAAGAACATAAGATTAAGATAGATAAAAGATAAAAGAACATAAGAAAGATAAAAGACAAAATAACACAGGAACATAGAAAGATAAAGAAGATAAAAGATAAATGAAAAATAGAGAGGGAGAAAAGATAGAAAAGAAATTGAAAATAAAATCAAATATAGGTGGAAAATAGAAATAGAAAACTAGGGAAACAGAAACATCATATAATGCAGCAAACATAAGTAAAAGAACCCATATGATAAACATAGTTGATAGTTAAACCAGTAAATAATAAATGAATTAATGAGTATGATTCAAGGTTAATGTCAAGTTGTACCTTGCTAAAATTTCAAAAGTCATATAGCTGATTATTTTTTCCATCATCTGCAATGGAGCAAAAGATTCATTATTTTTTGGCTTGAGAATATGATGGAATAAAGCAAAATGGCTCACTAAACTGTCTGCGCTTCTTTGTTATGAAGCAGCAGTCAGCCCATGCAATTTTGGACGCGATTTTCACTATGGGTCATCCGGAAACAGTCTCTCTGTGCTTTAGTACAGGGGTAAGACTGCGTACATCCGACCCCCCCTTACCCCACCGTAGGTGGGAGCCTGTGCGGCACTGGGGTAAATGAAAATGAAATGAAATGATATAGCTGATTATTACTAAAATAAGTATGAAGTATGAATGATGTCAAATCAAATAATCTCTTTTAAATGAACTGAATACACCATGTATTATATATTAGTCATTTAACATTGTAAAGAGGGAACTTTTTTAAATAAAGTGCATGTTTAACATGTAAAGAGAAATGGGCTGCATTACTTCATCTTGAGCATGTTCTAAAAGCTAAACATTGAGACAAGCTTTCAGAAAACAATGGAAGTGTTTGGTTCTTAGAACATGATAAACCATTGTAGTTCCTAAAAAAAAAGGAGTTATATTTTTTCCTTTTTTTTCATGGTAGACTACAAAAAGGAAAGGATGGATAAATCATGGGATCCAAGGTCCTGAGTCCATTGCTGATCACATGTACCGCATGGCCCTAATGTCTTTGATTGCTGGCGATCTTCCTGGAGTCAACAGGGAAAGGTTGACTGTAGGACTCCATTTTAGTTGATGAAAGTCATGGTTGCTTCTCTTTAAACTTCTCTATTCATATTCAAAATTTTATCATGTTGGCAACTATCCTTTGTGAGTCATGCAAAGTAAAGGTGGTTATTGAATAAAACCATTAGTCACCAAGCTTTACCATACTTCCATTGGTTATTTTTATATATTGGTTGAGGTAATGATAATTGCTTTGTTTCTCAATTTACATAACAGGTGTATTAAAATAGCCATTGTTCATGATATTGCAGAAGGTATTTCTTTCTATTATACCTGTTATTTCCGTACCCTATGTTTAGCATGCACATATATTATTCTATAATGGTTTGACACAAAAACAAATCATAGAACGTGAGAATTTTTTTCCAAATACGTGATGTATAGATAGTTATTTATTCCGTGGCTTTTATGTTTATCCTATTTTTCAAAATTTTCTTTCAATGGAAAATAGTGTTTAGGTTTAGTAAAAGTTTATGCTCTTAAACTTTCTTTTTCTGCAATTTTAAATGTTTCTCTGAGAGTCTGAGCTTATTTTCATTTATTATTTATATAGCAATTGTTGGAGATATAACTCCATCTGATGGTGTGCCTAAGGAAGAAAAAAGCAGAAGAGAGCAAGCTGCACTGAATGAAATGTGCAAAGTTCTTGGTGGAGGAATGAGAGGTACTCCGTATCTTAAACCTCTTTTCTTTTGTGGAGTAAATGACCAATAAACATTACTTTTGGGTAAGGAAGTTTACGTCCATCCATTTAATGTCTCCAGCTGAAGAGATTCAGGAACTCTGGGCTGAATATGAAAACAATGCTTCCTTAGAGGCCAATCTTGTAAAAGATTTTGATAAGGTCTGTATTCGCTGTCATCTTTTGTTTTTGACATGGTTTACTGAAGTATTTTGTTGTGTTTATTGATACTGATTATTTATGTATGAAGACTATGAACACTATAAGAAGTTTCTTATCTATAATTGAGTTATAATGCATAGAAACTCTTTAGGGAAGTGTTTTTTGTATTTCAGGCAGGTTCCCTTTCAAACAGGGGTGTAGCAGGGGGCATACTAAGCCCAGGCCCACCCCAAATTTGAAAAATGCTTTGAATTTATGTGTAAAACGATTGTGTTAGAAGTTATCTGGAGAACTTCTTTGTACCAACCTAGCCTGATATACCCTCCTGGTTATGCCACTGCTTTCAATTTTTTTTGGATCATATTTTGTATAAAAAACGCAGTCTCATTTGCTAGAGTTATATGCATTTTCATGAATGTTTTGTTTTAGAATCATTTTAACAACTTAAAAAAATGTGTAATTCATTACTTCGAAGAAAACACGTTTCTCAAATAACAAAGCTACAACGGTATAATCTAAAATGACCTTAATCAACGTCTCAGTGATGTTATTCTCGTGTTTAAGTTTATCTATCTTTTTGGCATTGTATTCTTTTGTATGCTGCACATCAGCATCAGTGCATTACTCCCAATTTCTTCTGGCACTAGAATTTAGAAAGTAAGATAATGTGGTTGAAAAGAAATTAGAAGTTCATTTTGTGACAACAAAAAAGGAGAGTAGGAAGTTTATTTTAGGGCAAAGGGATTATTGTATTACCTTTGGTTCTAAAACTTGTGAACTGTTATTTAGGTAACTGTTAAGCAAAAAATATTTCCATATACTACTCTACTCTTATTATTATTGTATTTAATATTCTCTCATATTTCTCAGCTTTTTGTTATTCATTTCTTTTTGGGAGAATATTGAATGCCGATATCCTATTTTAAGCACACATTCTACACGAGATGTTCAACTTTATATCTTCCTGCTCTAACTCCACGATATAAAAGGAACCAACTGGTTACTACTTTATATCTTCCTATATTTGACCATTTGAATAGGCAATCTCTTGTCAAATGGACTTTCACCCTAACACCCCAAAGTAGTTGAATCTTCTCAACCGTTGCTTTTGTTTCTTCATTTTTAGTGTTTCCCCCCATGTTGGCATGCACAATTGTACTAGTAATTTTCTGAGAAGCTTTATGGAGACCCATATGACTCCCTTATGGAGTCATGTGGGTATTGTGGCATATTAATAACCACTCATTTTCTAAGTGGGAGACCCCACTAAAAAATGGGTGGATATTAATATGCCACAATACCCCATATGACTCCACAAGGGAGTCATATGGGTCTACTTAAAATTTTTGGTGATTTTCTTGTTCAAGTTCTGGCAAGTCATTGACGTTCTTCTTGCATCAGAAGAGATATTTGACAATTCTATGCCTCTCCAGGTCGAATTGATTCTGCAGGCACTGGAATATGAAATTGGTAATTCTCAACTTCAAGCTGGCTTTATTTTCCACTCTCAAAATGTGCTACCCTCTATGTTCAATTGCACTTTTTGAATTATTTATGTGCTTTAACAGTTAGCGAACTTAAGATGTCCTACATTCATCCCCCCAAAGAGTCATATTTGTATTATTGAAGTCAACATTACAAACATGACTTCTTTTTTCGTCGTGACAGAACTAACCTTTTCCTTTTTCCATGTTAAAAATGTTTCTGCAGAACATGGGAAAGAACTCGATGAATTCTTCCTCTCAATTGCAGGTGATTGAGCCCTTTTTTTTTTGCAATGCACCTGCAGTGGTGGTCTTCTATTTGATCTTTTATACTCGAAAAAGGGTATTATTGTGAAACTTATTACATTCCCTGAACCTTTTCTTTGCACGCTTTCCTGCCCTTGGAGATTTTGTTGCTCCGGAACGAGTGTGAGTTTTGAATATCATGGCAACGTTAATCGCTCACTATCCCCAGTTGTCCTTATGCATCTATAAATGATTCATAGTAGTGATAGTGCTATCTACTATGCATATATATAAAGCATTAAAGAGATATTGAGATCATTGTAGTCATCATCATCATATCATAATGTCAAAACATGTATTACTTTTGTATGTGTACCAACCCTTAAACGGCAGTTATTCTTTGAAAGAGAGATAGACTACTTGCTAAAAAGTTGTTTGTGTGCCTTATGCTTTATCTATTCATTGAGGTGCAGGGAAAATTCAAACTGAAATAGGAAAAAGTTGGGCAGCTGAGATCCATTCTAGACGAAATGCAAGACTGACCAAAGGGCAGAACTGATTCTCTGCTCCATTCATTGTAGAGCTTTTTGTGGACATAATTTCCCTTTCTTTTGGGATCCTCTTACCCTTGGCCCATTTTACCCCTTTCACCATGATTTTTTGCTATACAATATAAGGGTAAGGGGATACATTGTTATTGAATATCTCATGCAAAATTATTCTGCTACTGTCCTTCATAATATCTACCCCGGATACAGAATATAATCACACACTTTCCATACTTTTTCAGGGTTCTGTACACACACTTGGTTATAGGTAATATATTCTTACAAGAAACTTTATTGAGTTTGGTATTTAAGCAACTGTTGTTTGCCCGAAAGGCTGTATTTGCTGAAAGGAAAAGTGTTTGGTAATGTCCATTTCAACAATCCATTACCCGTAGTTCAATTTTTAGCTCGACTGCACTTTTTTCCTTTTGCCTTAAAACATTGAAATTGACTCGATGGTGTCGACTGGCTGGATAGCCTGGAATCTGGATGTTGTATTCTCTTGTAATAATCCCACGGGTGATGCTCCTTTGGGGATTGTTTGGTCAGTTGATTTAGAAGGGAAGGGGACGTTGATTTCGCATAAGCATCTCGAATTAGTTAGTCTAAAGCAAGTACTCTATACTTTCTCGGTCCCATTAGAAGCTTCTCAGTTTTCACTTTCCTTTTTTGTACGTCCCATATAAAGGTTTTCATTTCTATTTTAGGAAACAATTAATACTTTTAAGTGACAAATTAATCATTAAATATTAAAAACAATACATTTATAACATCACAGTTATCAATACTAACTACATTATAATATATACCAATAAAAATTATTTCTCAAAATATACTTGAAGTACTTTATTTAATTATTGTGAAATAATTGTGCCATTTTGCTATGGAAACCTTCCAACGGGACAGATGTAGTATATTTTAGAAGCATATTTTTCTGGAAATTGTCATACCACTAAACAAGTAGTTTATATACTATAATATTATATAGGTTCTTATTTAGTTGCAATATTTTGAATTTTACAATTCTTAAAAGCGTGATTTTGGCCGTTATTATATTTGGCTGACTATTAATAAAAAATTTAAACAAAACATCTTTTTAAATTTTACCTTGAGGCATGAAATAATTTTATAGTATAATCTTGGCGGAATTTGACTTTGCACCCTAGTTTCTGGGTGATATTATACCTCAATTCAAAACATTTTGTGAAAGTCAAAAGATTTTCAATTGCAATGGGGTGTAAGATTGAGTTTTCTCCCGAAATAATGTCAGATAAATAATAAGGTGATGTTCATACTAATAATCCGTACTTGAGACTTGGGGAGCGGTGAAGGGTAAAATCCCTAGCAGTCTCCCCACTTCTCTCTTCTCCTCAATTTTCTTTTACATTCTAAATATGAAAGAAGATTCCTTGTGTCGGTATTTTCAAGTTGTTTTATGTGGTTTCTTTCTAGCGAGGTATGTGGTTTGTGTATTCAGCATCGATGGAACTGATCAAGTGTAGAAATTTTATTGTTGGTGGTTGACAGTGCTTGATGTTTTTGGGAGGTTAACTTCATATGTTGGCGATTCTGGGGCAATTATTCGCCCTCATCTTGAAAAATAACGCTCGATTGGATACTCTTTTCGGTGACTGGTCATACTGATGATATTGACAATTCCTTCCCGGCCAAACTGGCGTACTAGTTGTTACTTTCTGGTGGCTTGACAAACTAGGATTTCTATTATTTCCTTATCGGTGGATGGTGAAACCGATTTATTTGTTTATTTTGTATCGCAAAGAAGTTTTAGTGTTATTTTTAAACTTGATTATTGGGTTAATAATAGAAGCTTCTTCTTAAAAAAATCCGTACTTTTGGTGGTTCTATAATAATAATTTCTAAAAAAAAGTCAATACAAATAATTCAAACTCATAAATGCGTCTATATAGATAGATTAAACCTTCATAGATATATTATTATCCTTCAAGAAAATAATTAATGATATAAAAAACACTAAACTCAAAGTTATGACAATGGTGAACAAAGTCAATATTGTATCCTTATATATTAAATATAAAAAAGATTACTCTAATCTATCTATGTAGACGTGTTTAACTGTTTATGAGTATGCATTATTTATATAGACATCTTCGGTACGGACTATTATTGTAGAACTGCTCAAAGTATGAATTATTGGTATGATTTTCGCCAAAAAAATAATTACTAAGTTAGTGTTCGGTTAAAAGTATTCCCAAAATACCGGTGGGACAAACGGAGGTTAAGAGAAGCGCCCACTTGAAGTGGCTTTGGCAAATGTTATATACTTTGTAGTTCTGTATAACAATACAATAATTATGTTAGAGTCTCGTTCCTATCAAGAGCTCCTGAAGAGGAGCTCCGTGCGGACAAGACCATCAGAGGGTCTTCCTGGTGGAATTTGTTAATGACATTTTTTTAGCATGTTCCTCATCATGTCTAGTTTATTCATACCAAATTTCAGCTCAAAATTCGATCGGTAAGGCAATCAAATAAATTCTGGAAACATACTGCAAATTATATGTGCGCAGAATGCGCCGTATGTTTCCAGAATTTATTTAACTGTTTTCCCGATTGCATTTTGAGCTGAAATTTGATATGGATAAACTAGACTTGGTGGAGAACATGTTCAAAAATTTTCATCAAAAAATTTCACCGAGAAGACTCTCTGATGGTGTTGTCCGCACGGGGCTTCTCTTCAGGAGCTATGTATATGAACTGCCCTCAATTATGTTATAAGCTAATTGTTACAAACTATATATCAAAATTTAATTTTTTTTATTATCTTTCATATAACACCAATATTACATATATAAAAATAAAAAAACAATTAAGAACTTTCATAACTCAAAAAGATTTTAGTTTTTACACTGTTGTAACTTTTTTATTCGTACTCTAAATGTTACAAAAAATTTAACAAAATTCGTAACTTTTTATTGTCTTTAATATAACACCAATATTTTATATATACAAATAAAAAATAAATAATCACTTTAAAAAGACTTTAGTTTTTACATTGTTATAACTTTTTTATTTGTACTTTGAATCTTACAAAAAATATATCAAAATTTATAACTTTTTATTGCCTTCCATATAACACCAATATTTCATTTTAAAATATAAAATAATTAAGAACATTAAAAAGACTTTAGTTTTTTACAATGTTGTAACTTTTTTATTCTTACTCCGCAGGTTACAAATTATATATCAAAGTTAATAACAACTTATATCTATATATTTTTAATAATATTTTTTGTAACATTCAAAGTACGAATAAAAAGTTATAACACTCTAAAAAACTAAAGACTTTTTAAAGTGTTTAATTATTTTTTTATTTATATATATGTAATATTGATGTCATATGAAAGACAATAAAAAGTTATAAATTTTGATATATTGTTTGTAACAATCAGAATACAAATAAAAAAGTTACAATAGTTTAAAAACCTAAAGTCTTTTTAAAGTGCTTACTTTTTTATTTTATTTTTAACTATGCAATATTGATGTCATGTGAAAGATAAAAAAAATTATGAATTTTGATATATCTTTTGTAACAATTTGGAGTACAAATAAAAAAGTTATACCACTATAAAGAAAATAAAGGATTTAAACATGGTGTAACCACTTTTTTGGCAAAATTGTCATATCAAATGCTACACTAGGATGAGACTCAGAGTTGTAATCACGCATAAGAGTGGCCCATCGCGCCAATCTGGCAATGTGGCAGACTCCACTAACAGCAATGTTGCAGACGCTACTATAATAAAAATTAAAAGAGAGAATTACCTAACTAGGAGAGTAGGAGTAAAAGGTAGCCCACAATGACAAATAGGATTACATTGTTTTAAATTCCCTAGTAGGACTAGGGATGGACCCAGTTCCGGCCGTGTAGGGCCCGGGCGATACCGGTTCTGGAAAATTGGAGCCTGGTATCCGCCGATATGCTCTGATACTGCTTCTTGTCTTAGCCCAAAATTGGAGCCCAGCACCGGCCCGGTATGCTCCAATCAGTGAAGAAAAAAATGCTAACGTGCATTAGTAATGCCATATCTATGCCAGTTTCCATAAAAATTTTGCCATTATCAAGAGTAGTAATGCCATTTCGTGGCATTTTCTGAAAAAATTACATTTTTTTACCGGTTAGAGGTGGTAGTGCTTTAAGGCGGTGGGAAAGTCATCCATATTTTTTATGGGTTTTTACTAGTTTTTATATATTTAAAAAGAGAATTCATAATTTTTTTGAAAATTTTATTTTATTGATTTTTATTTTTTTTTACGTTTTTTTATTATTTTTTACATTTTATTATGAATTAAAACATGTCATTATGAATTAATACACTTAGGGGTATTTAGGGTAGAAAATTAATGTTTAGTCTTATTTGTGAATAACTCAGGGTTGTAGTCTTATTTGTGATTTTTAGGCAAGTTGTAGTTCTATTTTGGACAATTACTAAAATTATAATAAAAGAAACAACATAATTCAAGCGTCCAGATTTCACCAGTCACCGGGAAGGGAGAAGAGGGTTATTCATCCAACTCCAAAGGAAGCATCTCGATTTTAAATCATTTTCTCCTATATTTTATGGAATTTTGTCAAAAATAATACAGAGTACTAGTTAAATTAATGAAAAGTTAAAGAAAAATAGAACGAAATTTAAAATTTTCCAAAAACGTTACTGCAAATGACAGTTTTGACCTTTCACTAAGTGACCATCATCAGCTTGGTCCCAATGATTCCAACCACAATGATCACCAACGCCTCAACTGAAGACCGTTGGGCAGTGACCAATCTCGAGGTAGTGATCACCACAATCACAGAGACATCTGTCTGTTATAGTCACCGCCACCAGCCACTTGGAGTTGGGAAATTGCCTTAAATAGGAGTAAATGAGTTTTGGAATTCCAAAATAGAACTACCATATTTTCCCCCCGAAATAGGAGTTGTTACTGTCATGTATGAAAGATACTGTCATGATTGAAAAATATTGTGATTAATTATAATAAATATTGTCATGTTAAATGCACTGTACTGCAATTATTTGGCAGTCACGCCTACAAGATGGCAGTTAAAACTGTCATGTTAGTCCTATTTCGAGAATAAAAAAATATTAGTCTTATTCTGCAATTCCAAACTCCATTTACTCCTATTTTGGGAAATTTTCGGTTAGAGTTACATCTTCGCCACCAGTCCCACCAACCCCACCTATCACTATAGCCCTCTCCTCCCCATACCTCAACCCCCCTTGCCCACTATAATGCTGCCCCAAGACCCCCTGCCCCTGCCAATGCCTCATTGCCCCTTCCCCTTCCCCTTCCACGACCTTTAAGCCCTATTGAAACCCCTTCTCACCATGCCGTTTCGCAACCTCTACAACCCCTCCCCTAGACATCACCGTCATAGTTTGCCGGATCAATGAAGAAGATGTTAGTGCTTCAGATCTCTTCATCAGCAGAAAGGAGAAGAAGAGTTAGGACATCATCAACAACACAGTCGTCGATGTCAAAGTTGGAAATGTCATCGACATGTTCTCATCGTCTTCGTCGAAGCCCCGCCGGCTCGCTGCCATCACTGGAGTCTTGTGATCATCGTCTTGCTCAGGGGCGTAGATAGTGTAAATATTTTGGGAAAAGGTACTCCATTAGGAGTCCTGACATGTATATTTATATTAAAAGAGTCTAATACAGATTAGGAAACAAATCTGCCTAATCATATTCTATTACACCCTCTCAAACTGTGCGGGAGATTCAACGCGCAGTTTGTCTTTCAAAAAATAAAATTGCTTACTAGAAAGGGATTTGGTAAAAATGTCAGCTAGCTGAAACTGTGTGGGAATGTATTTCACAACTAAATCTCCATGTGCCACACGCTCTCGAAAAAAATGGTAGTCTATCTGAATGTGCTTGCTACGAGCATGCTGAACTGGATTAGCAGTCAAATAAGAAGCAGAGATATTATCACAAAATAATTGAACCGGTGCAGTAATAGGATAACCAAGCTCGAACAATATAGAACGGATATGCAGAGTATCCTGAACAGTGTAAGCAACAACTCTATACTCGGCTTCTGTAGAGGATTTAGAGACAGTAGGTTGCTTCTTAGACTTCCAAGAAACAAGATCGGGCCCAAGAACACAACAAAAGAAGTCGTGGATCGGGACGTATCGGGACAACCTGCCCAATCAGCGTCAGAATAAGCAATGACACAGGTTGCTCTAGACGTAGGCTGAAGCCATAAACCATGATCAAGAGTCCCCTGCAAGTACCTAAAAATTCTCTTGACTGCAAAAAGGTGAGTAGTACGTGGAGCATGCATAAACTGAGACACTAATGCACAACATAGGTAATATCAGGTCGTGTCAAAGTTAAATATTGTAATGCGCCAACCATACTACGATACTCAGTGGCATCAACAAGAAGCTCCCCATCAGTGAGAGATAAAGAAGTGCGGGTAGACAGCGGAGTACGAACCGACTTAAGGGTATGGAGATGGAAGCGAGAGAGAAGATCAGGCACATGCATATTTATGCTGAGAGAGAAATAAACCTTTAACAGAGCGAACAACCTGGACTCCTAGGAAATAATGAAGATCACCCAGATCTTTCATTGCAAAATGTTGAGCAACAAGTTGAATAAAAGAGGTGACAACAGCGGAAGAATTGCCAGTAATAATTATGCCATCAACATATAATAATATATAAATGACATTATTATTTTGGCGAAAAATGAATAATGAATTATCAGACTTGCTGCATGTAAAATGATGAGATAAAAGAAAACTACTAAATCTGTGAAACCAAGCTCGCGGGGCTTGCTTAAGACCATAAATGACTTTTCGCAAACGACATAAATGATTAGGAAACAAAGGATGAATAAAACCCCGCGGCTGACGCATGCAAACCTCCTCAGTAAGATGACCATGCAAAAATGCATTCTTAACATCCAATTGACGAATGACCCACGCAAAAGAAATGGCAAGTGTAAGAACAATACGAACAATGGTGGGTTTAATGACTGGACTAAAAGTTTCTGAACAATACTAAATCCCTGAGCGACCAAACACGCTTTGTGACGCTCAATGGAACCATTAGAATTATATTTGGTCTTATAAATCCACTTAGAGCCCACAACATTTTTAGTATTATCAAACAGAACTAAATCCCAAGTATTATTAGAAATAAGAGCATTAAATTCCTCTGCCATTGCCTCACGCCATTTTAACTGTTTATTAGCCTCTAAAAAACAAGTAGGATCAGCTAATAAAGTAACTGTGTTTAAATTAAAAATGGTTTTGGGTTTAAAAATGCCCGACTTAGCCCGGGTTTGCATGGGATTGTTATTGATAGGCTGGCCGTGGGGTATAGCTGGCTCGGAAGTACTGGGCGTGACCTGCGGCACTGGGATAGAGTCAGGCTGGGGGAAGGAAGCTTCAGGCACGGTTGAAGATGAGGAAGGCCGGACAGGAGAAGGGCTTGAGGTCAGGTCGTGGTTAGATGCATGGTCTGGGACGTGGGAAATTACTGGTGGTGTGTGAGGTTGGTGAGAGGCGAGGTGCTGATTTGGTGGACTGGAAGTGGCTGCAGGCTTCAGATTATGGAAAGAGCTGGGGATATGCATGCTGGATGGTCCATTATGGGTTGGAGGTGAAGTCATCCGATTTTGAGAATTACAGGCGGTATTGGTAAGAGTAAAATCATCAGAGAGAGTGGAAGAGGAAGAAGGTGTGAGACTCATAGAAGAAGACAAAGTGGCATATGGAAAAATATCTTCGTGAAAACGAACATCAACGGAACATGCCTGCTAATAAAAAATTTGCCAGACTTGGGCTCAAAACAACGATAACCCTTAAATCCAGATGCATAGCCAAGGAAGACACACTGAATGGAACGAGGAGAGAGTTTATTTGAAGAAGATGCCGAAAAATTCGGATAACAAGCACACCCAAAAACACGTAATAAACTATAGTCAGGAGTTTTTGTGAAAAAGTTTTTCATATGGTGAGACACCAAAAAGAGTAGGAGAAGGAAGTCTGTTAATAATATATACAGCGGTAAAAATAGCATCAACCCAGAATGTGCTCGGAATAGAAGCCGTGATAAGCATAGTCCGAGCAAGTTCTAGAAGATGACGATGTTTGCGTTCGGCAACACCATTCTGTTGAGGAGTATAGGGACATGATTTTTGAAAATAGATGCCGTGTTCAGCCAAAAATTGCTGCATGTGAAAATCAACAAACTCACCCCCTCCATCGCTTTGAAAAACATTAATTTTAGCATTAAACAAATTTTCAACTAAAACTTTAAACAAACGAAACTGAATAAAAACTTCATTTTTGGTACGCAAAGGGTAGATCCAGGTAAAACAGGAAAAATCATCAACAAAACACACATAATATTTAAATCCTAAATTAGATAAATAGGAGATTGCCACACACCAGAATGAATTAATTGTAGTGGTGAAGAAGAATTATGACTAGCAGCTGAAAAGGGTAATCGTTGAGATTTACCCAAACGACAAGAAACACAATCATGTTCAAAATTTGAAGAGCTAGAAATAAGTTTGCTACTACGCAACTGGCGTAAGATAGTTTCGCCACAATGTCCTAATCTACAGTGCCACACAGGGCCAGAAGTAATGGTAGATGCTAAAGCTAGAGATGCAGGAGGACTGAGGCTGACAGGGTAGAGATGACCATTATGACGCGCCTGAAGAAGAATTGCCCCCGAAATTTTGTCCTTAACACAAAAAGATTTTTTTTTTATCAAAAATAGCAACACAGTTGTTATCGATCAGCGCACAATTTTTGAATGGAAATTAAATTTAATTTAATTTGAGGCACATGATAAACATATTTTAATGACAATGGGTGGCTAGGAGTTGTTAATGTGATATCACCAATATTAGCAATGGGAAGTTTAAGACCATTTGCAACACTAACAGACATGGTGCCATAATAAGGGGATTTATTTGACAAAATACCTTCAGACGATGTCATATGAGCTGAAGCTCCAGAGTCCAGATACCACAAAACATCGTTAGATTCACCACTAGGAGCAACCAGCGCAGGTGCAGAAGACTGAGAAAAGCGAGACGGACAATGCAAGGCAGAGTGACCTGCTGAGAAACAAATCTGACACACAACCGGGGAAGGAATTGAACCAAGAATACCCTCAGTTAATGGGAAACCTGCATAATTAGAGTGAGCACCAGAAGTAGATTTAGCATTAATATTTAAAATGGACACAATAGATTTACCAGATGAGACATTTTGTGGTCTCGGATTATGGACACCCCCTGCGGCCAAGAACCGAGGTTGCGGCTGCTGTCCATGGTACTGTGTACCCTGCTGCCCGAGCCCATGCGGTTGGAATCGGCCTCTGCCACGGCCCCCTCTGCCGTGGCCGCCTCCGCCGCGGCCTCCTCTGCCACGGTAAGCGCCATTGGCAGGATGCTGTCTGGCCTGCACCTGTGGAGCACCACCAACATGAGCTCCAAAGGCCGGTTGGAGCTGAGAAGGATCCTGCTGCCTTTGGAATAAAATAAGTTGCTCGGCCTCCATTAGTCTAGGATGAAGAATATCTAGTGGGAAATTATCAGGGAATAGAGATATGGTTCCCGCAATTGACGCATACTCAAGTCCCAGTCCATACAAAGTGCATTGCAATAATTCTTTATTACTCACAGGATAATTAATTGTAGCTAAAGAATCAGCCAATTTCTTTATTTCTAGCAATTAATTTTCCATGGACTGATTTTCCTTCTTTTTAATCGCATTCAGGGTACGCTTAAGTTCCATGGCTCGAGGTAAACTAGCAGACATAAAGCGTTTTTGCAAACGATCCCATATACCAGATGAATGTTTAATATCATGCACATCAGTTAATACATCACGAGAAAGAGTAGCAAACAACCAAGAACGAATTGTTTGGTCTACCCGAAGCAAGTGATAATATTCTATATTAGTGATTTGCTGATTATTAAAATTCACCGTATACATGGGAGGTACCTGAATTGATCCGTCAACCATGCCAAACAGCCCTTGTGAGACGAGGAATGACCCAAACTGCGTGCGCCATGTAAGGTAGTCTTCAACCGCTTTGAGTTTGATAGTGACAATTTGACTGACATTGGCTATACCGTGGGAGACAGATTGCGCCAATGAGGCCATAGGAGACCCAAATAAAGAATTATCATGGGCTGGCCGTATAACTCCAGGTGTTCCAGCAAAAGACGGACCAAAGTAAGAGGACAATGGTGGCAGCACCGGAGGAGAAATTGCCTGAGGAACCACCGTTGGCCATGGGAATCGAGGCGGCAAACTGTCAAAGAGGTTGTATGGAGGTGGCGTCCAGATGGAGGACGATAGACCCGGAGTCGGTGAGGAGAATTCCGGCTGCGTCACTGAAGAGGAAGCGACGCCGGAAATTGTGGAGCTCGTCGGCGCTACAGTAGAGACGACGAAGGAGGTCGTCGGGACCGAGAAGGCAGCGGCAATAGATGATGATGGGGCGACAGAACTCAGAGCGCTGGAGGAAGAGGTCATCATGACCGATGAACTTGCAGCGGCGGAAGTATCCATGTAGGTTGCGGCAACGAAAAAAATCGAGGAAGAAGGCAGCCGAGAAAAAGAATAACCTAGGCTCTTGATACCATGTGAATATTCTGGGAAAAGGTACTCCAATAGGAGTCCTGGCATGTATATTTATATTAAAAGAGTCTAATACAGATTAGGAAACAAATCTGCCTAATAATATTCTATTAGATAGGGGAGCGAACCCTGACCCCGACCCAGGCACCCAACCCAAATTTAAAAAATGACTATTTTTTAGTGTAAAAAATATGGTGTAATTTTGTTCCAAAAATGTTCTTTGTACCGACGCATTCCGGCCTCACAGGGCTCTGCCCCTGTCTTGTTGGGTGATATCCTACTGGAGATAGGGTTGGTTTAATTCTTTACAAAACTCCAGTCGGAAGTGGGGAATCTGACCACAGGTAAGATTTATTTTGAAAAAATGGAATCACACTCCTGTTGGAAGTTGCACATCCGATCCGACTAGAGTTTTTTAATTTATTTTATAATTGCTCAATTTTTATATTTTGAATAAATAATGTTTGTAAATAATTTCAAATAAAAAATTTCGAAATCAAGCGAGTGATTATCTTTATATTAAATTTTATCTGATTATATTTATTTGATTAAATTTATCTGATTATATTTATCTGATTACATTTTATTTGATTATAATTATCTCATTAACTATATCGGATACAATTTATTTGATTAAATTTATCTGATTAAATTTATTTGATACATTTAATCGAAGTACTTTTTTCTTAAACATTACCAACTTTCACTATTCAACACTTTTTTTCAAAAACACTTAAAAAACACTTTATTAAAGTAGAAGCAATCGGAAACACTCTTTAAATATTGCGTCAAAAATCTAATTTAGTGATATTTTAAATACAAGGAAGTATTAGGGAGACTTAATTATTATTGTTTTTGACGTTTTAATTATAAGTCTTATAACACTTAGAGCCCGTTTGGTAGCACGAAGGTTGACTGATTTGTCTGATTAGATTTGTCTGATTAAGATTTATAAGATTAAATTTATCTGATTAGATTTATCTGATTAAGATTTAAAAGAATAAAATTTGTCTGATTAAATTTATCATCAGAAATTTATGTGATTATATTTATCTGTTTAAAATTTATCTGATAAAATCTATCTGAAGAAATTGATCTGATTGGATTTATCTGATTAAAATTGATCACGTATATAAATATTACTCCATATACTTTGACCCAATTCCGACAGGAGCTGCCGACAGGAGTTGTTCAACGAAAATATAACCCTAGCCCCTGGTCGGAACACCCAATTTCGACTCCCGCATTTTGGTAACCTAATTGCAATTCCCGTCTTTTGGCGTGCCAGACCAAAAAGTCCCGTATTTTGATAATTTCCTCTGTCTTGTTGTCATCGTCAAATCCTCTCTGCCAAATGATGGCGCACAATGAAGATGAAGGTGTGGCGACGGTGCATGACACGACAGTACTATGAGTAGAATGCCTTGCCGATGAAGGTGAAGATGGAGAAGTATTGTAGAGGGTCCTTTGACGAGAAGAAGCGATGCAAAATTGTAGAGTTAGGTTAGGGCTTTGGTTAGTACATATATGGGGGGGGGGGGGTTGGTCTTAATTATATCTGGTCCTATCCATGTCAATTGAAAAGTCTATTTTACAGAGTATTATTTATGTCATTGTTTCATACCTCATCCGCGCAAAAACAATAAATATTTCTGTTAGTAAATAGACCCTTTCATTTTCACTTTTGTCGAAATTCTGTTTATAACTTTGATCAAGTATATTGTCCAAGAAATACAGTCCAAGATAACAATTAATCCAAGTTGCTTATTTAGCGGGCCAAGGCCGATCTTTGAGGTCGAGCTCACAATCTAAGCACAACTCTCTACTGGCGGGCCTTTTCCCTTCCTGGTTGAGTTACTGCAGTGAGGCCGAGCAAGATGATTAACACTCTAGAATTCTACACGTAATCCACCTCGAGCAGACCTAATCCACCTTGACTAGGTTACATTTTCTACATTTTATCCTTTCTCAGGTGTTCCAGATATACGCACTTCAGGGCTTACGTCACAATCTAGTTCTGGGAGGGCTGATGTCATCCCACATAAGCATTACATCACTAGACATTTTCTGAGAGTATTCAAGGGGCATATGTCATCTTCTCATTGATTACCATTTTGGGCTTAAGGCCCAATTCTTGTACTTTTGCCAATAAATAACACATTCTCGTTTGAAAAAGGGAGCTAGAATTTTATGATGTTATTCTGCCAAATTTATCAAACAACTTTCTCACTCTAGATGTTTTCCAACTTCTTTCTATATATTTTCTACCCGAATTCCATAACTCCTAAAACTTTTAAAAATATATTTTCATTCATATTTACTCTTTCAATAAAATATCACCGTACAACTATTTCATATTTAATAAAGAGAAAATTGGGTATATATACATGTTTAAATACTTACGTTTACGTTAATGATATGTATTATCCAAAATAAAATGAATAACGTCTTCTTGATTGCTATCAAGCTAGAATATATATTTTGTTTCAGCATCACTGTATCCATATCCATTATTCACGGGTCTTGTTGTTGGCTCCATCCTTCCAAAATCTATTCATTTGAAATACTTCAAAAATTCCAACACTTGAATAGGCAAATTCCATATAAAAGTGCTATATGTTTTATAAAATATAAATGAGTTCTATTAACTTTATGTATGTTAATTTAAAAGGCTATATATCCATTTCTCCCTTTTGTTTTAAAAAAAGGTTAATAAAAGATAAAACCACAAAATAGTGAACAGAAATAGTGTGAACAGAAAGAAAATAAATCACCTTTTGTTAGCAGATTTCTATTTTAATGAACGTGTTGGCGATAAGCTTGGATTCAATACAAGTGTGAGAGAAAAGGCTATGAGCTTAGATTTAATGAACATGTCAAAAACATATACGGAGTAAAGGCATAAGCACATCGAAAATGCAAAAGTAGTGAAAGAGGGGCTATAGTGTAGAACTGCCTCATCATCTAATACGGAGTAGTATATTCCTCTCTAGGTTTTTTCGCACCCCTGGTCGGAAATACTTAGATCGCTCGTGAATCACTCAAGCTCTCTCCCCTTTTGATTCCATCGATTAATCTCTGAATCCCTACTTCTCTGCTCGTGGTTCATCTTTCCATTCTTACTTTGGAAAGAAATCGGATACTACAGCAGATACGAAGGGTTTCGAGAAATAGATCTTGCGAAAAGCACTGTTCATCGACTTTTTGATTTCTCCTTGGAGCTGAAGATTGGACGATTGTCTTCGAGTTTCAAGGCTCGATTGGGGGTCGCCATCCTCTGGCGAACCTCCCAACACTGATTTCAGCCTCTAATTCATCCTCATACTCGAGAATCGATAGATTTGAAGCTGAAGTCAACGGTCCATTGCAGACTTGGGGATTCTCAGACTGCTCATCATCCGCTTGATTAAACTAGAATCGAAGCTTCACCTTGGGCGAGCCTCACCCAGGAGGGCCTTTTGGATCTGCTCCCAAGACTGGAGGTGACAATATCCAGACTACAAGCACTGTTCATCTTCGACTTGCACGAAGAGTTGCTTTGAATCTGGATTTCTCACTTAACAGAAGAGCGAGTTGAATTCTGAAACTATTGCTGATCCCACCAGACTGAAACAAGCTAAGTACACTTCTTGTTCTTCATTGTATCTGTTTCTTCCATTTCTTCGTACTGTTCACAGTTCGCAGAAGTGAAGAACACTGGATTAATTCCAGTTCTTGATTTCATCTCAACTTGCTTTATCAAAGTGTAACACTTTGCAAGTCTTTTTCTGATCTGGTTGGAAATTTACACCATACTAGTTAGAAATTGTTTGTGATTACTACGCTTGGTATTTTGACAAGTGATTTTCAATAGACTGTTCTATACTACTCTAGGTATATCTGAGATTATTTTTAGAACTTTATGATATGATTTTCTAAAATTTCTTCTTGAAAATCCTGGGTATATTCAGAACTGTTTTGTGCAACTCTTGCTAACTGTTTTGAATATAGAGCATCTGGCACTTGTTTAGTAACATTTCGGGCTGTTGTTTAATTACTATTACTAAACTGTATACGCAGTGCTTGTTGGATTTCTTGTCTTGCTTTTCGTATTCTGCTGTAGTCTAACCTTGCAGGGACATCCAGTGTAATATGGTTGTGCTATCATAACTCCGAGTGTTCTGGACCTTGTTCGTATGTTATGACAAAGAAGAATAAGCAAAACAGGACTCCCCCGGCGAAAGATAAGCAGTTTGATGATAAAATTGCCTACCTGAAAGCAAAGAAAGCTGCTGTTTTGGCGGATAAACTGGAAAAGAAAGGATTTGAGGAGGAAATACCTACTGTATCTTCACCTATTCCTATGGAGGCCACTGATTTCCATACAGCGGCACACTCCACTCCTACTCAAGTATCACTGGGCTCTGTGGGGACTACCTCTTACGCTGAAGCTGTACTGGGTATAGGGTCTGCTTCCTCTAATGCTGAGGCTTCCCAAGAACTTTCGCTGGCAGTTGTAACCACTCCGGACCTTGATGCACTTATAATTGAGACATCGGATGAAAATCATGTTGTAAGTCAAGATGAATCTATTTCTCTTGGCTCACAAGACACACACTCAGTTGAGCTGCTGGATAAGGAGGCTGCTTCATCGAAAGAACAGATGAAGAAAGATGAAAAGGAGACTAAACAATGGTCTTCTTTATTCCGAGATAACAGGGCGCTATCAAATGGTCTTAAACTGGAATATTTCCCTCCTACTGGTGAGAAACTAGATTTCTCCCACCTTCAGGTACCAACACTAATTGAGGTCTGGGGTTTCTGCCTTGTTGGGCATTTCTCGGGTAGATTCCCCGGGCTTAAAGCTATACATGACATGGCTACAAAGTGGGGTGTACAGGTTGATATTAAGTCACATAGCAAAGGATGGGTGATTTTTAAGTTCAAAAGCGAAGAAGACAGGTTGAAGGTTTTAACTGGGGGTCCTTATGTTCTTTTTGGAAAAACCATGTTCCTAAAAGAACTATCCGAAGACTTTTCGGTTGATAGTGTTGAATTTCTGAAGGTCCCAATCTGGATCAAACTTCCAAAACTTGCTATGCGACTGTGGAAAGCAAAGGAACTGGGTATGATCGCTTCTCAAGTGGGTGTACCTATCATAGCGGACAAGATTACGCAGGATATTGTCTATACACACTTTGCTCGAGTCCTTGTTGAAGTGGATGTCACAAAGCCCCCGGTGACCCAATTTCCAATCGTTCCTCCTTCTGGGAACGAGTATATGCAGCAGGTCATCTTCGAGACATACCCGGATTACTGCTACAATTGTAAGATGTATGGCCATCATCCGTTTAATTGTTTAAAGCTGAACCCTCCAAAGGAAAAGGACAAGTTGGATGCCGATGTGATAAGGAAAAACAAGGTGGATGCCGATACTACTGTGAAAGGAAAATATCCTACTGACCGAGGGCAAAACAAAAGACCACTGGTGCAGGGAAACACTTCTAAGCCAGGCCTCTTTCAACTGCCAGACACCTTCTCACTTCCGGCCGAAAGTGAATTGGTTCAGGAACATGGATTTGACTGGGAGGGTCGCAGGATTCTGAGTGTCTATGAATTAGAGGCTGATGATATTGTCAACCTCTTTGAAACCAATGAAGATGGAGTGCATGCGGCTTATGTCAAGAAGAAGCACCAGATCATGAGCTACATTCCTATTGCAAGACTGGGAACAAATCTTCAACGTGTTGATAACTTGGATGTGCCGGCTATCTCCTTTACTGATCCATGCTTGGTTACCCTCCCCGGAGTGAAGCGGACATTCAAATGGTATGCCTTTAATAAAGAATTTTTTTATCTTAACGTAGCTTCCTTCTTTGATATTCAGGCTAAGCAAAATGTGGATTTCTTAAGAGCTTTGAATCACTCATCTTTGGATGCACCGAGCACTTCTAAACTGGCTCTAGAAGAACCAGCTGCTGTACCGCATGAAGAGGCAGTTCAAACGGGCAGAAAAGAACCTCAAATTGGTGAATTTAGCTACACCATTCGCAATATGCATGACATGGCTGAAGGGGATGTTGTTACAAAGGTAGGCACAGATAAAAAAGGCAAAATGATGGCCTGTGTTTGCTCGCCAGACCTGCTGCCAGTTGGTGTGACTACGGTTAGGGTGGGCTTTCAGCTCCAACAAGTAGAAGACGAGGATCCAGGGGTAACCTTCACTGAGGCGTTCATCTTATCCTATCCTGGTGTAAAGAAGAAAGGCAACTGGTATGAATTTCCTAATAATGTCTTTACTCCTAATGTTATGAATTTTTTCAATGCTAAACTTGCCAGGAATGTCAAGTACCTTAAGGAGAAACTGCGAAGGGAAAGGCAGGCTGGGAAACTATTAGGTGGTGAAGAAGGTGACCCCGGGGATGAGTCTCATTCCTCGGACCTCTATCTTTCTTAATGATTAAAATTGCTTCTTGGAATGTTAGGGGTTTAAATAAAGCCTCTAAGCATAATACTATTAGTAACTTTATTAAAACAAATAGGGTTAATTTTTGCTGTTTTTTAGAAACAAAAATGAGTAATGAAAATTTAAAAAAAATATGTTACCAATAAATGGCCTGGCTGGTTGTATGCAAATAATTTTGCACACATACCTGGCGGCCGAATTGTTGTAATGTGGAATCCTGTTTTTTTGAACTGTGTGGTGAGTGAGATTGATACCCAGCATATTCATATTGAATGTATTTGCCGTATATCTCACATAACTTTCTTTATGACTGTTGTTTATCCACTCTATACTGTCTTGGAGCGCAGGTCTTTATGGGAATACCTAGCTAACTTTGGATGCCGGTTAACGGAACCATGGTTAGTTTTGGGTGACTTTAACTGTGTTTGTGCCCCTAATGAGAGGTTGGGATCAACCCCACCATCGGCTTATATGATGCAGGATCTGGCTAATTTTAAAATCATGGCTAACCTGGAGGATGCCCCATCCACTGGAGAGTTTTTCACGTGGAATAGGGGCTCTTTGTGGGCTAAGCTTGATAGAGTCCTCTTGAATGAGGTTTGGGAACAAAAAAGAATTGTGTGTAGGGCCCATTTCAATGAAATGGAGGTGGAGTTTGATCATACGGCCTCCGTAACATCAATACTCATAAATTCCTCTCTAAGGCCGAAACCTTTTAAATTTTTTAATATGTGGATTAAGCATCCGGACTTTAATAATATTGTTGCGCAGAGTTGGACTGTTTTTGTTTCTGGTACAGCTCAATACTCGTTTGTTAGGCGACTGAAGGCACTCAAGACACCTTTAAAGAAGCTTAATGAGGCAGAGTTTGGCCATATTTCAACCAAGGCAAAATTGGCTAAGGAAGAGTTTAAAAGGCTAAACAAGCTAATGTTGGAGTCTCCCACGGATGAAGATATTCGAATGCAGTTGATGGCGGCAAGGAAAAAAGCAACCTTCTTGGGGGAGGCCGAAACATGCTTCTTCCAACAACGGGCCAAAACCACTCACATTCTGGAAGCGGACAAGGGCACACGTTACTTTCATGCAATTGTGAAGAGGAACGCTGCCCGGAACTCCATCTCCTCGGTTATGCTTGAAGATGGTAGCTTTACTAAATCTTTAGATGATGTTGGTGATGTATTTGTAAAATTTTTTGTTGATCTATTTGGAACACAGGTGGATACCCTGGACCTGGACCACTCGGTTTTAGGTACTGGTCCTCTGATTGAACCAGGTGTTCATGAAGGCCTTCTTTCACCGGTAACAGACAAGGAAATTAAAGATGCCTTGTTTGATATCGGGAATGATAAGGCACCAGGACCTGATGGGTTCTCCTCGGCTTTCTTTAAAGCCAATTGGAGTTTTGTTGGGAATGACATGATACGGGCTATTAAGGAGTTCTTTCGAACGGGAAAAATGCTTAAACAGATCAATCATACTGTTATAGCACTTATCCCTAAGACTAGTCACTCCCCAAAAGTCTCGGACTATCGACCCATTTCTTGCACAAATGTTTTGTATAAAGTCATTACTAAGATTATTGCGGCTAGATTAACCCCGTGCCTCTCGGGGTTGATTAATCAAGCCCAAGGAGCGTTCGTCGATGGCCGCCTAATGTTTGATAACATTTTCCTAGCCCAGGAACTTGTTAGAGGATACAATAGGAAGCGAATTTCGCCAAGATGTATGATTATGGTGGATTTGCGCAAGGCTTACGACACGATATCATGGGATTTCCTTGAAAAAGTCTTATTGGGCTTGGGCCTCCCAACTCGATTTGTTGGATGGATAATGGAATGTGTCTCGACGTCCTCGTTCTCAGTCTCCTTAAATGGATCACTGTTTGGATTCTTTAAAGGAAAAAGAGGAATACGGCAGGGAGACCCTATGTCTCCGCTGCTCTTTGTTTTGTGTCTTGAATATTTCTCTCGGTTACTCACGTTGAGAACCAAGGGAAATAATTTTAACTTCCACCCCCAATGCTCTTCCTTGGGTATTACCCATTTGGCCTATGCGGATGATCTTATGCTTTTTTCTAGAGGTGACACGTATTCAGTGGAAATATTGGTCAACGCTCTGAAGGACTTTGGGGACGTATCGGGCCTTAGGGTAAACCACGAAAAATCTAATATTTTCGTGGGTGGGGTGAGGGACCAAGAACTTCAAAACATTTTGGATATTGTTGATTATAGACAAGGCGTATTTCCGGTAAGATACCTTGGAATACCTCTTGCTCCACTTAGGATTTCGGTTGCACAATATGCACCATTACTTGATACGGTCAATGATTTTTTAAAAGCTTGGAATACAAAAACACTGTCCTATGCCGGGAAAATTGAACTAATCCGCTCAGTAATTCAAGGGGTTCAATCTTTTTGGCTCCAAATTTTCCCGGTTCCTCGAACCATATTGGATAGGATAGTATCGATTTGTAGAATTTTCCTATGGGGTGGGAAATACTCCAAGGTCTCGTGGGATGACATCTGTCTCCCAAAGGAGGAAGGTGGCCTTGGCATCCACAATGCCAAAGTTTGGAATGATAGTCTTTTGGCCCGCACACTATGGGATGTTCATAGGAAAAAGGATACCCTGTGGGTTCGGTGGATTAATGGAGTATATCTTCGGGATAAAAATGTGTGGGACTTTGTCCCACATAGCCGAGACTCTCAACTAATGAAGAGGTTGGGTCTCATCCGAGATAGACTGCGAGGATGTTTTAATAACTTAAATGACACCGTACTAGGTTTAAATGCGAGATGCATCAATGATAAGTTGGTGTCGGGAAAAATATATGAACTTTTAAGAGTAAGAGGGACCCCTAGGACCCCGATGACCTTCATTTGGAAATCCTACATCCCTCCGAAGTTCTCTTTTAATGTATGGTTGGCTTTGAGGAACAGACTTCCTACACAGGACAGTCTCGGATACCTTTATATTGTTAATAGATGTGATCTGTGCAAGGGTGGATTGGAAACAATTCCACACCTCTTTTTTTGTTGCCCTTTTGCGTGCAGAGTTTGGGACAAAATTAGAGCATGGGTCGGATTTGGGAATCAGATGAATACACTCCTTAGTGCAATAAAATGGATTTCTAAGAAACGCAAGGGATCAACGTTGAAGGCCAAGGCAGGACGGATTGCTTTTTGTGCGACGGTTTACCATATCTGGCAAGCAAGGAATAACGCAAGATTTGATGAAGGCATGAAGTCTGAAGATGATGTGGTAGCCAAGATCAAGCATGTGGTGTATAAAATACTTTACAGTATTTACCCGCATGATCTGGTGAAGTTCTGAACTAGGATACCACGATATGGAGATTATGGATATCGTGATTTTTGATGTGGGTGTATGTACCTTGCGGCACCCCGTTTTTATTTGGATTTTTTGTAGCCTCCGATAGGTGTGTGCAATTTGGCAGCACCGCTATGTTTTGATTATTTTGATGGGCCAAGTTTACTTGGTGATTTCCATAGATAAGATCGAAGAAAAACCTCTCTTCACCCCACATTATGTGGGGTTGGGGGGGTTTTAGGAGATCTTAGCTATATGATGTAAAGTTTTTCTGGGTGTTAATATATATTTACATTTCATCCAAAAAAAAACGGAGTAGTATATTCCTTTCACCCCAAAGTGATTAGAAACACTATTTGCCAAATTGAATGAGAATAACATTAACATATTCGTTGATAATTTTAACCTAGTATTAGAATACATATACCACATTCTTTACTAACATAACATTAAATTATATTCAGAATTTAAAAATTGCGCTAAATAGCCAAATAGGAGTAGAAAAATATTAAATTCCAAAATATAATGTTATTCCGTAGGGTTTTCAATAAATATGAGCAATTAATTGTTTGAAAATACTGTCAATTATGACATTAATACTCTCAATTAAGATATTATAATATTACTTCTAGATGTCAATAACAAACTCTTATTTATGGAAAACAATATTACCTCCGTCCTATTGGACATTGTCAAATTCAAATTACCTATGAAAAAAGTAAATAGAAGAGAGGAATAAATAGAATAACATCTAGTCAAGAATAAAAAAAGTAAAAAGTGATCTCTTCCCTCTACTTTATAGTTTATACATATCTCAATCATATAATTTTTACTCTTTTTTATTATTCAAAATTAACCACTATCCCCAGAGAGAGATGTAATACGGAGCATGTAACTATGTAGTACTGTACGTTTTATCTTTTATTTAATTAACCGTATATTTTAGGTGTTTTTCCTTAAATATTACTAATAAAAATGTTATCGACAAAAATGTGACTTACTAACTATTAGTGACAATAATTGTTTTCAAAAT
Source organism: Cuscuta epithymum (assembly GCA_945859915.1). Classification (NCBI taxonomy): domain Eukaryota; kingdom Viridiplantae; phylum Streptophyta; class Magnoliopsida; order Solanales; family Convolvulaceae; genus Cuscuta; species Cuscuta epithymum. The sequence continues at coordinate 374,560 of CAMAPF010000054.1, read as the reverse complement.
TTACACTATAGTAACTTACACTTAATTAGTTACTACTCCCTCCGTCCCGCTATTAACTTCCTACTTTGACCTACATACATATTTAGGAAATAAATTTGACTTTACTGTTTAGACACTGTTTGACACTGTTTAGACACTGTTTGGCACTATTTGACACTGTTTTGATGTAGAATAATTTTCCATTTAGGGAAATGAGAAAATGATTTTGGGACGGCCCGAAAAGGAAAGCAGGAAGTTAATAGCGGGACGAGGGGAGTATAATGTAAATTTTGAACACAATTATAGTCACCAATAGTTATTCAGTAATATTTTTGTCCCTCACATTTTTTAAAGTTGTCTATCACATTTTAAACAAAAATGCTTGAGGTACACACATTTTTTAAATTTTGTCTGTCACAGACAATTCAATATGAATTGTCTGTGACAGACAATTCAATATGAATTGTCTGTGACAGACAAAATTTTCTTAAGAGACAGACGAGTGTACACAAAGTGTGTACCTCAAGCATTTTTCCATTTTAAAAGTAATATTGATGCAATTAATTCAATATTTTATCTTAGTCAAACAAATACTAATAAAAAACTCCTTGATGGTAAATAACAGCGAGTCGAGAATAAAGCCGCGGTTATAATGATGCTCTCTCTCTCTCTGGTCGTCGGACACTCTCATTTCATGTATCCGCACTACATCTCATTTTGCGTGTATTGGGGCTGATGAAGAAGAGCTTCTCTAGCTAGAAAAGCCCTTTTTTGTACGATACGGATTGGATTTGATTCGGGCTAACTTCATGCATCAGCCTTCCGTTTCCCATCTCGGTGCGGAGAGTTAAAAGGTAAAGTTGATATCATCTGGAATCCAGTGGAAAGAAATGGTCTCACCCTGTTCGAACAGCAGTGAGCATTTCTCGCGCATTGTTGAATCAGTCGTCAGCGACAACCGGGTCTGAGGTTTTCGTCTTCCTCGAGATTTCTCGATTTGGTTATTGTCCGGATTTACGATCCGTGTTTGTATTGGAACTGCATTCGGTAATCTCGGCTCACTGCTCTAAAGTTTTTCGCTTTTTTTTTTGTCCGTTAAGTGTTCGATGAATGGTTGCTTGAACTGGAGCGCGGCTGTTTGAATTGTTCGACGAGTGAGGAATGTGGAGGGGGGGATTTGATTAATTTTCAGTTCTGGATTATGTGAAAGTTCAAACTTTACTTGAGAATGGTTGAATATTTAATGCGTGGCCTTAGAAACGGTTAGATTTTGATAATCTTGGAGTGTGAAATGTCTACTAGCAGTTCATCTCCAGATTCTGCACCATCTCCTGTTCCACCCACGTCTTCTACCCCACTGCCACAACCTAATTCTCCTTCGCCGGACTCTTCTCCTTCGTCGGACCCTTCTACTTGGCAAGAAAGCACGGCAAGCTCTCCTCCATCTTTACCGCCACAATCCCCTTCTTTTATTAATTTGACGTCACCTCCTCCGGTCCCAGTATTATCGCCCCCAATGGCTTCGCCTTCTCCACCTGCAACGTCCACACCACCGCCTACCAGTCCTCCACCTTCAACCTCAAATCCACCGCCTGCGTCATCTGACTTACCACGTCCTGCTAACTCCCCACCTTCGCAGCCTGCTGATGCTCCGGCTAGTTCACCACCCCCACCACGTTCTGGTCCACCTGCCAGTGCACCACCACCGCCAGCAACCCCTTCTGATCCTCCTCCAAGTTCACCACCACCATCCCCTTCTGGTCCTCCGCCTAGTTCACCTCCACCACCAACACCACCTTCTGATCCTCCTGCTAATACACCGCCTCTGCCACCTTCTGATCGTCCAGCTACTTCACCCCCACCACCTTCTGGTCGTCCACCTACTTCACCCCCACCACCTTCTGATCGTCCACCTACTTCACCCCCACCACCTTCTGATCCTCCAGCAGGTTCACCACCACAACCACTGCCACCTCCATCTAGTCCATCACCACCTCCGCCCACTGTGGACCCCCCTAAAAATGGGACTTCTCCACCCCCAAACTCACCTGTTGTCCCACTTCCACCATCCAAGCCTCCACCACCGCCATCATCTAAGCCACCTCAAAGTTCTCCAGTACCTCCAACCCCTGAACTACCTAACAATTCAACCCCACCTTCACCATCTACGCCACCTCAGAATTCTCCTCCATCTCCTGTAACTAACCCTCCAAGAAATTCACCTAATTTGCCCCCTGGAACCCCAAATATTGTCCCATCACCACCTACTCCACCAAGAAAACAACCAGCACCATTTTTGCCACCACCATCTCCCTCATCAAGTGAACCTTCTAACAATAGTTCTAGTAACAGTGGTGGGGGCATTGGTACGGGAGGGACTGTAGCTGTTGGCTTGGCCTTTGGTCTTCTATTGCTTGGTGTTATTGGAATAGCAGGGTGGTGCATATGGAAGCGTAAGAGAAAGGCTTTGGGACATAATGCTGGTTATATCTTGCCAACCTCTCTTGGTTCTTCTCCAAAATCTGGTAAATTTATCTAACACTTATATTTCTTTTCTTGTGTATAAATTTTTAGTACTTGGTTCACGGAATGTAAAAATACCTTGGGTAATAGGTGTACCTATTGGGAGGTAATGTGAGATTATGGGAATATAAGATTAGATCAAAACGTTTGGTTCACAGAATGTGGTATTATGTTGGAAAATAGTAAGGGATAAAATCAGAATAGTCTTGAGTATTACCACGGTAATCTTATTAGTTGCAATACCTAAGCAGCCTAAGATAGACACATTTACACTCAACATTAACGTTCTCACATTACCAAGGGAGTATGGGATTACCTGAACCAAGTGCCGCGTGTCATTTCTGCAGTTTTAGGCGATTTGCCATTGAAATTCAATTTTGTAAAAATTATGACTTGTGTACAGATTCAGCATTTTTGAAGGTGCAAGCTGTAGCACCTGGTTTACCAGGTGGCTCTGGCAGTGAGTTTGTCAATTCACCAAGGGATCACGGCACATTTGGAAACTCACGGTCATGGTTTACATACGATGAATTAGAGGAGGCAACTAATGGTTTTGCAGCACAAAACCTTTTAGGGGAAGGTGGGTTTGGTGCAGTGTACAAAGGATGGCTAGGAGATGGTTCAGTGGTGGCAGTAAAACAGTTAAAAATTGGCGGAGGGCAGGGTGACCGTGAATTCAGAGCAGAAGTCGAAACCATAAGCCGTATTCATCATCGCCACTTGGTCACTCTCGTTGGTTATTGCATCTCTGAGAACAAAAGACTACTTGTTTATGATTATGTCCCCAATGACACCCTTCATTTCCATCTTCATGGTAGATATTATTTAGTTTTCAAATTTCAATAAGCGAATTGCATTTGCCTACTCGGTTACTAAAGCTATATAGTGCCCTTTCTGACTTTCTATTCATAGGGAAAGATAGACCAGTTATGGACTGGCCAACACGTGTAAAGATTGCCATGGGTGCAGCTCGGGGAATAGCTTATCTCCACGAAGATTGTGAGTAACTTTTCCCTTCTCTCTTTATGTACTGTGATTCATCACATGTTAACTATGCTAAATTATGTGGGTCTTCCATATTTAAGAACACACTCTGGCCTATAAATTTAATACGGAATAATAGATTAGGTTGTTCCATTGGATTGAGATATGACTCGATTTCATCAACCACCATTAGCTTTTTTTTTTTTTTGCTAAAGAATATTATATTACCTAAAATAGATTAAAAATAACTCCTCGTTAATTAGTATTCTCCTCTTATGAGCTTTCTTATCAAGAAAATGAATGAGGAATAGGTGAAATAGCAGCTTTTTCCCATGAATATTTTCATTGTGAATATTATATTACCTGAAATAGATTAAAACTAACTCCTCATTTCATGTCTTGTTGACAAACATCTACTTAAGACTCTAACTAAATTGTTTGGTTGGGGAATTTCGGAGGAGTTGATTGGTTTTTGTTTTAAAATGTATCTCCATTTCTTAGTCTTAGTTTTGAAAACTACGGAGTATTATCATTTTCATCATTTTCATTTACCCCAGTGCCGTAAAGGCTCCCACCTACGGTGGGGTAGGGGGGGTCGGATGTACGCAGTCTTACCTCTGTACTAAAACACAGAGAGACTGTTTCCGGATGACCCATAGTGAAAATCGCGTCCAAAATTGCATGGACTGACTGTTGCTTCATAACAAAGAAGCGCAGACAGTTTAGTGAGACATTTTGCTTTATTCCATCATATTCTCAAGCCAAAAGATAATGAATCTTTGGCTCCATTGCAAATGACAAAAAACTAGGGAGTACTATGTTGATGTTTATTTAAATCATGCACTTTAATATAATTTTTCATTTTCTGTTTCTTTCTAATCATCTAGATGTAAGAATAAGTCAATAAAATAAATATCAACTCTACCTTCCTCCTCTATGGAATCCTCCAACCAAACAAGGACTAAAGTAATATGAACTTAAATAAGTCACACACATTAATTGTTTTATATAGGATGTAGATTGTTGCTTACTTTGTCAATTGTTAATACTCATTGATTCAATGTTGTACGGATTGCAGGCCATCCACGGATTATCCATAGAGATATTAAGTCTTCAAACATTCTTTTGGATGAGAACTTTGACGCTAGGGTATGCCCTACCAACCCACAAATTCTAGCTTTTCATGATTGCTTCATTCCGTCAACTTCTCATTGTTGGTTTGTAATAACAGGTTTCCGATTTTGGATTAGCTAAGTTAGCTCTTGATGCAAACACACATGTTACAACACGTGTGATGGGAACCTTCGGGTATAGTCATCTATTATTATTATCAATGAGTTGATGCGAGACGAATATAAAAAATGCAAATTTTAGGAATCAAAGTTTTATTAGTCATCAAAATGGAGCTAGTTATCTCCATGTTAATATGTTACTACCTCTGTCCCAAAGAAAGTCATATTTCACCAAGGCACACTTTTTATTTTTAGAAAGGCATAACTATTGGAATTCATCATTCAAGCTATGCTAATAAATTTATATGTTGATTTACTTAAACTTAATATTCTAAACTTGTTAAGGACATTTTTCATTTTCGAAAAATACATTAAATATTATGAGAATTAGCCTTTTTTTTTTATTAAAACAACTTTTTTTGGGGATACAAAAAGTTTTTTTTTGAGGATGGAGTGAGTTATACATACTAATATAAAAATGTAACTAATAATTCCTAATAAATTCTGCCGCCTCTCTTTCACACCTTCAGCATCAATTGATGGTAAAGTGACACCTAAATTCACCACTAATTTCTGTGATTGTTTTGGTTCAGATACATGGCTCCTGAATATGCATCAAGCGGAAAGTTGACAGAAAAATCTGATGTTTTTTCATTTGGAGTTGTGCTCTTGGAGCTAATAACTGGACGCAAGCCTGTTGATGCATCTCAGCCTTTAGGGGAGGAGAGCCTGGTTGAATGGGTATGCTCGTTAGCTTACTCTCTAGTCCCTACATTTGTTAGGTTATCAGTTTAACACATCTTCTATTCAATTATACTTATGCCATATTACTTTGCATTATATACTGTCCATCCGAGAAAGTAAAAAAAAAAAGGGAAGCCCGGTGCACGAAGGAATCCCCGCAACGTGAGGGTCCGGGGAAGGGTCCCACCACAAAGGTATATACGGGGCAAGCCTTCCCCTATCAAAATTTGACAGGAGGCTGCTTCCGAGACTTGGACCCGTGACCTCTCGGTCACACAGCAACACCTTTACTGGTGCACTAAGGTTCCCCTTCGTCCATCCGAGAAAGTGATGATTTAAAAATAATCTTCCAGAAAAAGGAATCCCATTTCAACGTACAAAGCTGGTTTTCATGAAACTTCTCAAAAAGGAGTCCTGAAAAAAGCGTTGGTGACTTAGAGTATATGATACCAAAATCAAAAGGTTGTAATGTTGTATGCTTGTACAGTTGTACCTTGCTTAAACACGATTATTTTATTGAGACGGAGGTAGTATTCTCATTAATAGAGGCCAAGAGTATTGTTTGGTTAGTGGATGGTGAAGGAAAAAGATTTAGTTAACTGAAATTTAGGTTTTTTCTCCGAGGAAAGATGATCACTCTTTCAAGTAACTACTACAATTTTCTTTCCCACTAAAGCTTTACCCCAGTCAAGAATTCAGTGAGTGCATTTCTGCATTGTTTGATTAAGGTTATAAAAACCTTTTGAAAGGCTACTTTTTACTACCTTAAAATGTCCAAAGTTGAATTACTTTTTACTACCCTGAGATGTCAACACCCTCTAAGTGATCTCTTAACTTTCCAGGCTCGTCCTTTGTTGAGTCATGCTCTTGAAAATAAGGAGTTTCAGCAGCTAACAGATCCTGGGCTAGAGAAAAATTATGTAGATAGTGAAATGTTCAGAATGGTTGAGGCAGCAGCAGCATGTATTCGCCATTCTTCTGCGAAAAGACCACGCATGGGACAGGTAACTATTATCCATATTGCCTTGCGAGATGTGAGATGTCTCTGGTCTCCATCATGGGGAGGCTGTTTTTTTTTCACTTTTGGGCGACATCCTACTCACCCACGTCTTGACATTTGATATTTGATATGCAATGATATTTGATATGCAAAATCCATTTTATATATTCTCTTAAAACTATCAATGATACCAAATAGCTCTTACAGGTCAGGTGAACTAACAGAATCTGTTCTTTTCTAACCACAAATTTTCATGAAACACCACTACCCATTAGAATAGCTAACACATTCCACTATTTGCTACACATGTGTTTTTACGGTTCATAGATAGTGGTTTGTGTGTGGTAGGTGTTTTTGAGAGTTTGGGGCGGTGGCTCCATGTGTTTGTCAAGAGAATAAGAAAGCCCCACATGGGCAGGAAAGCTATTTTGCTTTTTTTAACTATCTTCTTCTTTGCGGTCCCTTTTTACTGTTCATGTTAGAAGTTCTATACGGAGTATTCAAGAGTGGTTGCATTTTTTTACAGGTTGTGAGAGCTTTTGAAAATATGGCCATGTCTGACCTCACAAATGGGATGAGAGTTGGTGAAAGTGAAATATTCAACTCTGCAGAACAATCAGCAGAGATAAGGCTGTTTCGCAGAATGGCGTTTGGGAGTGGGAACTTTAGTATAGATTTTTTTCAGTCACAGTAGCTGATTCATCATGGGGTAAATAATTACAGTTTAATCTGTCATGACAGTAGAATGAAACTCGGCTAAAAGGTACATATTTTTGTCTGAGATCTCCTCCGTGGCTGAAGCAGAAAGGCTCTTGCGCTTAGATCCATGATGAATAGATCTTGAAAGTAGGATCTTATTTTTGTAAGTAGTTTTGTTTTTTGACATCTTTTGATGTATTCAGGTTATTATTCTTTTCAGAGACTTTACATGTAACTAGGTCAAGGCACTGTTATCCATACACAAATTGTTTTAGTTTTAAAAGATGCTCCCTCCGTCCTGTCTTATTATCTGTTTAGTTTTCGGATTTTATTTTAAGCTCCTATGTATCAGTCTACTTGCTAAACTTTGCTCCATGATTTGTTTCAGTTTTACCCTTCTGAAAGTTAAATAAGATAAATGGAAAAATAGTAAAAGAGAATTGAGAAATTGTATTAAATATTTAGATGTGCATAAATAAATTCTTATAGCTATATCTTTGTGGGCCTTGTGGCAAACATTGACTATTTTTTTGGCTTGGAAATATGATGGAATAAAACAAAATGACTCATTAAATTGTTTGCGCTTCTTTGTTTGTTATGAAGCAGTAGTCAGTTCATGCAATTTTTGACGCGATTTTCACCATGGGCCATCCGGAAACAGTCCTTCTGTGTTTTAGTACAAGGCTTTATCCTAACAAAGCATTCCAGCCTAGCTGGTTGTGAGGTTACCGTGCCGAGTGAGAGGTCTCGAGTTCGAAACTCCCTAAGAACACAAGAGTGTGAAATTCAATGGAGTGAGTTTCAGCCCTGATTACTCTAGGCTCCCCCAGACGCCCCCTGGAGTAAAAAAACAAGGTTTTATCCTTTAGTACATGGGTAAGGCTACGTATATTTGATCTCCTTTACCCTACCATTGGCGGGAGCCTTTGCGGCACTGGAGAAGTGATGATGATGATATATTTGTGCGCCAGCGGTACTAGAGAGGTGATGATGTTGATGATGATATATTTGTGGGACTAGGGTAATTTTGCTGTGTATCTCTTAAAAAATTTGTTATAAATAAGGACAACTTTGGTGAGATTAGATATGAAATTGTTGATTTTACAAAATTATACTCCCTCCGTCCCAAAAACAACTTCCCATTCACTATTCATTGGTCAACTTGAATCACTCGTAATCTTTTACTTTTTATATCAAATTTTTATCAAATTTAAATTTTATTGATCAGGCTTTGTAGCGGTTTTAATGTAGTTACTGAATATGTAAATTTTATTTACTAAAAATAATCCGAGTGTGAGCAGGGATCGAGTTGCTTTATCGTCAGTCAAGCATCGTAAACCGAACGGGAAGTTAATTTTGGGACGGAGGGAGTATATATTTATTTGTATACAATATTACATGTGATAAGAGATTTAGAGTGTCTGCCTTGTTTTGGGGACTTGTATCCTGCTCTGTTTGCGTGCACTCATATATGCAAATTAAGAACGAAAAATGTACAAGAGGTATCCTTGCTTGGAAGACAAGTTATTCCATAGGACATCACACGTTTCCTTAGAAATCAACTTCTCTGGGATCTCAAAAGGCCCTCTGTGTCTGTATCCTATTTGGCTTATTGCTTCACACTTCATAAAGCATCAAAAGGAGTAGAAGGAACATATTCTTGGGGAGAAGAAACATGTCTTCCCTATTAAACACTTCTCTCCTCTTATTTCCCTCTTTTTCTCCCTGTCTCTCTTGGAAGAATGCACGACCGGAACGCCCTTGTAGCAGATTGCATTGTCATATCATGCTGCTGCCAGTGTTTGATTCTCCAGGTCATCATCTTCATCTTGCTCAAGCTCCCCTATAGGATGATTAGGAGGACAAAACGGTATGTGAAAAATCTGAGATCCCGAATGAGCAAGGGGACGAAGCGTTTGCAGGTAAAAACGCATCGTGGTGAACTCAACATCAGGCATTACAGCTCCGGAAGGTGGCGAGACGAGGGAGGAGGCTCGCATAGGGTTCATCAGTTTGACGGATTGTTCCCGTTTAGTGGGTGTTGCATGGATGAAGTTGAGAGGGTATTGGAGGAATTTTCATTGAAAGGGGAATTTGCTTTTGGAAGCTTTTGGGGTGGTGATGCTGCAATGCCAGTCAGTCATATTTACTTGCCTTACCAAACAAGAAGATTGCTGATATTGCCATGACCATCTTCTAGACACATTTGAATTTTTCCACAAAAACATCAAGCTGGTGGAATAATTCTTCTAGTCCAGATTCAGATAATAAAAATTTAGAATTCAAAGATGACGTGGCACTTAAATTAGGTGGGACCTTGGTCCCATTGAATTGTGTTTCCATGGATGTGCAATAATTGCGTAAGGACCAGTTTGGTCAAGACTATTTGGTTGATACGGTTGAGTTTGATGAAGATGGTTTGATAACATCCATTTCACCAAACATGTCTTATACTTCCACAATTTACTATAAAAATGTCACATTCTATAAAATATTACTCCGTACTACGTAATAAATTTGTTGGAAGGTAGAATTTTAAAATATCAACTTTAATGACATCTATATTCATATACGATTAAATAAATCAATTGCCAAAATTTTGTACTCCATACAATAAATCTTTAAAATTCAATTGTTGTAAGTAAAAAAAATTAAGGTTGGTATATACTTACAACTTATAAGCAGATAAATAAAGCTATCATTCGATTGTTCTCCGCTCAGCATAATAAATAAAACTATCTTTTGTTGATAGTTGGACTATTTTCTCTTATTAATGGGCAGGAGCGGAGCCAAAGCACTGGGCCAGACTAGGGCGGTACAACAACTGAGTTCTAAATTTGTTCAATTAATCTAGCTGAGTTCAAAACATAGTATTTTTCAGCTTGATTTGAGCTCAAGCATATGGAACACTAAAAAATTATCGATTCAGTTTATACACACATACACACACATCAAAATCTAAATGTAATTAGTATGTACTATGATTTTATGAATTTAAATGTGATCATTAATTTTGAAAATGAATTTTCATTTTCAAAACATATCAATAATTTTAAATAATTTTATCTCGATCAATAAAATCTCCAATGATGTAAATAGATGCAACTATGCAAGTGAAACAAAAAGTTATTTTTTGACTTGCAAGCATGAGCTCAGTGGTGACAAATTAATAAGGTTAATATTGTCAACATAGGTTAGATTAAGTAATTTGGGGGTGCGCAAAGCAACCCCGTACAAAAATATCAACAAAAATATCACATTACTTATGAACAGAAGTGCAGAATTACTCAACTTTGTTACAAAATGTTTACACCAGAAGAGAGAATAACTTCAAACAAAAATGGACCCTCTATCACTAAACCTACAATGTCTTCCTGTGAAGTGTCAACAATGTTAGTGTACAATGAAAGAATAGATAAACCTACTACTTGCAAAATTTACAGAGGTCGGGGAGGGGGGGGGGGGGGGTCAATCTCCAACATCAATTGAAACACATAAAGCAATCTGTACCCAAACAATTACATATGTACAATGTGTCCCTGCGCAGTTCTATATTTTTACGCCGTTTGTCATCTGGTCTCATAATTCCCATCTTCCAATGGATTAGTTCTTGCCAGAGAACGAGCTGTGAAGCCCACAGTGATGGGCCTGATGGACCTCTGCCGGACCATATTACAGTATTCGGGGTCCTCCACCCTTCCCTCATACCTCAACCACTGTATCATCCCGTGATACATCGGGAAAAACCGCATCTGTATGGCATTATACGAAAAGTAAGGGACCAAAGCCGCAATAACCACAAATGGAGTGACCACCCAGTAAATAGGGGCCGGCGCAAGGGCTTCTAGGAAGATTTTGTACGCCGTGGTGGAAATCGTCACGGGAAGCTCTCCATATACGATGAGGAAAATGTACCACAGAGCTATGCCGCCCCAGATGAAGATGTGTTGGATTAAGGTGAAGTAGCTGACTGCGAGCGCCATCTGGCAGTTCACTACCCAAACGACGCACGTGTACATTGCGGTTCCCACCTCCGCAAACCCCGCTGTTTTCCCGTCCTTTTCGTAGGCTTGAGGGTCAAGTGTGTTTATGCAGAGGAAGAATATTATGATAGCTGAGCAGAGACCATTGACCATCCATCCAATTATACGCTTCCAGCTGAAGAGGACGTTTTGAACCCCTTCTTGATAAAGTAAAGGAAACTGCATGAGAAAAGAGATATAAGAGGGTGATCAAAATGGAGGGAAAACGGAGTTGAAACACTACCCAGAGGGCCCCACAACCCCTTTCACATATTTCCACTAAACACTTATTTCATTGTACTAGTTGATATTGAAAAGATCGCTTTTTGGCTTAATGAAAATGAAGTTGTAGCCTTCATTCTTTCTGTTATTTTCTTCAGCTTATTTAAAATGCATTTAAAAAATCATTTGGAAAATTAAGCAGATTTAGCCCCTTCAATGATATTAGGCATAGCCAAAAGGGTAGCCTTATCTAGCTTATTCTGCTTATTGTGATTGTCAGCATCTCGGCACAACAAGTAACTTTTGACGTATTTGGTTGAAACAGATGTTACACAACTCACTGCTTTTAAATTCACTACAAAGGTTATATTTTTGAAAATAAACTTTAGACGTGTTTAGGTGTACATTCACATGAGACGTCCTGGCTTTTTTTAGTACGCATCGCCAAAATGAAAATCTCCAGAATAAGGTATTGACTAGAATGACACTACGAATGATCGAGAATGTCTAAACCTTGATCTAACTACAGACTTCTTTCAACAAAATAACTCCTAGCAAACGGGTCCTTAACTTGGATCACTAGGACCACTTGAGTTGTACCGGGGTTGAAAACAGAGACTCATGAAACATACACCCAATAGAGTGTTGGTTGCAATGGATACCTTTGTACAATACCGGGAGGACACATCTTGATCAAAAACCCCCAAGGCAATCACAGGGAGTGATGTGAAGAAGACATTGTAAAGCGAAAGGAACCAATCATTGTATGCGGGTTGTGCAGAAAATGATGCATACGCTTCGTAGAGGAACACAGTCACGCCAAAGGTTATATTTTTGTAGAAGAAATAGCATATCTGCAAGAGGGAATAAGAAATACTCCGTATCATATATCTAATGAACAATGTAATACTTTTTATTATAACTATGGAAGAAATTAATAATAAAATGAATTACCATTGAAGAGATCCTTCTGTAACACCAATGTCCATGCACTAAAAGCAAGCGCTCCAAGAAACGGAACTGCGCGATGGCCACATCACTAGACATGACAGCCTGTCATTGCACCGCCATAGAAAAGGAAAAAGGAATTAGAAGGGTAGGAAATCACTGAATCTCCTGATATTTCTAGAAGGAAAGGCTTGCATGATATGCATTTCAGATAGAGCTGAACCCAAAAAATCAACATATTAAAAATGACAGAAACTGGATGAACCAAAACCATAGCTGGTCCAGTCAACGGTTTAAGATATATGCTTTTAAAATCGACCAAACCAACCCAAGACTGACTAAAACCGACCGAAACATCGCATAACCAACCAAACCAGACACGAACTGACAAAAAATAACCAAATCAAAACAGTCTGAAATTGATTTAGTTACTCCATTCGGTTATCAGTTTTGCATTTCTGAAAACCACATCGACCATACCAAAAACGAACAAATAAGTAAAAAACTACTTGATCTGCTGATAAGTAGATGACGAGCAGTACTGGCTACCAAATGGGGCCTAAGGCACTATCGATCCGAAAGATCATATATTAGTACCTGCATTCCTTCAACACCGCTTATTCCAATTCCGATATCTGCTTCTTGGAGCATTCCTACATCATTTGCTCCATCCCCGACTGCCAAAGTTGTTTTCCCAGTTCCCTCTTTTACAAGCCTTGTGACCTGAAGGTTCCGGAACATTACATTTCAAGATAAGAAAAATGAAGATCATAAAAAGCAGGAATATGGTGTGCATCGCGGATTACCAATGCCTTCTGCTTTGGTGATGAACGGCAACAGATAACAGAAGCACACCCAACTGCAAGCTCTAAAAAGGAGTTTTTTATGTCATCTTTCAATGCATATGTAAGGGATTTCCCATCAACAATTAGAGCAAATGCTTCCTTGTTTGATGAGGTGACCAATTCTTTCCCGTTGGTAATTTGCTTGGAAACACTTTTCTTTGAGGCCTATAAAATTATATGTTCAGAAAACAACATTGTTAAGAGGTCCCACATAAAATACTAAAGAGATATGATTATTAAACTTTGTCTCAGATTAGCTAATGATTGAATCTAATCTGTTGGTGTATTATACAGTTGAGTGACCCTGATCCTAACCTCCTATGGAGTCTAACATTCATACAAAAGCATAGAATTCTCTCAAAACGTAAAGGACTTGTTTGGATAGGCATTTACTTACCGTGGCTGCTCCTTTTTTGTCTCCAGCTCTCTCTAGTGCCAGAATTTCAGGCGTATCCAAGCTTATAACTATCTGTTTCATTCCTTGTCTAAGCAAACTACATGCATAACTGCAAACACAATTTTGACTCAATTACATTCTGTAACTAATAACCTAAAATAAGTAAATCATAAGAACTTCTAGAAATTATTATTATACCCAATATTAATGGCAGTTTCCATCTTGTCTCCTGTCAGAACCCATATCTTTATCCCTGCTTGGGCAAGCTTGTCGATGCATTCAGGAACCTACCAAAAGTAGCATAACACAATTAATACTGTTAAGAATAGTTCATTAAAAATGTAAGGAGTGTTTGTGATTGCTTACAAAAAGCACCTTTGTTCTTTCCGCTTAGAAAAACTTGTAGTGTTGTGAAATACTCCCTCCGTCCCGCTAAGATTGTCTCATTTTACCTTTTCGGGAAATCCCACTAAGATTGTCCTATACCAAATTTGGTAAAGTTTGTGTGGCTCTAAAACATTCTTACTTTTTTTTTTACTTTATCAATTTAATATCAACCACACAAACCTACTTTTCTTAATAATTGTGCCACCTTCTCTTGTCCCAATCTTAGTGGGACGGAAGTAGTAGGTGTTTCTGTTGAACTTCAAGCACTTTAAAGCTGCTTAGGAAATACTGTTTAAAGCAAGTGGGGATGATGTTTTAAACAGCTTTTCGCTTTTCTATAATATTTGGCGTAAATCATTTCATCATTTTCATTTACCCCAGTGCCGCAAAGGCTCCCACCTACGGTGGGGTAAGGGGGGGTCGGATGTACGCAGTCTTACCCCTGTACTAAAGCACAGAGAGACTGTTTCCGGATGACCCATAGTGAAAATCGCGTCCAAAATTGCACGGACTGACTCCTGCTTCATAACAAAGAAGCGCAAACAGTTTAGTGAGCCATTTTGCTTTATTCCATCATATTCTCAAGCCAAAAAATAATGAATCTTTGGCGTAAATATTGCACAAATAATTAGTATTTTACAAAACACTAATTATTTTTTTAAAGCACTTGTATTTCCAAAAACTACAAAATCTTACAATTAAGCATTTTATCTATAATCTCTAAAATAAGTCACTTATCAAAATACTACCTTAAGAGATAGATGAATTTATAGAGCAATAATATATGGATATTTTAGGGAGGCATTGCTATGTGACACACATTCATTGGGTGTTAAAAAGTCGAACATGAAATCATCACCCAATAAGCGTAACCTACACAGGAATGCCTCCTCAAATGTTGATATTTTATGTCTCCTTCCGAAGTATAAGGTCTACTTGATCAATTGTATTCAATCTTTTAGTATTGTTTGACCAGTGTGCATTATGACTCACGTGAGTAATCCCAACCTAAAAATGAATTCTATACAAACAACAATGTGATGTCTTAAAACTCACCCCTTGTTGGAGTTTGTCTTCAACAGCTGTGGCACCAAGAAGTATCAAGTCTTTTTCAACCCTTTCGGTCACTTCATCAATCATTGCATCGCGGTCTGCACTAATTGAGTTCTTTGCCTCAGAAAATTGTTCATTAAATGCTTTATATTCTTCCTCAGTTAGTTCACGATAAGCAAGTATCAAAGTCCTCAGGCCTGCATCAGCATACTCATTTACATGCTGTTTTGTTGCTTCTTCAAACTCCCTTCCGTTTATGGCGAGCCTTTCAAACATGACACTGTTCCAAGAAAGAAGTTGAAGAAACAGATCATATAGGGTAGCGAAAAAACAAAAAACTAAATGGGGGCAATATTTGTTTGTACTACTAACTTATCAGCGCCTTTACAGAGTAGCAATATCTTTCCCTCCTCATCTCTAACAATCACAGACATCCTTTTTCTTGTGCTGTTGAACTCCAATACGTTCAAAAGTTTATATGACCTGCTTGCATGAATATTTAGATGTAAATCTGCATTAGTTTACTTGTTATGAGCAATATTCCACATGCAAAATTCAATTATATTACTTTACACATCAACATGGTGTGAAATTGTGAAAGGGAATAATATCATCACATTATTAAAACTTTTTTTCTGCATGAGCTTCAATTGGATGAGAATAACATGAAAGGGGACAAAATTGAATATTACTATGTTCACTAGAGTCACAGCGGATGTACCACTATGATCACTGTATATTAAAATATATTTTTGTCGTATACTTTTATTTTAGTCAATGGTTTTTGTTTTTGCTTACTTATTTGGCAAAAATGGACATTACAACACGTCTTTCCCTTCAAAAATTGGGCAGATTCAGCCCCATTCGCCCACATAATTCTTACTGCAGGGACACTAACATTTAGAATTGCAGGAATATAATTTTACATAGACTAACCTCTCGACTTGTTTGCCTGAAGTGGGATCCAATTCAGTCACTGAGACACTAGTTTGAGTCCTTTTATTGAACTCAAACCCTATCTCCCTCGCAGCAATCACAAAAGCAGCTTCGTCCGGAGACTCGGCCTCATATGACACCTTACCCGAAGACTCATCCACTTCAGGTATGACAGTGTGACACACTGCCAACAAACGCAAAAATCTTTGTATCACATCAGAACGGGGCTCATGAATCCACTCCTCACCCATGATCCGTTCATCGACAAAGTTAAAGCCTTTCACAGACGATTTGTTCACCATGTCACGAGAATAGTCATCAACCTCCCTACCGTTAATGATCAATGGAGATCCGTTCCTCTTAGCCATTGCCCTTTCAACCTCCGTAATGCCCCGCCCGTAAGCGGTCCCCGCCACAGAACACTTAACAAACTCCATCAAATTACACGTAAGTGTCCCTGTCTTGTCCGAAAGAATCGTGTCGACTTGACCGAGTTCCTCATTCAAATTGGATGTCCGGGCGTTGGCCGGTTTGTCGGTCTCTTCATGATACATATTTATGTCCCTATTAATGAACATGCTTTGAAGAACTTTAACAACCTCTATGGAAACATACAATGAGATTGGGATCAAGTAGCTGTAGAGCATCAGAGCTGTTAAAAAGTGGTAAATTGCAGCAGCTGGCGCACGGTCTGGGTCGAAGAAGATCGTTGACTGGTCCGGTCTTAAATACCACCGCTTGTGCCCGTCGTCAGCGTCCTCCTTAGTGACAATACCGAAGTATATTGATCCGATTAACGCCATAGTGAACAGCACCCCAAACAAGAAGTATATGATCTTATCCATTTTCCTCTCTATTTTGCTTCTCTTTGAAGGTGGGCCCGTGGAGTTTTGCATAACCTTTGTGTCATGGCCCGCAAAGACAACTACCCCGTATATGTATTCTGTGTTCCTCAACTTAGAGTCCCTCAAAAGGAGTTGTTGAGGGGAAAGAGGGTACTGTTGTCCATCAAAATCCATGCTTCCAACAAAAGTGTATAAACTCGCATTTGGATCTTCACATTTAACCAAAGCTTTGAAATCGGCAAATTTTGAGTCCTCTTGTAAGAATGAAGTTAGCTCTAATGCCTGTTTAAGCTTCAGATTAGTCTCCCCGTCAAGATTCGTAGTCTCAACATAACAGACTGCATCTTCATAACTTGATGACAGTAAAAGAAGGTCAGCTGGGAAAAATTCATCCTTTTGCACCTTAACAACATCTCCCACTTTCAAGTTTATCCACTGAGTATCCTCAAAGGTTCCATTTCCTTGATGCAATTTTACTGTTCTGCCATTCACTTCCATATCCTGAAATGCGTTTTCAGAGGTGATCATCTATAAGATACTAATTCTCCCCGGAGTTACTACTTCCAAGAATTACTTCAAGCATTTCGTGGAAAATCACTTTTTGAATGCAGAATCTTTTCCAAGTAATTCCAAATTACAAATAAATGAAATGGAAAACCCAGAAAATCCTGTGATTAATGAAGTCTCTCAAAAGAAATAACCGTATATTCCATAGGGTATGCATTTAAGTTGTCTTAGAGAAAATGAATTGGAATTATTAAATACACACGACAACTCAACCTTTGAAAGACCAGATTAAGTACGAATTTTTAAACTAAAAGATCATGTCTCCCAAAATAACCAAGTAATGGCAGGTTACTTGAGAAACTTCAACGCAATTCAATATCCAAAACAAATAGGTAAAATACTAAAAAATGACCTTGCAAGTAAAACAAACAAACAAATAAATACCTGCCGCTTCCTATGCCAGTCTTCAATGCCCTCTTTCACCATTGTTGCCCCAATCACAATGACAAGAGGAATAACAGAACTGACAGCAGAGTAAGGAGCTAGAGCAGTAAAGGACAAGATCCCCACAACCAGGAAGTAGAAGTTTGCCACTCTCCTGAACTGCTCAAACAAAGACTTGGGCAAGAAAGTAGCAGCTGTATACTTTGTGGTACTAACATAGTTCCCAGAATAATTCCTGAGACCAGCCTCTAAAGCATCTGGTTCATTGCAGAACACCACTCTTGAAAACCCTGGCCCACCTAACTGCGAATGGTCTTCTCTGTTGAAGGATGCCCTCCCACATCTGAATGAATAGATCTTGCTCAAATGCAGCTTTCTCCTTATCCCAGTCCTCATTCCCCCCTAAATATCCACTTTAACCCCCCTAAAGATTTGGTTTTTTCACCTTTTTTACGATTACTAGAAGCTCAATGCTCATTAAATGCTCCCATAATAACACAATCCCAGATAGAAAAACTCCGCCACTTCACTGACTATAGCTTGAGGACACACAGACAGAGATGAAAAACTAAAGGAGAGATGTGGGTTGGGTACTGATTCGTGGAAAACAACCAATCCCAAACGAGCACCTGGTACCCAAAAGAATAGATGGGCTATACAAACTGAATCACACAAAAAGATCCGACCTTTACAGCAGAAAGAAATAAATTGAAGAAAGAAATAATTGATGGAAGAAAGAAATAATTGAAGTGAAATTAAGAGGAAGCAAATCATGGAGCTTGTCCTTATAAGTAGTTTTAATAAGGTTTGTGTGTCATAATTGATGGAAGAATTTTCTTTTCGCACAAAAGCTTTGAATATTGACTTTCTCTCTCTTTACCCCGTTATTGACTCACTCCCGAGAGTTTTGCTTTCAACACGCGCAAATGGTCTCTAGAATTTCTTATTCCCCAAGAAGGGAAAGTTCCCGAAATGGGACTAAAAAAGTTCCAAAATTCCAAAATAGGACTGTCATGTTTTTATTCCCAAAATAGGACTAATTACTGCCAAATTTGGAAAATATTGCCATGTTTGAAGTCTGGTACTGCCAAAACATGGCAGTAATTAATCCTATTTTGGGAATAAAAACATGGAAGTCCTATTTTGGAATTTTCAAACTCTTTTAGTCTCATTTTGGGTAATATCCCTTATTTTATTTAGAAAATGTAAAAGATCGTTAAATGTTGAGGTAAAAAGGTTGTAAGGATTGATGTGCAGTGGAGCGGGGTGAGATGGGCTGGGGTGGGAGAATTTGATAATCTCCACTTTTGAAAACGAAACCTTTTTGTAATTTTGCTCGAAAACTCAATAATTCTACATTTTTGTAAATTTTCTTCTGACAGATGTACGGGGTTGGCTTCCTCTATGCTGTTAGGAAGCCTGACGGAGAGGAAATACTTCCGTAACTATGTTCTCATTTCAAAAGTAGATAGATTAAAAATAGTGAAAGATGATATGAATTATTGAAGGTATGATGGGAAAATAGTGGAATAATGTGGTGGAACGTAGAATAGATAAAAAAAAGTAGTTGTAATAGTGTATTATTTTAAGAATTATTGAGGGTATGATGGGAAGATTTAGAAATGAGAAGATTCTTTTGTTATGGACACAAAAGGAAAGTGAGAAGCTAATTAATATGCATACCAGCTTATAACTGGTTTGGACTAACACTTCGAAGCCCCAAATTTAAGCGATAAAATAGCTTATTTTCTGTTGGATGTTTAATGAGCTCCTCCTATATATTCATAATTCTGTTTAGCCTTGATTGCTTTAAGTTCAATTTTTGTTTGGCATGATTATAAACATAGAATGGAAGCCTTGATTGCACTGATTAAAGTGTTATTTTGTGATTGAAAGATCACATGTTCAAGAGAGTTTTTTTGTCAAAAAATAACCATTTTCTCAACTCCTGTCTTGCGAAATGCCTTTGTGCGCTTGACTATTTTTTTTAACGATTCTAAGAATAAAATTTTCAAACTAAAGATAAATTATCAATGATTGACTTGATTCGCCATGAATCGGGATGTTTCTTTTCGAAGGTTTTCAGTCCCAGACTAGACCAGCAAATTTTAGTCCAAAAGAAAACATTCTAAGCCCTTATGATCAAGATGTATTTTACACGGTGTTTGTGCTCACAAAGATGCACACTAAAATAATGATAAACAAACATATGATAGGGAAAATAGTGAACGTACAATAAATAAAATAAATATGAATAAAAATGTGACTTGGTAGCGGTAGTGACTATAATTATGTTTAAAATTACTATGATATACATAGTAGTCACAATGATATAAATTTTGAACATATTAATAGTCACTAAAAGTTTCTTTATCACATTTTTGTGATTGATTTTTTATCAGTAATAATTTATAAAAACCTCTTTTAATTATGAGTAACTAATACCAATCTTAAAATATCATCAAGAAAAATACATGTTAAAAGTATTGTGAGCTGTGTAAGTGATGATGCCAAATTAATGTATGGTAGTATAGATGGTACCCATGTGAATTTTATTGCAATTACAATCCATTCATTTAAAATATAAATAATTTATTTTTATTTAGAGGGGGGAAACGTAATTAACACTCATATTTTAGAATTTTACATCTTTTTTCCTCTTATATATACAAGACAAATAATGAGCATTAAATATCGAATAAACACCATGTCTCCAAAAAATATTGTAATTTTTTTTTAAAAAAATTATACCCGGAGATATTATTATTATCATTATATTATTATAATCATCACTATTACTACTACTAATATACGTTCAAAGAAAAAATATTACTATTATTATTTGTACTCCGTATTATTTTATCCGGGTTTGGGGTGTACCTAAGCAAATGATTAAAAAAGACAGCCTTTTGGTTTGATTTGAAGACTGTAAATAAAACGTGATTATAGTACGGTTTATACATGGCGGCATTCGCCGCGTGTTTAGGCCTAATTGCCTAAATAGATCGCCGAGAGAGGTTAGGCGACCTACAACTCTGCTACGTGTATGAAAGAACCATCTAATATCACATTGACAAGTAACTAAATATATTTCCTCTCATTTCTTCCTCATGTGTCGCCCTATAAATAGTTCAAGGAAATCAAGAAATATAATAGACACAGTGACTAGAATAATGAAAATGTAGTTTCAAATTTAATTTTTTTGATCAAGTATTATACAATTTTTAATGTAGTTTCTGAATATGTAAATTTTATTGGTTAGAACTGTGGTACTCATTTAAAAAATGGGGTACCGTACCTATCATTCTCTTGATTGGTCCAAGTAGGTATATCATTTTTAATTTAGACTTAAATAATTCAACTGTAATATTCTGATTGGTCCATGTAGACAAAAGTATAATACCTTTTGGATACCATAGAATCTACCAATTTTATTTACTAAAAATAATTTTACTAAGGGCAGTGATCAATTAATTTTATGGTTAGTCAAACATTATAAACCGTGTGAGAATCTTTAAGTGAGACAGATGAAGTATAAAAACACAAATAAGAGAATGGAAACGAGAAAAATAAGATAGCAAAAGAAAAAATTATAGATATTAAATAAAATCTATTTATATATAAGAAAAGAAATTAGCTCTATAAAAACAATTACACCCTTCATTAATCCTATGTGTCCTCTCCACATTTTGCTCATTTGCTATAAAGATGCCATGTGGCTAATTCTATTATTAATAAGAGAACCGAGCTATATGCACCAACAAGGAAACGTAGGCTTGGGGAGAAATATAATTGATGGGGCCCATCATATAAAACACCCATTTTCTTTAAAATGTCATAACTTTTTCATAATTAGTCTAATTTTTAAAAAACATATATCAAAATTCATAACTTTTTATGATCTTTCATTTGAGACCAATATTGCATATAAAATAATAATAAAAAATCTGAAGGTTTATTAAGTAACCTATTTATAATTATGTTTAAAATTATATCATAGTGACTATAAAAATATACTCATAAGAAACACATCAAATTAGTTATTTATAATTATGTTTAAATTTGTATCGTGATTGAAATAATTATTTATAATTATGTTTAAATTTATATCGTGATTGAAAAACATGAAGTTGTTTATTAAATAATCAAAAACAATTATATGCAATATTATATGAAAAACGTTACAAGAACGATGAATGTTAATATGTTTTGTAAAGTTGGAGTTTAGATGTAAAGGTTATAACACTTTGAATATAAATAGATTTTCGAAAAAAAGGATAATCGACAAATTCAGTCAATTTTTCATCAAATACTTAAATTTTATTTTCGCGAGCTGAATTGTGTTATGATCAAAATAAGAAAGCTTCAAGTTAATGTTATGCCTGAATTGTGTTATAAACGAAAATTGTAGCTACTTTTTCAGATAAATGTTTATTTATTTTATAAATAAAATATGTTTTGAAATCAAATTTTCCATAATTCACTATATCCCGTCATTTCAACGGTTTAAGCAAGAACTTCAACAATCTCAATAGATTCAATCATTTTATGTGTTACAGAACAGGCTCTAAATAACATTATAAATATACTAAAAAGTTATATTAGTACCATGATCATATATTTTTTCACAAATATAATTTTTTGGTATTAAGTACTACCCCCGTCCCTAAAACAACTTCCTGTTCGGTTTACGATGTTTGACTGACGATAAAGCAACTCGATCCATGTTCACACTCAGATTATTTTTAGTAAATAAAATTTACATATTCAGAAACTACATTAAAACCGCTACAAAGCCTGATAAAAGTTTGATATATAAAGTAAAAGATTAGAAGTGATTTAAGTTGACCAATGAATAGTGAATGAGAAGTTAATTTTGGGACGGAGGGAGTACATAATTTATAATACACAAAACATCTATGACGATACAATTGAAATTAAATTGTATCGGATGAAATATTACTTATTTTACAAATGAAGTTTTAGAATGTTAACTGTATCCTAACAAAGCTTGGAGTATTTTTAAATTATGTATGGAAAGTATTAAGAAATATAAAGTGGTAAGAAATATAAAGTTATAATAGTTTAAAATATGTATTTTTTATAAGTCATAGTGCTATAACTTTTTTTTATTTTGCTCTAATTTTTATAAAAAAAAATATACCAATTTTTTGTATGATATTTCATATCACACCAAAATATTGATTTATCATTTTCGGGTTGTTTTAAATCCAAAAATGATTTTAGGTATAAGATAAACCCTCTAACAATTGAGTGGGATAATTTTCTCTCTCATAGTTGTGTTTTTAAGTATAAGATAAACTGACTAACAATTGAGTGACCTAATTTCTCTCTCATGTGGAATACTTTTAGGTATAAGATAAACGACTAACAATTGGAGTGCATTTAAGTAGTACTACAGAGTAGAAGATAAGCTTGGTAATTAACCATTATTGAACGGGGGAACTTTCTCACTAATATGTAGTTATTTTAAGTATAAGTAAGATAAGAAAATCAAACTAACAATTGAGCGGATATATAGTGCTTTTAGATATAAGATAAGCCGGCTAACAATTGAGCGGAAAAATTTTCTCTCTCATATGTAGTGCTTTTAACACTATTACTACGGAGTAGAAGACACACTAATAATAATTGAGCAAGATGATGAGATTCTCTCTCACATGTAGTTCGTTCAAGTATAAGAGATAAGATAAGTCAGCTAATAATTGAGCGAGATAATTTTATCTCTCATATGTAATGATTTTAGATTAAGAAGATAAGTTTACTACTAATTGAACGGGAGCATTTAAGTAGTACTACAGAGTAGAAGATAAGCTTGGTAACTAACCATTGAACGGGGGAACTTTCTCACTAATATGTAGTTATTTTAAGTATAAGTAAGATAAGAAAATCAAACTAACAATGGAGCGGATATATAGTGCTTTTAGATATAAGATAAACCAACTAACAATTGAGCGGAAAAATTTTCTCTCTCATATGTAGTGCTTTTAACTATTACTACGGAGTAGAATACACACTAATAATAATTTAGCGAGATGACATTCTCTCTCATATGTAGTTCGTTTAAGTATAAGAGATAAGATAAGTCAGCTAATAATTGAGCGAGATAATTTTATCTCTCATATGTAATGCTTTTAGATTAAGAAGATATGTTTACTACTAATTGAACGTGAGTATTTCTCTCTCTCATATGTATTGCTTCTAGGTATTAGCAGAAAACCTTGCTAGCAGTTGAGCTGGGAAATTGAGCGGGAAAATTTTCTATCTCATATGTAATGTTTTTAGGTATGAGAAGATAAATTTGTTAACAATTGAGCGGGAGAACTTTATCTCTCATACATAGTTCTTTTAAGTATAAGGCCGATAAGCCGGCTAACAATTGAGTGGAAGGATTTTTTTCTGATATATAGTACTTTTAATTATATGATAAGCTGACTAACAATTTAACGGTATATTTTATCTCTCATATGTAGTGACTTTAGGTGTAAGAAAATAAATTTGCTAATAATTGAACAGAAGAATTTTCTCTCTCATATGTAGTACTTCTAGGTATTAGCACATAAGCTTGCTAACAATTGAGCGGGATAATTTTATCTCTCATATGTAGTGTTTTTAGGTATTAGAAAACATGTTTACTAACAATTGATCAGGATAACTTTCTCTCTCAAATGTAGTTCTTTTAAGTATTCCGTATGAGATAAGTCGGCTCACAATTGAACGGGATAATTTCCTCCCTCATATGTAGTGCTTTTAGGTATGTGAAAATAAGAAGATAAAATTTCTAACAATTGAGCGGGATAACTTTCTCTCTCATATGTAGTTCTTTTAAGTACGATAATCTGGCTAATAATTGAGCGGGAGAATTTTTTCTCCCATATGTAGTGGTTTTAGGTATATAAGAAGATAAACCGGCTAACAATTGAGCGGGAGAGTTCTCTCTCCCATATGTAGTGTTTTTAGGTATAAGAAGATAAGTCGGCTAACAATTGAGTTGGAGAACTTTTTCTGTCATATGTATTGCTTTTGGATATAAGAAGATAAATTTGCTAATTATTGAGCAGAAGAGTTTATATTGTGCTTTTAGGTATTATAATTACAGGATAAACTTTCTTGCAATTGAGTTGATGATTTTCTCTCATATATGTAGTTCTTCGAAGTATAAGATAAGCCGACTAGCTAACAATTGAGCGAGAGAAATCTATCTCATATTTAATTCTTTTAGATATAAGATAAATTAGACAACAATTTAGCAGAATAATTTTTTCTTTCATATGTTACCACTAATTTAACTAATGCGCAACAAGTTCTTATTTAACTAATATCGTTAAGTTTAATATTTATTGTATTCACTTAAATTTTATGTCACCCACTTATTGCCCCTTCTTAGAATAGTAATTAATCATTAAAATTATTAAGTATCAAATTCTAATGAGTGGTGTCAATTAGTTTTCCATAATATACTTTTCATAATATACTTTTCATCAAATATTTATTGTGTGGGCTTATACTTTATGGTTTTAGCTCATTGTACATTTATTTTTCGAAAATGTGGAATCCAAAAAAGTTATTTTTTATTTTAATATTTATTTAGATCATGAGTAAAATATGTGCATCAACTGCTCCTTCTCGTGCGTATGCACGGGTACTATACTAGTATTGTATGAAATGGGTAAACTAATTTAAAATTTTCGAGAATGAAGTATTTGTTACTTTATGAAGAACAAAGTATTTAGAAGGAAATTATCAAATACGCACATGTACTCTAGTAGGAAATTAAGTCAATTCAGTTTTACAAAAACATTCAATCAACTCTTTGAATTGTAAAAAACACCCATGACTCGTTTTGTAGTTTACGCGTTAAATTTTTGTACGCGAAGTGATTGCATGCACATAAAGTATATGGGAAGCAATCATTTTGCATGTAAAATAATGAATTACATTATTTGACTAAATGTGGAATTTATTTTTAAATTGCACGCAAATTAAAGCCATTGCAGTGCTTCATAAAATACATGCAAAGTATTTTACCACTCTTCCCCCACGTAAAATACTTTACGTGGTATGCTGCGAAATGTTTTAAAAAGTGTCCTACAGTTTACATTAAATAATCAAATTAAACCTAACATTTTACGTCCTTACATTTCGCATGCAAAATAATTATTTTACGTCATACCAAACGCCCCTAAATTATTTATGTTCTCCGACTTACCACTTGTGTGGACTTTCCAGTTATTTAAAGTTACTTTTAGCTTATCTTTTCCAGTTATTTACCTTTACTTTTCTTTAATTCGTGTTCCTTTTTTTTTATTCTTGTACTATAGCAGCAACTTCCTACGCCGCCTATGAGGCCGTTTGGCGGCATGAAAATCGGCTGATTTGGCTGATTCTGCGGAAATTTATGAAGTTTTGGCTGAAGTGGCTGCAATGGCTGATTCTGCTGATTTAAGAAAAAATTATTTTTAGAATATATTTTATTAATAAAATAAAGAAAAAATTATATGTAAAAATAGCTAAAATGATCATCTACAGTAACTTCAGCCAATACAGCCAGAAAAGTAACTCCAACCTTACTTTTTCTGCTTATTACACAATTCAGCGTGTGAAAGCAAAAGTTACGTGTTTGGTGAAAAAGTTGGGTGATAAGCCTGATAAGCCGAAAAACAGTGTTGTCAAACGGCCTCTATAAGATCCTCGTTCCTTATCTGATCAGGCCAAACACCTTCACCGGCTTTCTATATTGAGCTAAACTTGCAAGTATGCAAGTGCTTATATAATACTACGTAATAAATTCTGGTAAAACATGTACCAAATCCACAGAGAAACGTTGTTCTATAAAGTTCGGTTATGAGAATTAAAATAGAGAATCAAAGTAAAGTGCATAAATTTATTTCTTAAGTGAATACATAGTATATGATTAAATTACCAAGGCATCGGGATTCACCCAAACATTAACTAGAATTCAATATAAATTCTTGTCAATTTGTATGAGTACAATATCACTTATATATTCTCGACTCCGATTAAGACAGTGAGAGCATGATTTTCCCTACATGTAAGTCCCTTATGGCTCACATTGATTTAAAGAAAACTTCGTTGAATATTAATATACCACAAACACCACTAGGGCTGTTAATGAGCCGAGCCGAGCCCGAACACCTAAGGCTCGAGTTCGGCTCGATAAGGAATTAATGGTGTTCGGGTTCGATCTTGAAACTCGGCGAGCTTTACAAATGAGGCTCGTGTTCGGCTCAATAGACGTTCGATGTTCGAATCGAGCGCTCGATAAGCTCGATAAATATGGTCGAATTTAAAATTTTAGGTGATGCTCGTTAATAGGCTGGTGGGAGAATGATTCGACAAGTATTCGGTTCGTTAATAAACATATTTAAATTCATAAAATCATACTAAATATATTTAAATTTTGATTATTTATAAATTATATTTATAATTTCAGGACGTTCGATAGGCTCGAGTTCGAACCGAGCCGAATACTACTACGTTCGAGCTTGGCTCAATTAATTTTTCGAACTTAAAACTCAACCTGGGTTCGAGTTCGGAAGCTCGTTAGGTTCGAAACCGAGCTCGAACTCGAATAGTTCGATAAAAGCTCGGTTCGTTAACAGCCCTAGACACCATACATGATCAGGTATATTTCTATTCTCAATACTTTGTATGTTTATCCTTGAGAACGATCTATATTGCAACGTTAATTGACCATATAAAGCTCTAGATGTTATGCAACGTAATTGTATATAGATTTAGAGGCCGGTAACCAAGCATTCCAGCCCAACTGGTTGTGAGATTACCGTGCCTAGTGGGAGGTCTCGAGTTCGAAACCCGCTAGGCACATAAGGGTTCAAAAACTCAATGGAGTGAGTTTCAGCCCTGATTACTCCAACCCCCCTCCCCCCAGACCCTCCCCTAGAGTAAAAAAAGAAATATTTAGTGGCCGTTTGACAACACTATTTTCGGCTTATCGGGCTTATCAGCCAGTTTTTTCACAAACACGTAAGTTTTGCTTTCGCGCGCTGAATTTTGTAATAAGCAAAAAGTAAGGTTTAAGTTACTTTTCTGGCTGTATTGGCTTAAGTTACTATAGATGACTATTTTAGCTATTTTACATGTAATTTTTTCTTTATTTTATTAATAAAATATATTTTAAAAATATTTTTTTCTTAAACCAACAGAATCAACCAATACAGCGACTTCAATCAAAATTTCATAAATTTCGTACTCTCTTAGTTTAAAGAGAGTAAAACATGAATTACTTCTTTTAGTGCCCAATTGATATTTCAACGTTAGTTACTATATATCAATACATATATTATATTATTATGTTGCATAACATATATGGAAAGTTAAACATAAGAAAGTGGTAGAATAAATAAAAAATACTTGACTTAGAACAAATATTGGGCGTAGATGTTCATCCTGGGTCGTGGCTTAAGGACTTACCTTTCACGCTCATATTATTCAAGATTACTAATACTTTAAATGTAAAAGAACAAGAAAATGCAAAGTAAATGTTACCTAAACATCAATGGTTGCAAGAAATGGACTTCCATACCTCAAGAACATCGTGAACAAAAACTATAAAAACTAGTTATGAACTAATGGATTGAAATGAGATTGGATCATCAATTTGGGATGGATTGGAGGGTTTATATAGGCTTGACAATGATCTTTGATGGCCAATTCGTGATCCTCAATCAACTTGGAGCGAAATTTTCAAGCAATGCATGATGCATCCCAAATATCTTCAAATCAACTCAAGATATCTTTGCACGTTTTTTTGATTTTCTACAGATTTCAGCACGACCATCACCAGGTAGGCATGACCAGCGCCGCTTAGGAGTCATTTTCCTCATATTTCACACGTGACCAGCACCGGTTGGTTCACATGACCAGTCCCGATCGCATACAATAGCTCTTTTTTTCATAATCCCAGCATGACCGGCGTCGATTGTGGCTGGTAGCGGACAATATATCATTTTTACGTTACCAATTTGGACATTATTTATTCACAAAAGTTGTAGATAATGAAGTCTTCTGTCCACCAAAACTTGAATTACATGATTTGAATCATTTAATCAAAGGATATGGATAAAACATTGAGATATATGCATCATGAAATCCCACCAACATCATCTAAATTTACTGGGTTAATTCGGTCTTCATCCTTTCATATTTTGTCCATGACATATTCCCAGGAAATTAGAATCGAGTCATTTGGAATTCTCTACAATAAGTTATACTGGAGTTATGAGCAAAACGTCATTTTGTAGTCCAAAAAGTCATTCATCGCAATGTTTATGTTGTTGCTCTCATTATGAAGGTATATCAACGATTTCTCTTCTTTCATTCACCAAATATTGACAAATACTTATGCTAAACATGGGTAAATATAACAGCTATCAAATCCCTCCACACTTGAGCATTGCTTGTGCTCAAACAATTTCTTTGTAATGATGCACAATTAGGAAAGAAACTAAAGAATGCAAATTAAGAGTTGAATAAGATGATAAAAAACTAGATATAAACTCTTTAATTTTTCTCGGGCCAAAAACCTTTTCTATTACTTTCGATAAATGTATTTACAGATGATTTCATGCCAAATAGCTCATGTCAAACTGTTTTTGGCACGGATTTGGCGTATCCCTGCCAAAATCTCTTCAAATTTCGGGATATCCCTGCCAAAAATCCTTGTCAATCCAATGTTTGTTTTGTAGTGTTAGTTTTATTTTGGTTTGAGTAGATTTGGTTTGAATAATTGAAGTAGTTTTGATAGCCACTACTTAGTAGTACTTAGTTTTATTTTGGTTCAAGTAGTTTTAGACTTAAAATTGTTCATTTTGTATCTAGCAAATCAAGTTGTTTTGTATAACTGTTTGAGGTTGGTTTATTATACTCCTTTTCGATTTTAATATAAAAAAAACCTCTCATTCATATTGTATCAAAAAAATGTGTAGAAAATTATTTGAAGAAACTGTTTGTACGAATTCCGTGTACGTCATTGATAAGAGTCTAACTGTCTAAGCAAACACAGCATATATAACCAGCACCTTGGAGTGTGTTTCGTATTATTATTGGTATTAATTAGTACTCCGTACGTGTTATGGAGTTTTAGTGATAATATTCGAATCTATTAATTGGATGAAGGCAAATAAAAGTAGATTGGATTAGACCACAGAAGCAAATTAAAGGTTACAAACCAATATATACTTTAATTACATGCAAAAGCTAATTAAAAGCAGCAGCCATGTTATTAAGAAATCTCACGTCTGCCTTAGCTTATAGATCACACTGCACACACTTAATTAAAGTCTAATAAAAATCATCAGATGAAAGCCGTTGTTTAATTTGCCCATGCATCCATTCTCCGATCCTCATTTACTTTGATGACTTGTTACCACCTCCCTGCGGCAGGATATTTCAATCCAAGTTAACAATACATTTAGGATACCGTAGAATTTACCTGACAATTAATTATATTTCCTCCTACAAATAATTAACAATACACTTCGATTTTTACGATGTTCAAAACCAGTGTTTGACCGTTAGTATTTTAGATTATATACTTATAAAATACGTAGTACATAGTAAATTAATATTTCAATAATATAAATTAAAGTGATTTGTTTCTTTGTTTTATATACTCCATGCCAATCTTAAATACATTTATTTAAGGGTCTTATTATTTCTTTTTCCTTTACATAAATCTCAATGACATAATTTTTACTTTATTATTCCACATGTCGATCAAAATTGACAAAATCATCAGGGATGTGGGAAGTATTTAATTACCACATGCTAAGGTTGTAACACTTGAGATTTAATTTAAATGGATTAATAGTACCACTCATACAAACAAAGGTGCATCTCCTTTTAAGGGAGCTCATCACCCAAGAACTCCAAAGATAAGCGTGCTTGCACGGGAGTAGTCTTAGGATGAGTCATGACTCATGAGTGACCCCTGGAAAGTTTCTCAGGGCACGCATGAGTGAGGTCAAAGTGCGCGATAAAAGCTTGTGGTGGTTTGTGAGGACAGTACTCGAGGTCTAGAGTAACTACCTCGGGTCCTGCGGGGCCGGGTTGTTACAAAGGTTGGTACAAGAAGGTTGTGTGGTAAGTACGAAAAGTGAACTTATGTGATTGATTTTGATTTTATAAAGTAAGAATAATGTATAAGTTATTGAAAATCACACAAACATTATTAAATATGATATCCCTGCATTTAGGATATTTTTAGTTGAACTAAAAATTTGGTCTGGATTGATATGTTTAAGTCTCGTATGGTCTAGTCTAGTATGGTAGGTCTAATTTATACATATTTTACAAC
This sequence comes from Cuscuta epithymum, assembly GCA_945859915.1. Lineage (NCBI taxonomy): Eukaryota > Viridiplantae > Streptophyta > Magnoliopsida > Solanales > Convolvulaceae > Cuscuta > Cuscuta epithymum. Next base: position 343,433 of record CAMAPF010000054.1, on the reverse strand, counting down.
TATCGAAATCTGATCTGGTTTGTTTAAGTTTGATCCGGTCTGACATAGTAAAAACCTTTTTAGTGAGAAAAAAGAGATATAAGACAGTCCCTGGGGAGGGAAGAAGTACTCAATAATTTATACGAGTAACAAATAAAATTTTCATAATAGGAGTAAAACATGATAAAAAGACAAATATAGGAGTACATAGTTGTTTAAAATTCCCAAGATATGATTTTTTGTAATCGGACGAGAATACCCTTGCTTGGGTATTAAGCTTGGTGCTGCCGTCGCCAGCTATCAACTAGGGCTGCACCACAAACTTTCCAGATCTCAATGTCGTCGTCGCCATCAGATTGGATTATATTAATTATATTAATGAATTAAATTAGAAGTATTAGGAGTGGAAAGTTGGTGTTTAATCCTATTTAAAAAAAGATTTGGTATAACTCTTAACAATTACTTTTGAACATGGGAGTATAACATAAGGGGCTAATAGCATATCCAACACTACAATGTGTACAATGCACATGTAGCATGAGAGAGATAGCCAAATAAATATTTATAGAAAAAAATATATCTCTTTATTTGAATGATCTTATATGTTTTTGGTAAGTTTTTCTCCAAAATTTCAAGAAAAATGTCTAGATGTAAATATTATATTTGACATTATTACCAAAATTATACTACCTCCGTCCCATATTGGTTGTCCACTTTCAATTTGGCACGATTATTAATAAAGTGGTTGAAAAGTAAAAGTTGTGATTGAGATTTAGATAGAATAAAGTGAAATGATAAGAACCACACATTTCTTGCCAAAAAATGAAACAAGACATTCATTTTGGGACAAACAAAAAAGGAAAGTAGGACAACAAAAATGGGATAGAGAAAGTATAAAACTGTTGAAAGGAGATATAAATGTCAATAATTTATTTTTATGTCTCCATCTTTCTATTGCCACATATGGATCGTGGATGTCTTACCATTTGAGATGCTCGAAAAGCCCAAGAATAATCGGGCGTGGGCAAGAAATTTTAGACAAAAACGTCAAAACATGTAAGGCAGAGAGTGGCAAGATATATACCTTCTTCTTGGGCTGGGCCTTCTTGGCCGCGGCCGCCGGTTTCGACGTGGTTGCAGAAGGTTTGGAGGCCGGAGCTTTGGTGGCGGCCTCCTTCTTGGGGGCAGGTGCAGCCGCCTGGGAAGTGGCGGCAGCGGCGGACTTCTCAGCCTTCATTGATGCCATCTTTTTTCCTTACAAAGTGCGATAAAATAAATAATAGTACTTGATGATCTTGTGTCTCTCAGCTCTCTATGAAGACCCATATTTATAGCAATATTGTTGTGCACTTGTGCTTGTGGAAATAAAATGGAAGCATTGAACAGAGCCCACCATGGCCTCTGGTTAATGCATCCGATGCTGCTTAACTACGTATGGCATCTATTTTAACAACCATTATTTGAGCATCAATTATATTCTCCCTAATTCTATACTCCCTCCATCCCCTTTTTAAATGTCTCATTTTACCATATTGGGATGTCCCTATTTAATTGTTGCATAATTTATTTGATAAAGTTTGTGTGACTCAAAATCATTCTTAGTTTATTCCTACTTTATCAATTAATATCAAGCACACAAAGTCATTTTTCTTAAAACTCGTGTCACCCTCTTACGGAACATTTAAAAGAGTTCTATTTTGTTCACCCCCCTTCATGAAGGGAGAAAAAGACCCCCTCCCTCCAACACATGACAATTGACATTACAATTGCAAAATTTAAAAGTTTTGCCAAGTGTCATGGTTGGAGGGAGGGGGTGATGTTCACCCTCCATGAAGGGGGTGAACAAAATAGAACTCCATTTAAAAGGGGACGAAGGGAGTATGTACTATTGCTATCTCTCCTTTTTATACTATCGTCCCAAAAAACTTTGTCATTTCAAAAATTTTGAACCATGATTTTGATTACTATAATACTCCGTATTATGGAAGTTATAAATTTTATACTTTTATAAAATTACTTTTAACCAAGAATATTTTCATATAATTTTTATATTATAAATAATTTCCAATAAAAAAATATAGTTGATCAAAGTTTTCAAAATGACAAAGTTTTTTGAGAGGAAGATAGTACATTTTAACCACCATTATTTTAACCTCTTTTGACTCCTGAATTTATTATCTTGTTTCCCAATATACTCCGTATGTCACACTCGTATGATTAATGTCCAATTAGAGTGAAACTGTGAAAGTAAACATATACGAAGTATATATTACGTGTATATCCCAATATTACATGCATTTAAGGAGTGTCCCCAATTTAGATTTTAATGGATTTTAAATGATCATTTTAGAATTTCATTACATTCTAGGTGCTCTCAATATGGAGTTCAATGGATTCCATTAAAATATGGATGTCTCCATTATTTGCTCTAATTGATTTTAAACGATTCGATTAAATTTTTATGCATAAAACATTTAATCCAAAATAGCTTCAACCCCCCATGGGATTTCAATAGATTTCACGTATACAGCTCGCCCGTGAATTAGGATCGCCAGGGGTTCCCTCCTCTCTTCAACCACCTTCTTTCCACCGAGCCTTGTAATTCATCTCTTTTTTTTTTAAGTCGGAATGAAAGACAAAACAAAACAAAACTAATATCTAATACTTTCAAGGCCATTTGCATCCTCCCATAAATGTTGTTTCAACCACTCGGGAGATGTGTTGAGAATTCATCGAGGATTCATACTGTTTTCCTTCACTTTGTCTTTCGGATCAACCCAACCACACCTTAGTGGAGGATGATTCATGGAGGATGACACCTAGCTAGGTTGCTGATGAAAATGGTTGAAGCCCTTTAAATCGGACTGCTGAGAATCAATCCAATCGTATCAGCTAGATTGTGATGAAATCTGAAATTATTCAGCTATGGAAGTCAGACTGTTGAGAGTCGGTCAGTCCGAAATAGGTGGGGATTTCAAATTCCATGGATTTCATTAGGAAATAAAAATTCAATAAGATAGGGATGAAATACATAAATTATCTGTTAAAGTATTTGTGTGCATAACTTATTAGCTCCCTCCTATGTAGCACCGTTACGGGTACGCGGAAATGCGAAAACTGGTACGGGGATACGACAAATCTAGAAAATGTAGGATACGGACACGGGGCAATATTTTTAAATATTACTCTCTCTGTTCCCAAAAATACTTCCCACTTTCCTTTTTGGACCGTTCCCAAAAATTCTTCCCACTTTCCCTTTTTGGACAATTTGTGTGGCTCACATTCATTTTACCTTTTTCTCACACAACCACAACCACACATTTCCACTTTATTCCACTTTCTTAATAGGCGTGCCAAGTCAAACCGGGAAGAATTTTTAGGAACGGAGGGAGTAAAAGTTATGGGGGTGTATTTCTAAATATTAAAAGTTACTGGGGTGTGTTTATAAATATTAAAAATACAATTTTTTTTTAAAAAAAATAGACATATATTATCCTCGGACACCTAGGCATTGAAGCATTTTACATTTTCAAGATACTTAGAAATAAGTTCATATTTTATCTTTTATAGACTAGTACACCTCGAAATATAAATATAGTCAATAAGTCGTTGATTTAAAATGAAAAATAAGTCAAACAGTTACAGTTTTGAAATTAAAAGTGCAAATACTCAAAGTTCTAGAGTAATGAAGATATAAAACAATATTTTAAATGTTCTAATAATTATTTCTGTTAGAGCTATTAATTTTCAGGGATAATTAGAATTAAGGATAGAAGGATGAGTGAATTAGAATAGGCCCATTAGTTATGTACCACATAAAAGCAAGATAAAAATTATGTTTAGCTTCTCATTTTTTAAGAATTTTATTATGTAAATTTTGAGTGTTTTTTAAAAAGTTTTTTATGAAGATTTTTTTTTAAAAAAAAGTTGATACGTGTATCCGTCAGGATACGAGTATCCGAAACTTTAAAATAATTACCAAAAAAGTGGAAACTTTTAAAAATTGCAGATACGGTCCGGGAACATACGGTACGTACGGGTATCATAGAGTATCGGATATGAGAACGTTTCCGATACGCCGATACGACACTCTAGTGAAGTGTCTGTGCTTCATAGGACTTCTCTCGCATTACAGCGTCGTTTGGAAAAAATCTTTCTCTCTCTAGGGTTAGCCGCTAGTTCTGTTCGTCCGCTATCGGCTTGCGCCAAGGAGCGGGACTGGATTTTCCGGCCAAACATTTTGGATCTGTGACAAGGGATTCAGGAGGAGGGGCTGTTTTGGAGCATGGTGAAGCCGCAGTTCTGTTCGCTCCGGCAGGATTGTGGACGTGTTGGGATGACTTTGTCAGGCAAGTCTCTTCGGCGAAGCAGCGGGCGGAGGGTCGGCTTCTGGTAGGCGTGTAGGATCGGCGAGCAAGGTAATCGGGGCTTCCTTCCTCAGGTTTTTGTAAACGCATGTATGACAGGGAGTTGATCAACAAGAAGCGGAATGAGGAAGAAGATGCAGTATTGTTGGTCCGACCTCCTCCTGAATCGCCGTCACGGTGTGCGAAAAAGGCTAGGGTTGTAGGCTCTGGAGGGTGTTTGGCATCTTCTTGTTGGATGACGAAGCAAGACTTTTATTTTTTAGCATTTATTTATTTTGATTGTCTAGTTTTTGTTGTTTACTGTAAGGAATGGGGTAACCGTCTATGGCTTAGTTGTGCCCGTTAAGAGTTCAGCGAGTTATATTGCTTTTGTTGAGGTGATTAACTCTGAGTCTGGCTCTAGGGACGGCGGTTGTCAGGATTCTTTTTGTCGGATTACCTATTATCTGAATGATTTGTTATCAATTTAAGCCTATTTCTTCCACACACAAAAAGTATGTGTGCATCTATAAAAAAAAGTATTTGTGTGCCAATTAACCATATCATTTGATTGCAAATATTTTATAATAAATTATTAGTTGAATTGAAAATTGCGGTTCTCTTAAACTTGCCAAGTACTCAGTCCAATTGGGTTGGATTAAAATAGAAAGGGCAAAATTCATAAGAATATATATTCCCTACTTTTAGGGATTCTACGGTAATAATTCCTACCGAGAGTGTTCATAAAAATAATTCAAACTAGTAATAGTGTTTACATGAATAAATTGATGTGAATTCAAACTATTGTCCTTTTTAATATTCTCAACTCCTACCTCCACTTTTCCCTTCATCACCCTTCCTCTCAGGTAACACTTTTATCTTTGAACCAACAGTTAACCACATATATATGGCGGAAATGACGTTGTGATTAAATAATTTTTAGTTTGAATTGCCCCGAGAATAAGTTAAGAGTGGGGAAAAGAAAAATAGGAGTAGGGGTTGGGAGTAGTAAAAATACATTAGTTTGAACTCACCCCAATATTATCTTGCATGTAAACGCTATTGCTTGTTCGGATTATTTTTATGAACACTCTCCGTATGAATTGAATTATTATTGTAGAATCTGTAAATGTAGAGATTATTCTTATGAATTTCGCCAAAATATCATTATTAGATTTATCCAATGTTAAACTACATTGAAGAGTTGCTCCATCTTTGTTAGATTTATCCAATGTTAAAATATCATTATTAGAGTTAATCTAGTTTAAAGATTTAATTCAGATTTCGAACACTCAAAGTTAAACTACATTTAAGGGTTGCTCCATCTCGCTATGCTTTACTCAGCAGTCAGCATTGGTTTAAAAGGATGCCATCTATTAGGGCCGGACAAAATTGAACAGAATCAAACCAAAAATTGATCAAACTACGAACATAATTTTGGGACGGAGAAAGTATATTTTAATATAAAAAAGATAATTTGTGTATAATAGAAGGGTATAATTAAGATAAGCTTACGATAATTAAATAGCTGAAGTGAATCATTGAAATTAGTAGTATTTTAAATTAGTTGATTGACCTTTTATTCATTTCTCCAAAATTTCATTCAAACAAGGCTCGCTACCAGGGCCGGTCCTGAGAGAATACGGGCCCTGTGCAAAAAATAAAATGTGGGCCTTTTCCTAAAAATAGGTAAAAATATATGTAGTAATATAAGTGAAGATTAATTATAATGTTATAAGATTAAATTGAAAATTAATGTATCATTATCTAAAATACAATTCATAAATTTAAGATGTGTTTGATTGTTTGGAATTAAATGAATAACTTGTCAAACAAATATTTATATACAAAAATATAAATATAATTGATAAACGAAATGAATATTTCATACATATCTAATAGTTTTTTAATTTAATAATGGCATGAAATAAAAAATAGTTATTATTATGATTACATATTAATATGTAGTATATCAATAATTGTAGTTGATGATATAAGTGTATAAGGCTTAAGATCTTATGAGTTATATCAATAATTGTATAATACGTAGTATAAAAAAGCAAATTCGAAAAATGTTAGCATCAACCAAGTAGTTGGTCTGGTTGAGTGTCCTCACGCCTATGCAATATGCCAGGTTCGAAACCCCTTGGTGTTTAAATTTTTCAATGAAGCATACGAATCTTACCTATTGGGCTTTACTTATGGATAATAATAGAAGGACTAGTAAAAATTTGGGCCCTCAAAATTCATGGGCCCTGTGCGGTCGCACTGGTGGCACATGCCCTGGGCCGGCCCTGCTCGCTACATATGAAAAATCTGTCTAGATTTATCAAATTTCAGCTTAGAATAAGCTAAAATGTCAAACATAGCCTTAATTTAAGACCCTTAATCATATTTGAGATAACTATTTCTATGATAAGCATTGACCCATTCCTTATTGCGTTTAATTAAGTGATACTATCATTGTAATCTTGTCCACATCTTTAATTTATTTATTCATAATCTCCATTGTTATACAGTCCCATTGAAACTCTCCATTCTAATTATATTTATAAAAATGTACGTACACTGAATTATTATCAATAAAATACATTTCTCATCACATAATACATTGGTCATTGGTTATAATACACTAGTAGATGCAATATTATATTACTACCTAATAATATCTGACTTGGTAACTTGATAACATTATTATAACACAGATGAGGAATTGAACTTCATCTAATCCTCAAGGCCACATAACCCAAGACCCTATACCCAACCAACATGGCACCCAAAGCAGCCACATCCATCATCAAGTTTTCAATGCCAAGGCACTTAATCCCTTCAAAATCTCTAACCCTGCATTTCTTCCCAACTCCACACTCATAAAACTCATTGGCTGTGTACTGAACTCCAACCAAAAGTTTGTAAGTGTAATGACTAAAAGAGACATACTTCATCCACATGATGAATGGAGGCATGTTCTGAATGTAGTACCCACCAACTAACAAGAACACCAACATGACCACTGAAGAAAGAGTGGCAGCCTTCTTGACGTCCATTAGGATCGCGCCAAGTGTCAGCCCTAGGCTTTGAGAAACTAACACACTGAAAAGAATGATACAGAGAGTTGCTGAGAATGTGATGAGAGAAGGCTTTAGGCCTCCCATCCAGTAGGCTATGGTCACAAAGATGGTTGGAAGGATGAGTTCCATTGGTAGATCGCCCGCGGTTCGGGCGAAGTAGTAGGAGGAGAGGCGGTACATTCCTGAGGAGCGTTCTCTTGTTAGCATTGGCCGTTCTTGTGGGAATGCAAATATGGCGTTGAACATAGGGAAGAACCCCCAAAAGATGGAAAAGAAGAACAGCAACCCTACCTGTCAAGATTGGTTCTTTAAGAAGTTACAACGTTTAAGTAGGAAAGGTATGGTAGAATCAAAAGGTTTATGTAAAGAAAATAAAAAGTATAAACATAGCATTACTGTATTACCTCCGTATCACTCAACTATGTCTACTTTGTATTAGGTGTGAAATTAGAAAAGTAAAAACTGTGTGGTTGAGACTTGTGCAGAGAAGATAGAGAGAAATAAACCGAATCACAAATTCATTGCTTTGAAAGAAAAATGTCAAAAAATTTGGGACAAACAAAAAGGAAGGTCGACAAAGACAAGTGGGACTGAATACTACATAATACATACATATAAACGTTTGACTTGAACTTTTTGTGCACATTATGAGGCGGATAATTAATCATTGTATGTCAAATTAGTTCACACACAAGAAATTCATCTCAATAACCTGCATACGGTTCATTCACAATTATGAGATGTTTGGATCTGCTTCTTAAAACTGATTCTGCTCATTCAAGGAACAGAAGCAAATATTGAAGTGTTTGTATAAAAATGAAGAAGTACTTTATTGCTCCAAATTGCTCGTGGAAGCAACTTTTTAGAAGTTTGAGGAGACCGACTTTTGAAAAATTGATTCTGATTCTACTTGTACTTTTAAAAAAGAGGCAAAATCAATTCCAAACATGTACCCTCTATGTATTGTTTGAGGGCAGGCATTTGCTCCCACATCACTCACATTGATTTGTGTGCTCTTTTGTGGAATTTGTCGTTAGACAAATTTGCAACTTTAGTCCCGTAACTTTTAGTTGTTTTGATTATTAGTCCCGTAACTTTATTACACTTTCTAGTAGAAAGTCCATAAGAATGAAAAGATTTATTAATTATAGGACCAAATTTGTAAATGAATAAAGTTACACAACTAATTACAATCACAGACGAAAGTTGGTAGACTAGAATTTCAAATTTCTCATTAAGAAAATAAGAGCTAATATGGGTAAGAAGGAAATCGGATTTGGAACTGGCAATCATATCCATCCTGATTTAACGGGTATCATCAGTTTTAGTTAAATTCCTATTGTATGGGGGGCAGAAATCTAGCTGGAAGTGGCCCTTGTTCTATATCCGTAGGTGCAAAGAGTTCTTAATAAATGCATGGCGATGGGTCAACATTAAAGAAGGGTTTAAATATAATTATTGGTATTTAGATTAATTCAAAACCTGATCTTGAATGTGGTTAGTGTCAGAATGCCACCACAAAAGCCCAGCCAGGATAGAGACAGCCATGACTTGGAAAATCCTTAGAAAGGAATAAGATTCATGTCTTCTTTCTTTTAGTCCTCTGCTCAACAAAACCGTGAACTGCATCCACCAACTTGTAGTCCATTGTTCCTCGTTACCTAAGAACACAATAAACTCGATCTTCATTGATTGTTATTCCAATGACTGAACTTTTTAAAAAGTCCAAGACCTCTAAAGCTATCCCACATTTTTTAGATGAAACTCAAGTTTTAGGGGTGTTTTGTTCACATTCCTCTGGGTTGATTAATAAGATTAGAAGAGGAATTAAAGGAATTGTTGGAGGTATAGCCTCCTCCTAAGTGTGGTGTGTGAGAGTGTGTGTTGAAAGACCTGAGCCGGAGACGGAATCCGATCCTTACAGTGGTATCAGAGCGAGGTTCGCCGTCTGCCGCCGTACGCCGCCGTCGCCGCCGCCGTCGCCGCAGATTGGAGCCTGAAATCGATTTCTTACTGAAGTTCGAAATCTCGTTCGTAGCTCTCTGCCTGAGTGCCCGTCGTTAATTTCCGGAGGTCACAGAACAGAGACATAGCTCGCTGCATCGAAATCGCCGCCTGGAGATCAAGTCTGCCGCGGTGGTGCTAAAATCGTCGCCGGAGTTTTCTGCCCTTTCACTGGAGGGACCCGTCACTTGGAAGCTCGTCGCTGAAGCTCGACGCCGCAGGGACGCTCGCCTCAGGAAAGCTCGTCGCCGGTGTGCTCGCCTCTGGAACCGCTGGTCGCCGATGTGCTCGCCGGCCATCTTCCGATTTCCTTCAGCCTCGCGTAGATGATACGCAAGTAGCAGAGGGCTGGCCATTCTCGCGTAGATGGAATACAGGGGACTGAGGCTGCTTGGACTGCTGGGTCAGTCTAATTTAGGCTCTGGGCTATAGGGCCTGCTGCTTTTGGGCTTCTGGACCTGGGTTGGTAGTCTTTTGAGCTACTGGACCAACTGGAGCTAGGAGCTGAGGTTGCTGTTTTTTGGACTGGGCTGGAGCTGGAGCTTGGACTGGGCTGGAGTTGCTGACTTGGACTGCTGGAGGTGCTCAACCACCGGTCAACTGCCGGTCAACGCCGGTCAACGGTGGTCAACGCCGGTCAACTCAGTCAACATCTCTAGAAAAATCCCAATTTTTTTAAATTGGGTAGGTAAGGTCGAAACGCTCTCCTAGGGTTTCGCGAAGGTGAGTTTTTCGGTAAACTTCCTATTTGTTATATTTCGGTTTTAATTTAATTTATTCCCCCTCCCCGCGGGCCGCCGGTTGATTTAATCCCGGCCGCCAACCCCCCAGGTACGTTTTCTAAACTCACTCCTTTGTGGTAGTTTGTTTTAGTTAATTAATTAAATTACTTTGTGTTATTTAATTTAATTGTTATACGTAGGGGTGGTTTATTGGGTGGTAGAGGTAGAATTAATTAAATTTAATTTTTCTGCCCGGAATTGTTTATTTGCCATTATGTCCATTTTTTTGCTATGTGTTGCATGCTGCCCGGGGTTATTAAAGTGAATACTTTATAACCCGGGTTGGATTATTTTCTGTCATTTCTATCTGTTTAGCTTTGTGTTCCTTTGTGGTTGATACCATGGCTGCGAATCAGTATGGTATGCTTCCATTTAATGGAAAAACAGATTTTGATATTTGGAAACAGAAAATTAAGTGTGTGTTAATACAGCAAAAAGTTTTCAGAGCTGTCACTGGTATTTTCCTTGAATCAGAAGATAAGGCTAAGCAAATTGAAATGAACGAAACTGCTTGTTCTACTATTTACTTGAATCTGTCTGATTCTGTGCTTAGGAAAGTGGGTATTCTTGAGTCCGCTAAGGAGTTGTGGGAGAAATTGGATAGTCTCTATACTGATACCTCTTTGCCCGGGAAGTTGTTCTTACTAGAGAAATTCTTTAGGTTTAGGCTTGACCTGACTAAGGATATAGATGAGAACCTGGATGTGTTTAATAAACTGATACAGAATATCAAACAGGCAGGTGATAAACACATAGATGATTACACTCCCATAGTTTTACTTAATGCCATTCCCGACTCTTATAATGATGTTAAGTCCGCTATTAAGTACGGTAGGGATGAGATTTCATTAGACATTGTGGTGAATGGGTTAAGGAGTAAGGAATTAGACCTGAAGCATGCTAGGGGTAGTGCTAGTCAGTCCAGGGACTCCGGTGAGGCTATGTTTGTTAGGGGTAGATCTAAGGGTAGGTCTAAGAATCCTAAGCAAACTAGTCAGGGTAAGAACGCTAGTCAGCCTGGGAGGAAGAGGAGTAAATCTAGGAAGAGAGTGTGTTACAATTGTGGTAACACTGGCCATTTCATTAAGGATTGCCCCCACCCTAAGAAGACCGAGCATGCTAGTGTAGCTGTTGATAAATGTGACCTTGGTGATATTTTGATGGTTTGTGACCATGTTAACTCTGTGAGAAATTCCCTGTCTGAGCATGAATGGTTGATTGACTCTGGTTGTACCTATCACATGTCCCCTTTTAGAGATTTGTTTTCTACCTATGAATTATGTGATAGTGGCTACGTTTCCTTAGCTGATAATAAGAGATGCAATGTGCTTGGTGTTGGTGATATATGCCTAAAGTTTTCTTGTGGCTCTGTGTTTACCATTAAGAATGTGAGGCATGTCCCTGATTTGTGTCATAACTTGTTATCTGTTGCTGCTTTGGAGAGTAGTGGGTTGCAGGGAAAGTGGGGGAATGGTTGTATGAAAATCCTGAAAAACTCGCTTGTTTTGTTTAAAGCTGAGAAGGTGAATAACCTTTATGTGTGTCATGCTAAACCTTTTGCTGAGTCTGTGAATGTTGTATGTTATGATAAGACCTCTTTGTGGCATAATAGGCTAGGACATATGAGCAATAAGGGTTTAGATGTCATGCGTAGGGCTGGTTATTTTGGTAAGGACTCTGTGACTTCTGTGCCTTTCTGTGAATCATGTGTGTTGGGCAAGCAGCATAGAGTCAGTTTCCCTCCTTCCTCTTACCCTAATCTGTCTAAGTGTTTGTCTGTGCTTGAATATGTTCATGCTGATGTTTGGGGTCCTGCCAGTGTTCCTACCCACGGGGGTAGGAAATATTTCCTTTCTATTATTGATGACTTTTCTAGGAAGGTGTGGGTTTGCCTTTTAGAACACAAGTCTGATGTGTTTGTGAGGTTTAGGGAGTGGAAAACCCTAGTTGAAAACCAAACTGGCAGGAAGGTTAAAACCCTTAGGACCGATAACGGGTTAGAGTTTTGTAATAAGGAGATGGATAAGCTGTGCGTGGATTGTGGGATAAAAAGGCACAAAACTGTGCCTTATACTCCCCAACAGAATGGGATAGCCGAGAGAATGAATAGGTCTCTGTTGGATAAGGTTAGAAGCATGTTAGCTACCTCTGGTTTGTCTAAGAAATTCTGGGGTGAAGCAGTCACTACTGCTGCCTATTTGGTTAATAGGTCCCCGTCTGTCCCTCTTGGTGGTAAGTGTCCTGAAACCGTCTTTACCGGTAAGCCTCTTGATCTGTCTAACCTTCGGGTGTTTGGTTGTGCAGCGTATGCACACCAACAGGGTGACAAGTTGGATCCTAGGTCTAAGAAATGTGTCTTCCTAGGTTATCCAGAGGGGGTAAAGGGTTACAGGTTATGGGATAGAAACCAGGTAGGCTTTAAAGTGGTCCTTAGCAGAAATGTGGTGTTTAATGAAACTGATTTTCCTTGCTTGACCGAGTCTGCTTCTAATCCTGAGTCTAGGTCTGATAGTACTCCTAGTGAGGTGGAGTTTGTCCCTGTTGCTGCTAGTCCTTTATCTGTTGATCCTGTTATTTCTGATGATATTGTTATGCATGATTCTGATTCCTCTGAGCATGATAGTCCCACCACCTCGAGTGAGGTGGAGCATTTGCATGATACTGAGCATGATTTGCATGATATGGGTGCTGAATCTGATTTTCATGATAACAATAATTTGCATGAGTTGCATGTGGAGCCTAGTAGTGATAATTTGAATGATTATCAACTTGCTAGAGATAGGAGTAGAAGGGCTATCAGGAGAACTGCTGATAGTATGCCTGATTATGCTTTCATTGTGCATGATACTTCTATGTTTGCATTTTCTGTGTTTGAATCCCTAGAGCTGAATGAACCCAAGACCTACCGTGAAGCCTTAGGTTCCAAAGAGTCTCAGAAATGGATCAGTGCCATGAAAAATGAGATGGACTCTTTGAGAGTGAACCAGACTTGGACCCTTGTACCTAGACCTCCAAACTGTTCCGTAGTTGAGTGTAAGTGGTTGTTTAAGGTTAAGGAAGAACCTAGTGATGTTAGGTTTAAGGCTAGGTTGGTTGCGAAGGGGTTTACTCAAAAAGAGGGGGTAGATTATGCAGAAATCTTTGCTCCTGTTGTTAAATTCACCACTATTCGTATGATGCTTGCTTTAGTTGCTCACCATGACTGGGAAATGAAACAGATGGATGTAACTACTGCATTTTTGCATGGTGAATTGGATAAAACAATTTATATGACCCAGCCTGAGGGCTTTGTGGATCCCAAGAGAAGTGAGCATGTCTGTTTGCTTAGGAAGGCTTTGTATGGCCTGAAGCAATCCCCTAGGCAGTGGAACATCAAATTTGATAAATGCATGATATCTTTGAAGTTCCAGAAATCTGTTTGTGATCATTGCCTGTATTTCAAAAATACTTCTTCTGTGCCTGTATTTTTGTTACTCTATGTGGATGACATGCTGATAATTAGTCCTTCTCTGAATGCTATTAAAGATGTGCAGAAATGTCTTTGTGCGAATTTTGCCATGAAAGACCTAGGTGATGCCAAGAGGATCCTAGGCATAAACATTGTTAGGGATAGGAGTAAGCGTACTCTTACTTTGAATCAGATTTCTTACATAGAAAAAGTTTTGAGTAAATTTAATATGTTATCTGCTTCTCCTGTTAATGTCCCTATGGCATCTCACTTTGTGTTAAGTAAGGACCAGTCTCCCAAGACTGCTCCTGAAATTGAGAAAATGAAATCTGTGCCTTATTCCAGCGCAATAGGGTCGGTGATGTATCTTATGGTTAGCACTAGACCTGATATTGCATATGCGGTTAGTTGCTTGAGTAGATATATGTCCAACCCTGGTTTGCCCCATTGGAATGCTCTTAAGTGGTTGCTTAGATATCTGATTTCTACTGTGAGGCATGGATTAATTTTCTCTAAATGTGCTAGTGGTATTGAATTGATTGGTTATGTTGATTCTAACTATGCAAATGATAGAGATAACAGGAAGTCGACCACTTCTTATGTTTTTACTTTGTGTGGCTCTTGCATTAGTTGGAAGTCTCAACTACAGCCTATTGTGGCCCTTTCTACCACTGAGTCCGAGTATGTTGCAGCCACAGAAGCGTTTAAGGAAGCCATCTGGCTCAAACGCCTTGTCTCCGAAATTGGGTTTCTCAAAAAGGGAGTTACCATTTTCTCGGATAGCCAATCGGCTATCCAACTTTGCAAAAATCCTGTATTTCATGATAGAACTAAGCATATTGATGTTAGGTTCCATTTCATACGTGATATTGTTGATGCAGGTGGAGTCAAGCTGTGCAAGATCCCGTCGGAGTTTAACCCCGCGGATATGGGTACCAAGTGTCTTTCTGCTGAGAAGCACTTGTCCTGTAAACGCGTGTTAAACTTTGATTGTGGATAACTGTGGGTTGCCTAATAAAGTGTTTGCCCGTTGTGTCTGTTGATATTCCGGGTGACCCGGCGATGATGAGTCTTGTCACAACTTTGTATTGTTACTCTACACCACCTAGGACCAATAAGGTGGAGAATGTTGGAGGTATTGGTCCTACCAAGGCCTCCCTTCCACTTTATTTGTTGAGGCTTGCACACTCTATTTTATTCTCCCTTTGGATACCTTTTCTTTGGTATATATCCTGATCAAATATATACCTATTTTGAGTAGTTGACTCAATCCACTTGGCTGGCCCCTTCTCTGCTTCCTGTCCGCTGCACTCCTTGTCTATGTATCATGTGAGGCTTTTTTGTATAGCTTCACCCGTGACCCATTTGTCTTGGTCTTACATGTGACTTCCTATCTGTCAGCTAGCCTACTATTTAGAAGCCTTGCTTCTCCCTTTGTTGAGCAGCCTGCGTGAGTATATCCTTTGTGTGAGAGAGCAGAGCTCACTTCTTCTTCCTCCTTTGTGTGAGTGGAGAGAGGTCTAAGTGGAGAGAAAAATAAGTGTGTGCTATAGCCTCCTCCTAAGTGTGGTGTGTGAGAGTGTGTGTTGAAAGACCTGAGCCGGAGACGGAATCCGATCCTTACAGGAATTATGATTCTATTGTTTGGTTCAAGGTTTAAGATTAGTAGATATCCATTGGGGTAGTACGTGTGACTACTTAGGTAATGTACTCTACAATCTTTAAATTATGTATTCATAATTATTTAGTAGTATCTTTTTTTGAGTCATAATTAATTATCTTAAAAAGTCTAATCTTGCAATTTTACTATCTCAATCTATCACTTTCTTACGTTTCTGCAATCTCACATTGCCTAGGTAATATCATTACTGAAGTATCGTACATTTGAGTGTGTGAGTGAGCTAGTTTTGATGTTTGATAAATGAATTTTTAAAACAGCTAGCTTAGATGTTTGATAAATGACTTATTTGATCATATTAAAAATATAAAACTTAAACAATTAGGAGTGTATGAGTCATATTTTAAGAAGAAAACTTTATTAAATTAATTTATTAACATTATATCAAAATGAAGCAGAGATATTGAAATACTTCTTGATGGCAAATTGCTTCTCGGCCTAGTTGAGTCATAGAGACTATTGTCCATATCCTCTTTGCTGGCATTGAAACTCTTAGAGTAGGAGGAAATCAAGAATTTTTTTATTGAATTTTGGTGGCCACCACTGTCTGATCTTCCAACCTCATGTTCTTCATCCTGTCTTGTTTCAGGAGCTATACCTGTATAATATATGCGTTTCATTACCACGGAATGAAATATATTTGAATCAATTCCACTTTTGGTCTTACGAGTTTTATGTCAAGAGAATATTACCCGAAATAGGACAAAAGGTTTGAAAATTCCAAAATAGGACTAATTACTGTCATGTTTTGGCAGTACCAGACTTCAAACATGACAGTATTTTCCAAACTCGACAGTAATTATATTACTTCTATTTTGGGAATAAATAATATGACAATCTTATTTTGAAATTTTCAAACCGTTTTAGTCCTATTTCAGGAACTTTCCCTTATGTCAATTCCACATTTAGTCCATGTCTTTTACTTTGTCCAGTTTTGATACATGACTATTGTGTTTTCGTTCATATATAGTCTTTCCGGTGATTAAAATCGCGTAAGAAAGGACCACAAATGGTCAAAAAACATTAGGCATGTACCAAAAATGGACAAAGTGAAAGACGGGAACTAAAAGTGGAATTGACATAAAATTAGCAGGACCAAAACTGAAATTATATGACATCTTTCATGTATCATCATGTATAACATCTTCATACTTTAATTGTTAATGAAAACTAATTATGTCTATTCATCTTCTTTTTTTGTCTTACTTAAGTTGAAAATCATATATCCTTCCATTAAATTTGTTTTCCGCACTTTTTTTTTAGGTTTTTAGGTCTTTTTTCAAGTTGTTTTTTTAGCGCCACACTTCGGAAACTATATTGAAATTTTTTAGTTCTTTGATAACTATTTTTTATTAAACACGTAACATTTGATTTTCACGTACTCAATTCTGTAATAATTAAAATAAACAAGGTCATAGTTACGTTTCTGACTAATTGACTAAATTGTGTAATAATCACTTTATTCTTTTCATAATTTATCAATGTAGGACTTCAAAAACTAGCTGAAGGGGAATACTTTGACTATCTTTTACATAATTTTTCTTGGTTTATTAATAATACATATTCTAAATAACTAATAAGTTATTTATTATTCGATCAATACATTCAGTGAATTTAATCGCTTTAGTCAAATTTTCGTCAATTTGAATTGATTAACCTAATTTCACTAAAATTATTACAGTTTTTTTTCATTTTATTTTGATTGTATATTTGGAATTATTTTATTTTGAAATAATAATGAATTTTGAGGTCGAGATACTATTTAAGTAAACAAAAAATTAAAATTGCCTCCCCACCATAGATCATCTCGGTTCCACTACCAAAAGTTGTAACGTAGATGATGACCAACTTGCCAAGACGTGTCATTTTTATTGTCTGGTGAGTTCACAATGCATGATGACTATGCAAAAAGGGAAATCAACTCCAAATGCATACGTAAGTTTGAAATCTAAATAGGACCATGTGTTTCACAAAAAGGTTGAGGTAAATGCATGGGACCTAATTAAAACCTGTGTTATAAAACAATTTGGAAGTAGTACGTATTTGAATAGTTTATAGCAGATTATAGTTCAATAACATTGTCCAAATAGGACCATGGACTGATCAGACGTTACTATGTAAAAATGGATAAGACCTCTCTACAAATGTGATTTAAGTTTAATTTAGTTGCCCGTGCTGATCTAATATACTTGGACCTCAGCTTTTTTTTCAATTCCTATTATTCATTGATGTTATCATTGGCACTCAAAATCACATCAAACAAAGAGCTAAAAAGCAAGCTCAAAAGTCCTGAATGTCTCCTAGTCCCACACTCCCACTCATGCAAAATTTCAAATCACTATATTGCTAAAGTGACTATATTTGGATCAAATTTCTGCCCCTTGCTTAATTTGTTCAATAATGTAGACCAGTTCAAAATACATTGCTACAGAATTTTATTCCCGTAGAAATAGTTTTCTTGTGAAAAACACGGGTTTAGGGGCATGACATGAAAATTTACGGGTTTTCCCCTTAAATATGAATAAATTGAAGTCATTTTCTAAAAAAGTTAATTAATACTTTTAAAATTAATGAGATAGTATGTTTAAAATGTAAGATGTCATTGTCAGATTTTAGGTTATTAACGTATGTCACTTTCAGATTTACATGTTACTAACGAATGTCACTTCCGTCGTGAAACATGCCATTGTTACTGTCGGAAAATTTTCCGGTGACTGGGCACTTCCGTCGTGAAACATGCCATTGTTACTGTCGGAAAATTTTCCGGTGACTAGGCAATTGTTGGGGGGCTCGGGCAGAGATTGGATACAAGTTACAATGAGAAAGAAATCGGATCAATTAAACAAAAGTTAGTCATATATTTGGAAAAGAATAAAATTGATCACTTTTTAGTGTTTCAAAAAACTATAGTAATATTTGTTTCCTATTTCCAATATTTACCTTACATTGATGCAAAAAAAAACATAAAAAAATGAAACTCTTAGAGAAACATAGAGTTCTTTGTTACAAGAGTTCACAAATTATTTTCTCATATCAAACAGAATCAAGATCATGAGAACTTTTCCGGATCTGCTTATTTTTCTTGATTTTCCTGTGCATTAGGATGTTTTCTTTTGGACTGAAATTTGTTGGTTTGATCTAGTCTGGTCCGGTTTGGTAAATGTCTGGTCTCTGTATATTTTATAACTATGGAAGTCTGGTCTGGTCTGGTCTGATTTGGTCTGATCTGATCTAGTTTGGTCCGGGATTGAAAACAGTTCAAAAGAAAACATTCTTATAGAAACCTAAGAGTCCAAATCTAAAATTAAATGTCATTTATACAATTATACTTCGTACTCCCTTTTGTTGAAAAAACATTGCCATGCATATGTCACAACCGGTCAACCGTGAACTATAACTTAATTAAAACTTGTTTTAACATACAGAGCCCGTTTGGTAGCACGAAAATCGGCTGATTTGGCTGATTCTGTTGAAATTTATGAAATTCTGGCTAAAGTGACTGCATTGGCTGGTTCTGCTAATTTAAGAAAAAAATATTTTTAAAATATATTTTATTAATAATATAAAGAAAAAATTATATGTAAAATAGCTAAAATGGTCATCTACGGTAACTTCAACCAATACAGCCAGAAAAGTAACTTCAACCTTACTTTTTCAGCTTATTACACAATCCAGCGTGCGAAAGCAAAAATTACGTGTTTGGTGAAAAAGTTGGCTGATAAGTCTGATAAACCGAAAAACAGTGTTGCCAAACGGTCTCTATATGTTAAAACAAGAGTTTAATTTGTGACTTTCCTGCCCCCAGTCATAGTCTCAAGAAGACAGGAATGCTTGAAAGATTTCAAAGATCTAAAACTTAAGAAAATAGTCAAAATACTACGTATAATTTAGGTTTGGATTATATTACGACTTTGTTCTCTAGTTGTTATGACTAAATGATCTTTTTACTGTAAAAGAATAAAAAAATGAAACTGTGTACACCATAAGAAAATGCAGAAAAGTATATCTTTGATCAATAATATGGTCGTAGTTAGGAATTCGGGTTAGCCACGATTGAACATATATTGTTGTAATAGGTTTAAAGCAACGGCTATGATCGAGCCAGAAAAATGACTCAGAGGGGTCGAAAGTCAGCATTTAAACAGAATGAAAATAGTGGATCGTTTTTAAACAATGTTCGAGTTGAATATTTCATATGCAGTTTAGATAAATAGGCACTCGTAGCAATACGATAGATTGTCGTTGCTCTATTTTTGAGTCGTGTCACGTAAGTATTGAGTAAATTATACCATATTTTTAAAATTTGTGAAACTTATCTGTAGTATGCATCAAATTATGCTGATTTTAAGTTTAGATAGTGCTGATTTTCCACAAGTCATAATTTTTTATTCGTAATGAATTACGGGGGCCATAATATATCAAATCGAAGATATTTCAGAGCTTTATACTCTCAAACTTTCATCGGGGTCATCTGACCACCCTGACCCCCCCCCCCAACTCCACTCCTGGCTATGATGTCTCAAAGAAGAAAATAAAAAAATTACACTGAATTTTTAAATAAATATATTGCATTATTGGACTTCAACTCATCATAATTCATACGGAGTAATATAGATCCGCTCCTAGTTTTAAAGATCAAATTAAGGACGGAGTATATACAATCTCACTTCGTTGACAACACACGACTTTCATCATTAATACAATCATTGAGTATTAGTACAAATTATTAAAAAAGGAAAACTTACATAAAAAAATTATAAATATTTATATGGAGTAATAAACAAAAAGAAAATGACCACTTAAATGACTAAAACTTGTGTTTCTGAGCAGCATATGACATGCATGAGGGTTTACGATTGCATCATACTTTAAAAAAAGTGATTTTTAATGTAATTTTGGAGAATGTGTTTAATACTTACTCCGTTCTTTTTTAGTTGTAACGGTCCACTTTTCACGTTTGTCAATGCATAAGTTTGACCATTAATATCTTTTATTTCTTATTAGTTAAAAAATTAAAAAAAATCATATTTTGAAAATTTAGAATGAGAAGAATTTAATAATATTTTTTAAAAATTTAATTTATAATATATTAATAAATAAAATATAGTCAAAAGAGAATATATGAATCGTGCAAAAAGTCCAATGTTGCAACTAAAAGAGAACGGAGGTACTATTAAAAGTTAATACGGAGTAGTGTTTTTGAAAACAAAAATGTTTATGAAAAACTAAAAGTTGTAGTGTTATAAAATAAGTGTTTTTTGTATAATAGAAAAAGTTAAAAGTAGTTTAAAACACATATCTACGTGTTTCCAGTTTTTAGCTTTTATGTGTTTAATTTAAACAAAAGTTTCATTGATTTCAACTTTTTTAATTGGCGAAATTCATACCAATAATCCATACTTTTAGCGGTTCTACAATAATAATCTCTATCGAAGATGTCTATATAAATAATCCATACTCATAAGCCAAAAGGTGAAGCATTTTTTTAATTTTTTGCACTCCCTCAAGTTTCTTTTTCTTTCTCTTATTTAGTTTCGAATGCGTTTGATCATTTCTCTTAATTTGTATACACTGATACACATAAATCAAAAAGATTCAATGAGGTTAGCATGAATATCTCAAAAGTCAAAGTAAAATCAGAGTGTCATAGTGGCATACCATTGGCAAGATCAAGCAGAAAATCAGCAGGATTCATGAAGCTAAATGCAGGAACAAATCCCATGGCCCCAAAATACTCCATCACAGAGCTTCCCCTGCCACTATAAATGGGGCAACCATCGGACAAAACCAGTACCTTATCAAACATCCTAAACAACCGGCTCGAAGGTTGGTGGATCGTCGTGACGACGGTCCGACCGCCCCGAGCCAGCCACCGCAATGTCGCAACGATCCTCTGAGCCGTGGTCGAGTCGAGCCCCGAAGTCGGCTCATCGAGAAGTAACAAGCTCGGGTTCACCAGCATTTCTTGCCCAATGCTGACCCTTTTCCTCTCTCCGCCGGAAATCCCCCGGAACAAAGCGCCGCCGATCATACTGTTCCGGCACCTCGTTAAGCCGAGCTCCCTGATCACCAGCTCAGCTTGCTCTGTTTTCTCTGCTTTTGAAAGCTTTTTCGGTAGCCGTAACAGAGCAGCGTAAGTCAACGTCTCTTTGACCGTTAAGTGAGGGTATAAAACGTCGTCTTGGCTAACGAACCCTATCTTCCGTTTCATTGAGCTCGAAAGCGGCTGGCCGTTGTAACTCACGGTGCCGGAGATTTTCCCCGGTAACCTTCCGGCCAGTGCCGTTAGTAGAGTCGTCTTTCCGCTTCCGGACGGGCCAAGCATTGCCAGCAGCTCGCCGGGGTTAACGGTCCCGCTGACGCCGTTGAGCAGGACTCGAGTTTTGTTCCGTTTAGACGGCGAAGAGAAACAACTCCCCACATTGCTTTCTGTCTTGATAGAGTATGCCACGTCCTCAAACTGCAAGATGAAAAGTTACTAGTAGAATAGTACAAAAGAAAAATTTAAGGTGCTTCTTTAGAATTGCACTATGTTACTGGGCAATTCGGTTTACGGTTCGGTTTTCTTCGGTTTTGGTTCGGTTTCGGTTTCTTCGGTTTGGGAGAATGTGTAGCAAACTAAAACTATTTGTGTTTCGGTTTGGTTTCGGTTCGGTTCGGTTTACCAAAGTAAAAATTGTTAGGTTCAATTTAGTTCGGTTTCTTATGTTTATTAATTTATTTGATCAAGTTCTATATTCTACAATTACAAAATGAAAGTAGCTAGTTGTCCATATCTTCTTTTATTTACTCTTTAAATAAAATGTAAAAGGAAATAAAATATAGAAAAAGAAATACTCCGTATTAAAATATTACTACGTATAAATTAAAACTTCTAATAACATCTTCTCAATCATTAAAAAAAGATTCATTTCCAACAATAAATAAATTTATACTGCATAGTTGATTAGCATGCATTTATAATATCACATAAAATATTCAAAAAAAACTAAATGAGTTAGTGATCCAAATTAAATGTTGTAATATTCACACTTTTATTCAAATGAATCATGTAAAATATATAAATGCAATTTGCTAAGGTTATCGCCGAATATCTTTTCATATAGGTAGAGTACAAACATAACAGATATAAATATGTCGTATTAGGTAACTTTGTCATAATTAATGTATAAAATGTGTAAAAGTTAGAATGATATATGCTAAATTTGTATTTTTCATGTCTAAATTATTTATTTATATCCTAAAGATGAAGAGTGAAAAAAACATAAAGTATTTATATATAAGACAAGTTGTTCGGTGTTCGGTTCGGTTTGCGGTTTTTCGGTTTTAAACCAAACCAGACCAAACCATTCGGTTTGAGCAAAATGCTACCAAACGGTTTATTTAAGTAAAACCAAACCAATCCAAACCACCAATTTTCGGTTCGGTTCGGTTCGGTTTGGTCAAACCAAACCATTTTGCCCACCCCTAATTGTTACTCATAATTTGGTTGGTGAAACAAATCATTTTGGTAACTTGTTATTGAGACTTAATTGTATTTAGGATGTTTTCCTTTGGACTAAAATTAGTTGGTCAGGTCAGGTCTGATCTATTGACGTCTGATTTGGTCTGGTCTGAACTGATTTGGTCAGGTAAATGTATGGTCTTTGTGTATTTTATAACTATCGAAGTCTGATTTGGTCTTGTATATTTAAATCTAGTCTGGTGTGGTCCGTAACTCCGTATAAGTCTGATTTGGTCTGGTCTGGGACTAAAAGCAGTCCAAAAGAAAACATCATTATATTTTTTCTAAAATGGTTCTAATATCTTAAGACTTCAGAGTAACACAAAATTTATATGATCACTATATAGATTCATTATTATGATACTAAGATGATTTAATCAATGAGCATTAGAAAAGATCGATGAATCGAGATGTAACTATATAAATACCTTGAGGATAACTGTGTACGAAGATGTTTGAAGAACTGAAAGATGAGATGGACTCGAAAGGTGTTGGTTTGGGATATCACTATTAGAACAAGGACTAACATTGCTTTTGGAACTTGTTATGGAAGGATCAAGTTGTTGGACTTTTAGGGCATTAGGCGATGAATTGCCGTGAACAATATTCTCTTCGTTGGTGTGCAACATTTTCAATATTGATAAGTGAATTTAGTTAACAATGACAAAAATACTGCATGATGTGAAAACAAGAGGAGTTTAAATGGTTGAACTGAACATTTGAAAGGAGTAGTCAACACTTAGAAGTAATATAATGACATAGGAGAAATAAACAGAAGTGGGGATGGGAATTTTAAAGGAGATGTGTGAATTTTAATTTGAATGGGGAATACAATTAAGTGTTGGGACTTCGGGAGTAAACATATATAGGCTGGTGTTGGAGATGGAGAGACCCACAAAAGTGTACGTTGTTGGCCTCATGGAGCACCTTTGCCACCTTGTTAGTTGTATCGCACTTGAATTATTTATCTTTCATTAATGAAATGTGTGTATTTATAAGTCTATTTGAATTATTTTTTAAAACCAATAATTAATACTATCGTATACATTAAATGATAACAAAGAAACATGTTAATGAAAATGTAAGACTACAACGGGATGAGACATAGAATGCAAATAATCCCACGAATCTTTCCAGATCGTTAACCCCACAATATTGTAGTTTAGTCTAAGTATCTAATAGTCGTGCTACTCTTTTTGTTACTTCATAGAAAAATTGAAAAATTACAAATAAAATATCATGTTTCACCAGCCAACGGGAAATAGAAAACTGTTTTGACCAGGATTTGATCAGCTACCCAAAAGGAGATAAGTTGAATGCTAACTTCCTCTAAGAGCGAGGCGGTGGTTGAGGAAGAGGGTAAGTAGTTGAGGCTTCACAAGAACTAGGTTGGACCCGTCTTGCTAGCCTTAAATAATTAAAAATGGTCAGTCGATCAATTATTCTAACGAGGAACAAAGAGTCTCTAGATGTTTATAGAAGAAGAACAAATTTCAATGACCTGAAGTGGACATAACTCTCGGCAAAATAATAAACCAGGTCAAAATAAGAACTCAAGAGAGAACTGAACTAAAAAAGAGCTAAAAGGACAGGTGTGGCTATTAAAGAGAGAGTAACTTATAGGTCAAGTGTCATAAAAGGATGGCTTCTCCCTAATTCCTTTTTATCTTTCAATCTTTACCCGTAATTCGAAGTCTTTTTTTAGGTTTGTGTTAATTTCCGTAGCCCCTCAGCCTGAAAATTGTGTCATTTCTAAAACATAATGATAATACGAAGAGTCATTTATATCGGTCATTTATCCGTAAATATGACAAAATCGGGGGAAACAATACATCAGTTAATTAAAGATAACATTGTTTTTTAATTCGGTTTGCTTCTCTGTAGCCACTGGCCACCCCTAACATTTGAATTTATGGCCAAAGTCCCAAACTGAATTAGTGAAAATTGAAAAAGAGAATATCACATTAGCACTAAGCAAAGATGCTTATAAACTTATTTGATGATTCAAATAACCAAAACCCAAAGTTGAAAACTTTTGATAGTTGGAATTCCATACTGGTCAAATTTGGATCAATGTTACAGTATTTTAAAGAGCAAAAGCTAAACCTTTCTTTACTACGCCGGACAAAGCCAACTATGGATGACGAAAATGAGTCCCTGCAGGTTTAGATAAACTAAGGTGGCGTCATTTCGTGCACGCAGGTTACAGCTACATTACATTTTCCTTGAAGATCGACTTTAATCTTTTGTTACATAGTCTGTTGGTACTTCACCAGACAATTAGCTAAAGATTGAATTAATTCCACTTTTGGTTCTACGAGTTTTGTGTCAATTCCACCTTTAGTCAACGTCTTTCATTTTATCCATTTTTGGTACTTGACTAATGTTTTTTAACCGTTTGTGGTCCTTTTCCGGCGATTTTAACCATCGGAAACAATGCCGGAAGGACCATATATGGGCGAAAACATAATAGGCATGTACCAAAAGTGGACAAAGTGAAAGATGTGGACTAAATGTGGAATTGACCTAAAACTCGTAGGATCAAAAGTGGAATTTATTCGCTAAAGATTAGAGGGTGACTATCAAAAGATCTACTCCGTATTTAAGAATCACTGTGTGATTTTCCATACGTTTCTGGACCGGACTACATGATTGACATTTAAAATCTGTCAAATTATCTGACACCACTTTAAAATTTATAATGTTACTTTAAAGTTAAGAAATTATCCTAAATAGGATCAAAACATAGAAGAAAAGCCAAAATAGGACTTGTCATGTTTTATTCTCATTATAGGACTCATACGTTCCTCTTCCATTTTTTTACACTTTCTGCAATGTCCGAAAAGTCCCTGTCGCTCAATCCTTCTCTTATTCCTCATCTCCACCTCCAACATTAAGCGGGTCCTCATGACCTCATCGCCGCCTTCGACATTTCTTCTCCAGGGATGTTCAAAACTCCCAATTACTTCCTTTGCTCATCTTCTAATCTCTCTGTACCTCCATCTCAGTTTTCTTTATCGGAGATTTCACCGACCTATCTCTTCTCACATTTCTAATTGAATTGGAAACACCTCTGCATCCCCCCATCTTCTCCCTTTCCTCTTCCGTTGAGAAGATTCATCTTCTAAATTAAAATGATGGTGATGCCAACTTTAATTTAGAGTTTCAGGTATTACTCTTAGCTTCCTGCTATTTCTTTTCCCACTTCTTCTTCTTCTTCTTCTTCTTTTATTTTTAAAAAATGTTATGTTTGATATCAAATTGTCATGAACATGACATTTACAAATGTATAAGACATGTCAGTCGCTTCTTCTTATTTCACTTTATTAAAAATGTCATGTTTTTTTATGAGAATGTCATTATTACTCTGTGAAAATGTCAAGTTTTGCTTCAAATTTTCAATAAAGATGTAAAGTGAAACTTTCATGAAGATGACATTTACAAATTTATAAAACATGGCAGTCTCTCCTTTCAGTTTATTAAAATTGTCATGTTTATTATGAAAATGTCATGAGAATGTCATTATTTACTCCGAAAATGTCAAGTAAAACTGTCATCTTAAATAAATGTAATGACATAACAGTGACATTACTTTCAAATTAGTGTTTAATAAAACAACTATGATGACATTCTCAGATTCAAATGATGAGAAAAATAATGTAGACATTCAAAAGAAGAACAAAAACAAAAAAACATGGAAGAAGAAAACATATACTTCCTATATGAGTTTGAGAAGAAGTAAACAGAGGAGGTGGAGGAAGATGAAGGGGGAGGGGGGGGTGGGGGAGCTTACCTGCAGGGCATGTAGCAGAGCTATCATCGTCGGCTACATTCATCGCAGCCATCATCGCTACACAAACTAATCGCAGTTGTGAAGAAAGTGAGGGAACGCGTAAATCAAGGGCAATTTTGCGATTCAACCTTATTTTTAGTCCTATCGATTTAAACGGAAAACTAATGGTCTTAGTTTTGCAATATTGATATCTTTTAGTCCTATTTAGGCAAATCTCTCTTTAAAGTTTAAACCATATCAAACTTAATTACATAAAGGTCTAATGCCAATTGCCAAAGGCATGCAATATTGAATTATTATTATTAAATACGAGTAATTGAGTAAGAAAATGACACGGACTTGCGGAGTATTTCTTCTGAGTTTTGTTTATTCTACTCATATCATCACTTTCACAGAGTTAACAATTACGAGCAAGAATATAACAAGGTTAGAAAAACAGCACAATCAATCAACTTCAACCAAGCAGCCCTCAAGTTTGTGTTTTTTCCTTCCTATCTTGTGAACATAATTGTGTTGACTGTGTCCATCATATTTCCAGAACGTATATCAAAACAAAAAGTTAACAGGAAAATAAGAGCAAAAATATAAGAGGAAACTAGATGATACTACATTAATTCATGCTTTAAAAATAAATACATAAATAACTAAATAAATAATACAGAGTAAAAAATAATTAATTAATTAACTAACTGAGCAGCAGGTTAATCAAAGGAAGAAAGAAAATAAAAAACAACAGCCATAACTGGAGCTAGGAAACGTTCTACTGCATGTACTCCGTTAAACTCTCACAAGGGAAATGCAAGTGGTAAATTTAATACGTAATGAAACACATCCTTGTGAAGAACCGAATTCAATAACCGCATGAATGCATAATCATGTCCTAAGCGCATATATATGGATGTACATACCTACTAAACCAGGCATTCACTATTTTTAATATAACAAGATACTTTGAACATAACCTCATGATGTTATCATCCATGCTGTTATATGCACATGGTACTAACAATATTCATGAAGTTTTTGCAACCCCGAGTGTCGGATTGCATCCTCAGCTCATCCTGTGTTCCTCATCCCAGCAGCAATTCCATTGATGGTGATTAGCAAAGCATCCCGTAGTTTGTTATTATCGTCGTCACTCCTCAACCTCTTCAAAATCTCCACCTGAAGCATGTTCATAGGGTTCAGATACGTAAGCCTGCTCTCTATCAGCCTCCTAAGACTCTTGTTGTTCTCCGACAGCTTCTCGTGTCCCGTCACCAACAACACGTAAGCCTCTGTCTTCATTAGTTCACTCCTCAGCTCCGAACCAAGTGCTCGTCGGTCTGGAGACACCAACACTTCGTCATAATGCTTCGCCATAGGACTGTCTGCCTTCCCCAAAACCATCTCTATAAGATCCACGGTCGATTGAAAGAACGGCCAGTCTTTATACATTTCCTTTAAGTCATCGGTGTGTCCTTTATCGCAAACCCCCTTCAGTCCCGCCCCGACCCCAAGCCAAGCAGGGAGGACGAAGCGAGTTTGGGTCCAGGCGAATATCCATGGGATTGCGCGGAGATGCCCTATGCCAGCTGAGCTCTTTCTTCTAGACGGTCGACTTCCTATGTTGAGGTACCCAAGCTCCGCTTGGGGTGTGGCCTCATTGAAGTAAGTGAGGAACTCTGGGTTTTCATACACCGTGCTTCGGTAACTGTTGCAACTGATGTTTGAAATGTCTTCCATTAGATTGCGCCACTTTTGTTCCCTTGGCGGTTGTGGTGGCCTCAAAGTGGCAAGTAGTACTGCTGTTGTGTAGATCTCAAGTTGCCTAACGGCCACCTGAGGTAGTCCGAATTTCGCCTGAACCATTTCTCCTTGTTCTGTTGACCGGAGTGTTCCCTGTCAATTTAGCAAAGAAATTCAAGTTGTTGTCTAAGTAGAGGCAATATCAAGTCAGAAAAACTAATGCTGTAAAAAGCCATGGATGGCAGATTCGGTGAAATTATGGGGATCTAAGCGGGAAAAAAGATAGAAATCCAAGGATTTCGACAACAGTTGGCAAGTCTTTTACATGTATTTTTTTCATATTCCTTATCAAGAAAGTCAAAACAGGAAGGGGCATCGTCTGCCAAGAAACAATGCCACTACTTTTTTGCATAAGTCTTAATATATTCTATACAACTATTTGGCTCTACAAATTTTCATGCCAGACCTCAACGTGTTAACAGTGTTGGTGTGCTTTTTTCCTACTCCGTAATACTCCGTATTATAAATGTATCATTTGTTGTTGACTTATCCCGATTAAAACTTGGAAAAGATAGGCACTCTGTTCCTGCCGGCTGCAAATGATGGTGAGAAAAATCTAAATGAATTAGCGTGCAGTTTCAATATGGGTTAGAAAGACTAACCATAACAGAACCAGGTGGCTGTGATTGGATGGCAAGATAAGTGGGGCCGCCGCCACGGCCAATGCTTCCCCCGCGACCATGGAACAAAGTGACTTTAATACCATATTCGTTACATGCAGCTACAACATCTTCTTGAGCTTTGTATAGCTCCCAAGCAGCAGTGAAACGGCCAGCATCTTTACCAGAGTCAGAATAGCCAACCATCACCTATTATGCAGGCACATTAAAGCAAGATATGAAACCACCAGCATAGTGAAGTAAGTGAACTGACTAATACACTAATGTGCATACATATAGGAGTACCTCTTGGTGTCCGTTGTGGTTCTTTACGACGTGCTCTCTATACCAATCAATGGATAGTAATTTCCTGATAACTGACCCAGCTCCTCTCAAGTCTTTCACAGTCTCAAACAGAGGAACCACTCGCAATCTATTCAAAATGTAAAATTTGGTTTTAATAATACTTCATACTCGGCATATTTAAAATCTTATTAAATCTATTCCTTTATATTCAAACCCGTCATTCAACTTTTCGAGGGTATGCATAACTTCTAGTCAGATAAAAACACATGGACCTTAAGATGTAAAATTTTAGTCTTCCCGAGAATATCCATATATGCTAAAGATTAGATGGTTTGTAGTGCAAGGTCTTCCTATCAAGGACTTGGTATTAATTTGTGGTTAATGTTGAGATAACTTCAGCTGTTATATATCCCTATATCAATGTCTCATGTGGGAATGAATAGAGAACATCAGAGTTAAGAGATTGAACAAAAAAGTTACTTATTGCTACGAAAACGAAAGTAACATTTCACTCTTACGTTCCACCAGGACATGGTTTGCCCAGCTCACCAGCAACAGCAAGACGTGCATCCTTCTGCAAAAGCTCCACTGCAAGGACATCACTAGCCTGCGAAGAAGCCAATTCATGAAAACACTAGATCCACTAATACTGCTGGGATCTTTGATATCGAAAATGAATGTGTATGTACTATTTTGCACAATAATAGCAAAAGCAACATCACAGTAACTATTATTACCACCATTAGATTATTATTTTATAAATTAATAAGAACAACTAACCTATCGTGTTTAATTATTTGCTTGTTGAATTTATAATATTAAGCTTGTAAGTTGTAATGGAACGGTACTATAGAAACTATCTCAACCCATCACTGTCTACAAATTTATTGGTTTTTCCATACATTTGTCATAAAACATTGCTGCTGTATTTTTTTGCATAAATTTATAGTGTGAGACTATATAGAGAACTCTATAATTGGCAAGCCCTTATTCTATGAGACTAAAAAAATTATAAGCCCAACCCCATATATTTAGGATTTAGGTGACGGTGGTGATGATTAGTAATTATAACAACCAAAATAAATGAGAAATATACATGTGATGCCATGGAGATAACATATGCTCCAAGTGAGTCACTCCCTAATTCAGCTGCAACTCTAAAAGTGTCCAACACTTCTTTGACGTCAGGAGCAACCTTACAAGAAAACAGAAAAGAAACAATGGAGAAAGTATTGATGTTAGAAGTATTAAAGGGGATTAAAACATCTTAGCACTGGACAAAAAACAAAAGTGACCTATGGGAAACAATAAAAAAATTGCAGTACTTAAAAGTAATTCCCAAACATGGAGTTGTACACAGTAAAACACCGCATGAAGGGCAAGCTAGTCAATTCTTAAGGACATAAATCTGTAATGTGTAACAGTATAGTGGAGTGATTATTTTAAGAATTAAGTAAGCAATTCGGAGATTGTTTACAAGAATAATCTTTAAATATCCTCTCTCAGGTTGTTTCCTAGTTAAAGTAACTTAGGTTAGTACTTATTTCAGTGTGTATCAATGAAAATATAAACAAATTAGTGAGCAAAATTGTTAGAATATACATATTTAATAGTCAATATATTCTATGTATATATATGGTAGCTAATATATTCTCTGCGATCGACTAAATATTCTATGTAAATCTGGCAGATTTAGTTTCCTTTTGCATTCTCTAGCTTGTATGTATATATACTGGCTATACCCAATGAATAATACACAGAGATTTCATTGCATCTTTAATCTTTATTACTCAGTTTAACAAAAATTTTGCATTTCAATTTTCAAATGGGATGCAAACACACCACCTGTTACCTGTATAGTTGGAGGGACTAAAGGCCTCTTTCCTTTCAACTCCATAGTTAGAAACTCCAGCTTGCGCTCTTCATCCCACTCATTATATGTTCCTATGTCCAGGTAGTTTGTAATGGCATCAAGTGTTTCAGAGTGCCGTGCTGATTCCTGACGCATTACAGTAGCAGTAAGGATATCTAAATCATTGAATATGCATTGTGGTCTGTGAAAGTAATATAAAGTATACCTGACGAAGGTCAAGCTTCATCAATACCATCCCAAAAGTAGCAACTCGCCTGATCAAGTCAGCAAGTCTACCATCGGCTAGAACCCCAGATCCACATGATTGCTGCAAAAAGAAAAAGATGTATTCTTTTAACGATTTATTGGATGGAGGGTTTTGGGGGATGAGAAGGGAAGGATTTTGAAGGCTTAGTCCATATTTTGATGAATAGAATTTTCAAAAAACAAATAAAAGGTGAATGAAACGATGTACGAATTCTTATAAAATCTCATATATACACCAAGAATCAGACTAGGCCCTCCCAGACCTTCCCCTACAAACCCCTCCCAAACCCTTTATCCAAGCAAGCCCTTACTCTATGAGACTGAAGTATCTACCCTGATGCCCATTCATATATTCTCCTTTTCACCGCACCTTTAAAGAAAGTAATAAAGGAATAACAAATAAAAGATATTTACCAGTGAATCATAGCAGAGTAGTAATGGTTCAAGAAGCTGATCTGATGTTTCATAATAATCCCAAGGGTCATAGTCACAAGGAAGATCCTCAAGTAGTAGTTCAAGCCGCCTCCGCGTGTTCAGGAGCTGGTTGGGAAGAGCAAATATATGAAGCAACTTAATGCTTCAAATAGAGAACACCTTAAGACTAAAATAGTGAAAACATATAAAGCTCAAGTTTGACTATGGAGAAAAGCATATCATCACTTATTAATCCTTGAATCGATCTTCTCAGCACATTCACTAATTTCAAATCTAGAAGTTGAGCATCTCAATGGTCATTTTATAAGATAAATAACTTATATCCATCTGATATAGTTAGTATTCTGCACCCTAGTTTAGATCATAGGCTGGTTTGCATTACCTCAACATCTTCAGGTCGTTCAAATGTATATTATGATCTTATGTTCTTGATAGTGTGAGCTTAAAGACTTGACCATTTTATCTCAGTTTTTTAGTAAAGTTCAATGCAATTCATAACACCGACCTCATTCCCAAAGATAGAAGTTTTGACTCCATCAAATCTTAGCACTACGAATCCTACGAGCTAAATAAAAATCTTCAAGGCATTAATTAAAGTTTGCTTCCGAAGTAATGTTCGATTTGTTTTACTCAATTCTAGCATTGACGGTCTTAAAACAAAAACAGTAGACAAAGAGTGGTGGTGGTGGTTAGACAGAAGGTACCTTCTCTTTTATATCTCCTAGGACAATCCGGTAAGGAGCTAACCCAGGTTTCTGGGACGGGCTTGGTTCAAGAAGTTTGTGGAAACTGGTCCTTCCAACCTGAGACTCGGCAAATAGTTTCCTTTGGGTAAGAAGCTGACTGGAATTAAAGGAAGCAACCCGTGAAACTCCAGCTGCTGGAGCATTGCCATTAGAATTAGTTTTTTGGATAGGTCTGAGGGAGTCAGATGTAGAAAGATTTCTGGATGTAGCTTGACTATCCTGTAAAAAGATGTCCACGGCATTCAAAATATAAGAGGAATGTAGGGATTAGCATTACAGTATGTAACAATATCTTTACCCAAGAACATGTGAATCAAAGATGTTGCACAAGCAGCTTTACCTGACGATTAAATGGCTTGAATTCTGAGCCAGGAATATCCAACCGAGGATAGTGACATTCAACATCATTGCATTCTGCAATGGATACATCAATTTGCAGTGAAAATATGTTTCAAGTTAATGAAGGTGCCCTTGCTAGTCAAGACAATTTAAGATAACAAAGTTTGCCCCCTGGAGAGCCAATAGTCAGTTGAGGCAACGAGTTATATGGATGACATGATTCACCCAGGAATCTATAAACTAACCTAGCATCTTGGAAGTATGGGTTAAATGCTTCTTAAAACAAAGGACACAAATATGAGGGTGTATGAAGAGAAGAGTTTAGAATCCTTGGTGGTGTTTAGTGACTTGAAGAATTCTCCAGTTTTCGGGAAAACCTGGAAACTGAAGGGTAGAACATCGTTTTTATAAAAATAACAATGGAAAACATATATACTCTTCCAGTGAACCAAATTAAAAATAATGAAAATTATTCTCGGATTCTGTCTTATTTCGGATGTGGAATACATCACTTCCCAGGAAAACATCACTTCCTAAATACATAATTGGTAACCGATGACCAATGCCCAGTTGCACACAATGGTGGTTTAACTAGGTCTAAGAATTCTCCAGTTTTCTAGAAAACCTGAAAACTGAAAGATACAATAAAAAACATGTTTACTCCAGTTTTCAAACTTTAAAAAATGAAAAGTATTAAGTCTGGTATAAGCATCGAATTATCCATTTGAGCCCTTTTATTCTATTTTATTTCAGATTTTAAATGTTTCCATGATTTCCGATGGAGACAAAGACTCAATATCTTATCCTATCTTTTTATCTTCTTTTTTAGTCTTTTTTATTTTTTTATTTCATATGTCGATTCATGTTTGCTGACCCCAAACTCTGATGGGACTGGTATTGTTGTTGAAACATAATTTCAAGGCAAAAAGAGAATAGAAAATGAAAAATGGAGAATGAAATTTACAGAAAAGAACAGAGAGAATGGAAAACTGAAAATGCTATTAAACAAATCCTACTTATTTCCTTGCATCTTTTTTATGACAAGACTCTGAAGTCTGAACCGTCTGATATAATATTAGGTAATCAATTCAAATCAATTATTTCAAACCAGCACTTAAGAATTGATATTATTATGCTGTTAACAAATGGGAACTGTTTTCATTTTGTATCCATTTTCCAAAGGAAATTAACTTTGCTTAACAACAACCCATTTAAACAAAACACAGCTACATAAATGAAAAGAACCAGAAACAAACCTGTGCAAGAGGGTAGATCAGCTCCAGTTGGGAGCTGCGATGGAAAAGGCAGAGAATGGTGGCCTTGGTGCTTTGACTGAGTCAAAATTGAAGGCTGATTCCTGTCACTGCGATCCGGGGATGCGTTTTCTGGAAAGGCTCAAGTATAATCAAAAGATATGACAACCTGGCTGGTAATATAACAAAATTGATTGTTGAAAATCTACCCTTATGTTGCTCCTTTATTAATACTATCAGCCATTCATCTGAAGATGTGCCCAGTTTAATAGTACTCTGTATAACAGTATCTCAGCTCCTGACCACACTGACAACCCCTAATTTTAACTCAGTTTTGTTTTTAATATTAAACTCTATATTGAATATGTTAATACTTAATATTACACCATGCACCTGCAGTAGTTAATCTACATCTGTTGGACATAACCAATGGAAACTAAATCAGGACCATGGCTCTAGTCACAGAAAGCTACCCTAAATTCTATGTCTGTGTTCAAAATCAGAAAACCAGGTTGACTACGTATACTCAAGCAGGTATGTAAAGGAATATTAATTTATCAATCATTCATGGACCTAAAGCAATGTCAAAAATATCAGAGCACGGATAAGATTAATGTTGATGGCAACCAGCAAACCTCGAGCCTCTAAGTAAAGTTACATGTAAAAAATCACAAGGGCGTACCTTTTTCTAAGATTTCATGCGCCAATCTTGATAATCTGTCACTGCATTGATTCATTGAAAGTTCAAACCTGAGAGTATCAATTTCTCTTATATAAAGATCTATTGCCATCCATCTGGACAAGAGAGAGACGTCTTTTGTCACCTGAAATTAGACAAAAGTATTGATATAAGAACATACCTGGAATATGCGCTGCAAGTTAAAAATGTTGTTTATAAGAGGTTTTTGGCCCATTCCATTCTTCTAGCTTCTATTTACGATAGCAAAATACTTTAATTTGCAAAACTTTACCTTTGATGTCACATTAGGATTTCCATCTCTATCACCCCCCATCCACGACCCGAATTTTATTGGTGTGCATGTCAATGGAAGAGGTCTTCCAGTATGCTGAAAAGTAAGGGACTCATCATAGTATTCTAAAAGTTAAGTTATATTAGTAGTCAAACTCAACATAACAAAATTAAATAAACCTTTTTTAAAGCAATGCTGAGACGCCTAAGATAATGTGGCACTGCTTTCCAGAGAGTCTGCTCAACAATATTCAGGCCTGAAAGTTCATAAATCATAAGTGTTATCTTTTGGAGTACGAATAAACATATATAAAGCCAAAATATATTATAGTCTCTCATATCGTTACCAGCTCGAGCTTCATCAACTGGAGTAGGTTTGTGGCGCCTCAGCTCATCTGTTTGCCATATTGATGTTATCTCTCTCACCTATAACAATAAGAAACAGAGCAGATGATTGAAATATCTAATAGCTTTTACTTGGGCTTTTCCTTTAAATACCGCCATAATAAAAACACAAACCAAGTCTTCAATAAGCATATCTCGATCTTCAATCCCAAGATCAGGCCGTTCATTGTACTCCAATAGGTGCTGAAAGAGTACAGATCTTAAGATTGAGTACTAAGTAAGATATTTTTAAGTTGGTAAAGATTACAAAAAGAGTTATTTGACTATGAAAATGACAAAATGTACCGCAATTCGAATGTGTTTGTACTGTAAGGTACGACGGTTTATTTGTGTGGGATGTGCAGTAAGTACAATCTCAACCTCCTGAGAAAAGAAGGAAAAAATGTAGTGAACTACTAAACAGCTACACTATTAGTAATTAGCCACACGATATGTGAAAAATTGACATGGAGCACTGTGAAAATTCTGCCTAATACTTATTCTTGTTAGTGTTAACATTCCAATTTTGGTACACTATTGTTTGAATATTTGGTTTGGTGATGTATGTTTTTAACGTGGTACTATAATGTAACTTCTGATACTATATTTCACAACTATGTATTGATTTGAAATGGTAGCGACTTTAAGAGCTAATAGAGTAAAAAACTGAAGTGAAGACTGAAGAGCATATCTTATCAAAACTAAAATATTTTAGTAACAACTAAAACTGCCATCAAATGCATGGTAGAAAATGTTGGACGGTAGGTACAACTACAAAGATTCACATGTGGTGTCCACTGCATGCTCTAATTAAAGTACAGAAGTAATGAGGTATGACTACATGCAACTTTGGTGATTGTATTAAAAAGTAGAGATCTGGTCATACTCAATGCGATGAGTTTTAACTCACAACTCATTACATTCAAACTCAATATGTTGAGTAGGACAACAGGTGTTCTAAAGCCTGTCGAACTTGACATGTCCGGGATCAGACAGTTGACTAAAGCCGCAGAAGAACTCAATGTGTCGAGTCCAAACAGAATGTTATTTCATCAACAATAAATTAGAACTTCACAAATTCACTTAGACATGTTGAACAGTAGGTACAACTACAAAGATTCAAATGTGGTGTCCGCAATTGCATGCTGATGCTCTAACAAGTAATGAGCTATGACTACATGCAACTTTGGTGACTGTATTAAAAACTAATCAGAGATCTGGCCATACTCAATGCTATGAGTTTTAGCTCAACTCATCACATTCAAACTCAATATGTTGAGTAGGACAGCAGGTATTATAAAGCCTGTCAAACATGAAATGTCCGAGATCAAACAGTTCACTAAGGCCGCAGAATAACTCGATGTGTCGAGTCCAAACATAATGTTTTTTTTTCATCAATAATAAATTAGAACTTCATTTCCATCATTTGCCATGGGGCACTAAACTGTATGCGCTTCTTTAATATGAAACAGCAGTCAGTCTATGCAATTTTGGACGCGATTTTCACTATGGGTCATCCGGAAACCGTCTCTCTGTGCTTTAGTACAGAGGTAAGACTGCGTACATCCGACCCCCCCTTACCCTACCGTAGGTGGGAGCCTTTGTGGCACTGGGGTAATGATAATGATGAATGATAATGAATAAATTAGAACTTCACAAATTGACTTCAGCCACTAGTCCAGTGTCTGATCATCATGTTCGAAATTCAATTTTCAAATGCCAAAGATCAAAGATGGCTTTTATAGTGCATAACAGATATCCCAAATGGTCCTATGTTTGAAAAGATAATAATATCTTAATTCAAAGGGAGTTCAGAAATTATAACCCTCATAACTTCAACCACTACCATCTTGGCATTTTGGCTAAACAGAGAGATGGCACTCGCATGCATTAAGCCTTTTCTCTGTAAAATCATATTTGAAATTCTTTCATTCTTAAAGTGTATGCACCACTTCAGACATACAGAAATAATTTTTAATAGAGCAGATATACTATGAACTTTGTATAGCAGCCAAATTTGTTCATCTTTGAATGTCAGATGTGCAGCCAAGTTCCATGGTTACCTTGACAAAAGGGTAGATTTAGCAAATTTAGGTACAATTTTATGTAGAAAGCCTAGAAGAGAGAAATCTGTTTGAGTATCCTTGATAACCTTCTATATTGTAATTTACTGTACAAAAACTTACATGGAGTATTATCCAAAAACCCTCACCTGCTTACAAACAGTGTTGTACAGTTCCTCAGGGGTAACACCACTTTGAAGTAGTTGGTTGAAAGTGTCATCACAAGATTTGGATAGCTGTGGATCACCTCGTGCTTTCCGCACCCTGCAATAATATAGTTCATCTTGTTGTGATTCAGACAATCATTCAACTTGTGTTACACATAAACAGAGAATTGTTCTCCAGAATCATTAAGATATGTATACTGTCTGATACAGCTTGGCAGGAAGTTTTCATTATGTTTGGAAAACCCATTACGGAACTAGGGGAGGGGAAAATGGGGAAGAAATGGGCACAAAAAGAGGGAAAATAAAGGAGGTGGTTTTGAGCATGGGGTCAAGGTATAAATCAAAACTTATTAGTTAATACAAATAAATTTTCTGAAAGAGCAACATATCACTAAGCTTTAGAGTATAAAATCAAGCTAAAACATTACTTTGGCAATAGATTTTTGCAATACCAAAGATATGAAGAATGTTCCCGTGAATGGGAAAGCAATTGAATTGAACTAAAAACACAAACAATCAGCAAATCACCTGTGATGTGTTTCTGCGATTCCCATCAAACTAAGATAGTGACTGAATGTACGAGCGAGAGACAGAGCTTCCTCAAGTGTCATTTTAGACAATTCTGAAGCTAATTGTTTCTCCAAAAGCTCTGCCGTATCCTCTATCCCTGTTATTCTCATGTTGCATGCACTCTGTATTTATATTGTTCCATAAGTAGGCAGCAAAGGCAGTACGCTAGGAAGTGAATTGTCACCATCTAAAGGTTGAGCCGTTGAGGCATACAACTGGATGCTAGGATTTGAAAGAATAGTTGATTGACATGGTGAATGGGTAGCATTAAGTCCATTACTTCTCAACCAGTACAATTTCATGTTATGTGAGTAAGTTATAGATCCGAGCAAAATATAGAGTGGCATCATGAAATGTGTATGTGGCGTAAAATCCTCACATCAGAAGCTAAATATAGCAAAGTATGAGCCAAACTGACAAAAATGAGCTATCGACTGATCAAATACGCAAGTGGAAAACAAATACACACGCAGCGATCCATATATAATACTCAAATGATTTAACTCAATCATGCTAAATTGAGTGATTCAATAAAAACAACAACAAAAACTCGTTATCAATGTGTAAGCAGAAGCCGATTAAACTTCCGCGTATAATAACTTATCCAGAGTGAGGAAGAGAGCAACAATACAACCATGAACCACCGATCGAAAACGAAAGGGAGATATTAGATATAGAAACCTGAGCAAGACAACGAGTCCGTTCAACTTTCTCCATGAACTTAGGGCCCAACTCCCGGTGAAGCACATCGTTGAGAAGGCTCTGCAGAAGCCGGCAATCGTCCTCGAAGCTCTGGAACGATATCTCCTCCGCGATGTCGTCGGTAACGTCCGTCATTGATGTGGAAGAGAGAGGGCGTAGAAGGAAAGAGTTTGTTCGGAAATGCAAAGTGTTGGAATTCAACAGTGAGGCGATATGAATGCTGAGTGATATTTTCCCACCGTTGAGAAGAGGGTGGAAAGGGAGAGCGAGATTGTTACAAGTGTCGACTGCGCGCCATTTTTAAGGACAGTTTGTTTCTTACGTTTGCCAAGGAATGAAAAAATCCCCAATTTTTTTGACTACTTTATTCAAATGAACATTTTTTATACTAGTTGAGGTCTTTTGTGTAGTTGTATTCTTGTTCTTGACAGTAAAATATGATATGGCATTGTGGTGTAATGTTTTATGTTTCATTGGTATTATTTATATTTGATTATTATGTGAAAAATATTCTCTAGAACTAATTTCAATCTCCATTACACTAAATCAACAAAGAAAGAATTGATTTTTCGTCAATTACTCCCTTCGTTCCGCTATGATTGTCCCATTTTATCTTTTTCGGTCCATCCCACTAAGATTGTCCCATACCTTATTTGGTAAAATTTGTGTGGTTCTAAAGCATTCTTACTTTATTCTTACTTTATCAATTCAATATCAACCACATAAACCCACTTTTATTAATAACTGTGTCACTTTCTCTTGTCCCAAACTTAGGGGGACGGAGGTAGTATTTGGTTATTCTACTTACAATAGTACAGTTTTTTAGGAAATTTTAAAGCACAATTGATAATCTATAATATACGTAGTATTAAGTAACTATTATAAGTAACATTTTAATCAGTATTACGTATATGGTTACACGTTTCCAAATGATCCTATTTTGAAATATTTATTTATCGTTTGTCATTCATGTATTTTAATACTATATATACTTCCTTCGTTCCCTTTTAATTGCAACAGTCAACATTTCACGTTTGCCAACGCACAAGTTTGACTATTAATATCTTTCATTCCTTATTAGTAAAAACTTCAAAAAATTCATATTTTCAAATTTTAGAATGAGAAGAATTTAATAATATTTAAAAAAAATTATAATACATTAATAAATAAAATATAGTCAAAGTAAAATATGTGAATAGTGCAAAAAGTCAAATGTTGCGATTAAAAGAGAACGGAGGATAGTATATATTCACGTATGTGTCTCCAAGTTCACATTACAAAATGACACAATTATTTAGATATTAATTAAATGAGTTAATTCAAGTATATTTGATGAATAATTTTGATAGGTTATAACATAACGAGATCATTGATTATAACCGCGATGTTGTAGATGCATTTTTTAGAAATTTGATAATAAATTGTCATTAAGAGTGATAAATATGAAGTATTTCCTAAAATAAAAAAGAGCACCTTCACAAAAACAAACCCATCTTCTAATTACACTTGAAATTGCTTCCTCTTCGACGCCTTGAAAATAATCATTTGAGTGGTTTAAAGTTGAGATATCTTATTTTATCATGCACCGTGACAAGCATAATTTTTTTTCCTAATCCACGTTTCAATCTAATCTCGTAAATGAAAGTGTGGACTCTTGGAAACCCGGTTACCGTAGGGGCAATAATGACAATTTATTTTACTCTCTTTCAATATTATTTCGTTTCTATTGAGCATTTACTTCGAGTTATTTTTTGTCCTACTAATTAATATTCCTAACCGCTGTCAATAACATTTATCATTGTTATTTAACATGGAGCAGATCCTGTAGTGTTAGTGAGTGTAGCAAAAAAAACCAACTCCATCCACTATATTAGACTTGCATTCTCTCTGGTGAATGTTATGAAACTCATAAAACATGTGAGTATCGTACATATCACGCAATTTATTGTCCAACAGTTAAAGTCATTATGTCATCGTTTGTTTATGTTTAAGTTATTCAATTGCAATCTTCTAATATGACCATGTGAACGAGGTATGTTACATATACCTTAAGCCTAAGGGTATATCATAGAACTAACCTTATTTCTATGAAATAGTACCTAATATATGACCAAAATAATGACAAGTGGTAAAAAGTGCACTCATTGTCACTTCAGTTTTGTCCACAAATTTTATTTGAGTACTTTTTTAAGAAAGCCTCTATTTCAATTGGTATATTCGTAAGAAAATGATAGTTTCATTTATTTAATGTTGATAAATCATAACATTTTCGTAATACTTAAAAAACATTTTCGTAATGTCTTGCAGTAACGCCCAATATAAAGTGAAGTACATATCGTGCAGTAACGTCTGAATAAAGTACAATATTTTTAGATGAAAGTAGTGTAAAATGCATCTTTTTTAATAAGGGTATTTTCATTCTTTAACATTTCAATATGATGAGAATTTATTTTTACATTTATTTTTAGTCATATGAATGTTTAAACACAAAATTAATCATATTTCGGGAAACTCAATATGTTTTAGTCATATCACGGGAAATTTCTCTTTAAATAATTAAAATTTACATATTCATCCGAAATTAAACTACATTGAAATATCTAAATAAGTAAATAAAGTGATATGGTGATAGCCAAGAAATTTTGATATTACAAAACATTTGGGGACAGAGGGAGTATAACTTTGAATTTTATGCGTTTATAATTTTTTTGAGACTATTATCGGAGTTAAAAGTCCTATATTAGTAAGACTCGTCCATGTAACTCTGTAAGCAAAAATGAATAAGAAAGTAAGACATGAAAAAGAGAGAATGGTTTCACCACTCACCAATGAGGTGTGCTTGCATTGGTCCCATAAAACACGTTCACTTTTAAAAATAAAAAATATAAGTAGAATTGCTCAATATGTAAAATAAGTTTGCATCAAAATTAATTTTTTTGTTGAACATTCAATAATTGAACATTATGTAAATGCTTTTTTGCATGCCTTGTGAAGAGGAGTAGAGTAGTGCATGACTCGTGATGTCTTCAATAGGGACCGAGGGTCGACACCTTTTGTCCACGTTGGGGAGATGCCTCGTTAAAAACCTCACTAGGAAAAAACCATGTGGAAAAAAATCCTAATGAGGGAAAAAGAGTACACCGGATGCCCCCAAAATGAAGCAAAAAGGGTGAACCCTTCGGTCTAGGCACGGAGCTACTGCGGTGTCCGTCAGCTAAGGGGATGGCCGAGACCAGTCTCTCGATGTTAGTAACTCAGCATGCTAAGTAGTCCTGGTCATCATTTAATTGCACCTATGCATTCAAATAAAATTGTTATAATTTCTTGAGCTTATAATTTGCTATTGGATTTGGGCCTACATTAAATGGCCTCAAATTTTCAAGCTGGAGCTCAAATTATGTTTCTATGCTTAACTAGTATAGTAACCGTGCGATGCACGGGATATTAAAAATTGAGGATGTAATATTTTTTTATAAATAAAAAATGATTCAATTTAAAAAATTGATGAATGAACTATAGCAGACATTAAAAAATTAAAAACTAAGAAAAAATGTTTATGAAAATATGTCCTCTTAACTGTAGTGGTCGACTATAATAATAAGTTATTCGTAGTATCATATGTTGAGTTTTTACACTTAAGGACTATGAGGTTATGTTATAGATAGTAGTAATTATTAGTCACGTTTCATTCAAAAATATCATTAAAAACCCACTTTCACATTTCAATTCAAACTTTGTTAACTAAATTTAACAATAAATTATTCTTGAATTTGACCTTCCATTACATAGTTTGACCTTATTTTTTTTCTTTTTTATTTGATGTGATGTGAGTAGAGAGCTAATTTTTCAAGCTGGAAGGCGTTTTTCATTTCCTTGTGGGCTTATGGCTGCCCTCCTAATAATAATCTTATAAGAAGACAAAAATCAAGTAATCACGGAATCACCTCAAGGTATCAAATACATTTACTCAATTTTTCTTAGATTGAAATAACAAAGGTCAGGAAGCATACAAAATCGAAATATACACTTTAATTACGACAAACCACTTCACATTTCCCGTCCACTTTAAGTGCCAAGATTATTTTAGATTTATGGATTATGGATTACATTCTAAAAATGGAAGTACTGAAAAACTTATTTTAAAAAATGAGGCCCCTTTACAATTAATACATAAAACATACA
The DNA here is from genome assembly GCA_945859915.1 of Cuscuta epithymum. NCBI lineage: Eukaryota > Viridiplantae > Streptophyta > Magnoliopsida > Solanales > Convolvulaceae > Cuscuta > Cuscuta epithymum. The sequence continues at coordinate 300,205 of CAMAPF010000054.1, read as the reverse complement.
TTACTCTTCTTCCCTTCTCTTCCTCTATCCTCTGATTACCACCCACACTACGGATATGCTCATTCCTTAATCACCCCCTTTCTTCCCCTCACATTCATGGTGAAGAAGTTCATATTAGTCCGGTTATCTTCCTTTTTTATCTTATTCAAAATCAAATAGATGTATTTGCAATATATAAGACCAGCACGTTAATCATGACGTGACTCTTCACATATCATATGGTTACTCATTATTTATTATGTAGTGATAAGACAATCATTTTTTTTAAATAAATAAATTAACATCATGTAACTTATTGATTTAGCTGTTATTTGCGATTGAATTCTTAGCATATCCATTCTCTTGAGAATAAATAATCTTAAAATATGTTTAGTCACCAAACATATGTAGGGAATACGTATATATTGTGAAACCTTACTTTCAAGAATTGTACGGATACCAATGTTATTTGTGGTCAAATTTGATAGTCTATTTCATGCAACAAATCACGTTAAGCACATGAGGGAAAGAAGAATTATACGGAGGAACTGGTTTATTTTGAATTGTTTGTCTACAACAATAATTACTACGTACGTCCAGAGTACGTAGTTATTTGTGGTGATATTATCATTTAAAGTAATGATATAAGTTGCCACTGAAGACTCTTCACATGCATTCCATTTTGGACCCTTTAGATACAGTACGTATTGGAGGTTTTCTGTACAAATATTTTAAAAGAATTTGTTAAAAACTAAAAAAGTAATAACAAAAGTATATACGTAGTAAAAAATAATCAAACTATAAGCATGTTCTAAACAAACAGCAAATAAATAATATGACGCCGAAATTTGAAGCATGCATCAAACAGAATAACTTTTTAACAAAATTGACAGTGTTCAATGCAATAAAAAATATAGAAATCGCTCAATAGCAGACTAAAAACATACACAAAGTTCAAAAATAGGATTAAGTATATTTTATTCTCTAAAAATATGACTTCTCAAAATAAGTCCTATTTTGAAAATTTTTCTATATTAATAAAGTGGTGGTGCCCAAACCTAATTAATACTTCGTACTAAACAAAGATGCTGCTTCCTCCCTGCATCCTCAAACGCCGCTACATACTATGGGGGAAGACCGCCTGACTCTCATCTAGTCTAGCTTACACACGCCAATTCCTCACACTTAAAACGCCAGCAAGTTCATGCAACCACCTTCAGATCCAGAAATTGCAGATAAGTTCGCGGTGCTACTTCATGTTTATATATATAGTACACACTACATAATACTCCGTACATGTAAACATATCTTGGTGAACTCAAAAGTCACACCGAGAACAACAAACATAATTTGGTTTGTCTCCCAACTTTTAGTTTATTGAACATAAATAGATTCACCCACCTATTAAATTTTTAATTTTGACCGGCCAACCCTAGCTTGATGGAATGTAATGGTTATCTTTGACACTTTACAAAACACTTCTCCAAATAATAAAATAAATTGTGTGTGCTACCATGTTACATGGCTTGTGCCATTTAACGACACTCCTTGAGCCGTGTAAACTGTATTTCCATTTTAATTTCTATTTTTACATTTTATAAGTATACATACATTTACACGCAACTATCCTCCAAAATGCTACAATATTCTCGCCCAAATCTTCCTTTCACTATATTTGTTTTTATAATATAATCTTAAATAATAATAAGATAATATATACTCCCTCCATCCATTAAAATTTTGCCAAATCTGATCGACACATAAAATAATAAAATAAAAATTTTGTGGTTGAGGTTTGCATGCAGAATAGAAAGAGATAGCGGGAACCAAAAAAATAATTGATTAAAAAGGAAATTAGCAAAACTTTTTGAGACATCTCAAAAATGGAAGTATGGCAAAATTTTAAGGGATAGAGGGAGTAATATATATATATATATATATATATATATATATATATATATGATAGATATAGATTTATTATGATAATACTTCGTATTAATTTCAGACAGTACAGAGTAGTATTTAGTAATCAATTCATCAAGATTTTTAAAATACACTTATTCACTCACCCGCTGCACTACTTTCATTTACAGCATTAATGCCACAACACCTTGGGAATGTCAAGAAACACCTCAAAACACGTTTTATATTAATAGTGCTGCAATACTTTGGGAGACTAATCGTTATCATCAATCCAACTTATACCGCTCGATCAAGGCAGTAATCAATTAATTAATTAACACCGAGTATAACAACAATCTTACCCTACAAAAGTGCTACAGTGTTCCCGCCCAAATCTCTTTGCCACTATTTTGTTTATATATATATATATATATATATATATATATATATATATATATTGGAGTGTGATGCGCACCTAATCTAGAGTATGACTCAATAGTTTTATCCTTTTAGGGCGCACACATAGCTCGTACAGAACATAGAAACCAGAGTGTGTATTAGATAATAATGATAATAAGTTAATACTCCATCCGGTTTTATTTAATCTTCAAACTTTTACTTCACACAAAATAAGAAAAGAAATTTGACTTTACTGTAGAGTACCCTGTTGAGGCACTGTTTGGCACTATTGAGACACTGTTTGGCACTGTTGAGACACTGTTTGGCACTGTTTGACACTGTTTTGATGTAGATTTCTTTGCAAACAAGGAAATAAGGAAGTGCGAAGTTTATTTTAAACCGTCCCAAAAAGAAAAGTGTGAAGTTTATTAAAAACCGAGGGGAGTAATATAACTCAACTTGCCACTCAAGTTCGTAGTTCGAATCCGCCAGATCCTCGCTTTTCGGGATCTTTTAACAGATGACTCGCCCCTCAAGATTGAAGTTTGATGTTAAATTATTAATTTTTCATCCTTAATATTTTTTGAAGTCCTTAAAAGTAATGATATTAAATTAATAATCTAGCCCAACTTGCCACTCAAGTATGTAGTTCGAATCCGCCAATCCGCGCTTTTCGGGATCTTTTAACGGATGACTCGCCCCTTAAGATTGAAATTTGATGCTTTTGATTTTCAAAAAAAAAAAATACTTGTGGTTAAAAAATTGAAGTTTGATGCTATATTATTAAAATATCTCATTTTATAATTTTTAATTTTTTTGAATCAATTTATGACTGAAAATTAATAAATGGAAGGAGTTTTTTAGCTACTTAACTTTTGAGTGGGCTGGAATAATGGACTCTTGAAATTGTAGCCCATCATCTGTTTTGGAGTGTATTGGCCCGCTGCTCAAAGCTTGGCCGAAAACTTCCCAGCACATTTAACAGTTGACTCGGTCAACTGAAGCCTATACACCGCACCCTTCTGGCTTCTGCCATGAAGATACCTCGGGTCATTGGTACCGTCAGAAAGGGAGGGCGAAACTCGTTGCCGTCGAAGCGAGGGTGGCCACTAAAGCTTGCCGTCATCCAGTCCTCAATCTTGTTGTCCGCCTGGAGTATCTCTGCCATAGGAAGGTTTCACTAAGTTTGCCGAAAGCTCATTCTTTGCTCCTAGTCGTTCTCGTCTCCGTCCAACTTCATCCAACGAGCTGCGAGCAGAATTTTGTTGCTTCCTTCGTTGGTGGATATTCTTTGGCTTGTTGTTATAGCTTGTATTGTGAGGAAGGCTTTCCAGAGACCATTAATGGCGGACCTTCAAGGTTGAGCTCCAATAGTCGAAAAAAAGAGTAGGACAATGGTGACTGGAGTGGGCGACCGGATCTGGGCTTTCCTTGAGCTGAAATGGTGACCGTATCAAGATGAGGAGCTGGAGACCGGAGCTGGGTGAGCGGCGCTGCCATGGGGGGGGCGGCGGCAGATCTCGTGCCTGGAGTCGCAGAACTTGTGCTTAGGCTCGCTGCCATGGCGACTGGAGCTGGGCGAACGGCGCTGCCATGGGGGCGGCAGGACTCGTGCCTAGGATCGCTCGCTGTGTGTCACTCCTCAACCGTCGTTCGAGTCACGAGCAGATGAAGTTGTCTTGGAAGCCTGGAGCAGTGGATCTACGAGCCATCAACGTCCTTCCTCCTCACCTTCCGGAAGCTGGACAGCTGGGCCGGATCTACTCCAGATCTGGATAATTCCAGAACTCTTTTTTTTTTTAATTTTAATTTTCAGGACTGTTTCTTCAATTCCCAGACAGATTTTTGCTAGAACTTTTTGTGATTGGGATGTTTTTTGTTGTTTTTGGGAGGATTTGTCGCTTAATTTTTGCTCAAACTCTCAATGAAAGCACCAAATGATGGATAATATGGATCCATCATATATAAATTAGGAGAGATTGAGCTATAGAGAGGAAGAAGATGAAGTGTGTATGAATGTGGAATATTGGTTCTAGTGTTACAAGAGGCTCCAAGAGGAGTATAAATAGGGAAATCCCGGTCTGGGCCTCTAATATATGGGCCCGACAGACCCGGTCACATAAGTTGACTGATAATATAAAAGGCTAATCTAGTGGATACAAATACAAATTGGACTGTACAATAGTACAATAATATATGTAAGGCGTGTGTGGGCCGCTGTCCAGGCCCAATAGTTGTGAGACCTGGGGGTCCAAGTTTATATACTCTATCAACGAGACAACGATGTCGCTAATATATTCTCAAGTCTCGACTTCAATTAAGGCAGTGGGAATGTGGTTTTCGTTATGTGTAAGTCCCATCACAACTTACATTTATCTACCGAAAAACTCGTTAAGTATCAAGACATCACACATGTATCATATAAGAGCGGATATTTTCTATTCTCGGTACTATAGATGTTTATCCTTTAGTGTTCATAGTTTAGACCTCACTGCTAACTGTAGGTATAAACTAAGTTTAACATACGTCTATGTTGTACACCATAGCCATAAGTAATCAAAGGGAAAAGCATAAATCATAATTTATTAATTCAGAACTTTTAATAAACACATAGTGAATATAGAGGTTCATCCATAACCTTAGCTAAGGATAGTCTCTAATGCTCATATTAATCACAATACATTGTTTAAAAAGTAAAGGTACATGAATATACAAAGGAAATGTTACCTAAACACTAATGGTTGCAAAAGTGAACTTTCACAGTTCAAGAAACACCATAAAAGTGAAAGAAAATTATAAAAATTACAAACACCATAAGAATTGAGCTATATAAATGAATGATGATTATGGAATGGAAGTGGGGGTTTAAATAGGCTAAAGATTGACATCTTTTAGTCTATTCACAATCATGTATCAGATCAGATGAAATTTCTCAACTCCCTACCTTCAAATCCTCACATCCCTTCAAAATATTCCAACATGTTCTCGTGTTTCTACAGAACCCGAAACAGCCGGTCCTGGTTCGACTTATGACCGGCGCTGGGTTGCTCTCGTAAATTTTGCCTTGGAGAAAAAGTTTGAACCTTGCGCCAGATGATTCTGCCCCGTAACTTGTGTGTTCTAGACAATATTATTTTTTACATTACTAATTCAGACATCATTCTTTCACCAAAGTTGTAGCGACAAAAGACTTCTTTTCCCAAAATTTTAATCTCTGGATTTGAATCATCCGATCAAAAGATATAAATAAGATAGTGGGAGAGGTATAAATCTTGAAATCGTAGCAGCAACAATTGACTTTATTGGTTGATTTGGTCTTGATCCTTTCATATTCTGGCCATGATGGCTTCACAACATTTGTAGCTTGTTGAGTTATAGTTCACATGAAATTTGAATGTAGTTGGTTGGAGTTTTAACACAAAACTTTATAATTGAGTTATGGACAAATTTCATCCTCTTGGCCCAAAAAGCCCTGCATCGCAATATTTTGTGCTCTAGCTCCCATTCTAAAGGTATTTGCCCAATTTCTCTTCTCTTCTTCCACAAATATTTATAAATACTTGTGTAAAACACAAGTAGATATAACGGCTATGAATTACATAACAACTATATAAAAGCTTCACTTGTTGAGGCATCTAACATCATCTCCGCTTCGTCACATATACCTCAATAGAAGTAGGAGATAAACTCATAGTTGCTCATCATGTTTTGGGAACCAGATCTCCAAAGCATCTTCAAACACTTCGATACCTCTAGAGACCCTTTCCTAAATTCCTACACTTGTTTATTGAGCTTAATGGCCTTAGAAGTGGGAAAATATTCTTTGATTAAAAATGGTGTGCAGCGAGTCCCATGGCAACAAGTGGCAGTGTGGGCTGCTTTTCAGCCATCTTTGAGCATCATATTGCAAAGAAAAAGGGAACAACATACCTTGTTCTACCTCTGCATCAGTTGATGAGGCTAATTAATGTTGTTGATATTACAATGCAACCACAAGCGTATGAGTTCCAATGAATTAGTCCGAATGCAACAACAAAATGTTCAGCAGCCAAGACACCAACCTCCTCATCCTCATGGCTTAGGTCCCAATGGAAATGGTGTTTTTAAAGGCAAACCATAGAAGAATAACTCACTCCCAGTGTCTCAGAATATGATGACACTTGTGTGCCTGGGATCAATACCAACCACAGGCAATGTGCACAAATTTTTCACATCGTCAAAAAGCAAAGTAATAGATGTCCTACCTTACTTATTGGTAGCTTATGCATCGCTTTAAAGGAGGCACATAAAAGGCGTTTCCACATGACTCCATATATAGTTTTGTAGTAGTGTATGCCCCTATAAGTTTTGTACCGTTGTGCGGCTTTATGATTTTTACTTTAAGGGTTTGAGTATGTATGTTAGCTTTCAAGTTATTCTATTTGTTTGTAGTGGAGACCCTCTAGATGAATGTTGTCAAATTGGCAGTAACACTCCATTTGTATCATTGTTTTTTTTGCTAATGAAATTGATATTATATATAGAGAGAGATGAGTTCAATTGAAAAGTACTTTTCCCATTAAAAGTAAGAATGAAAATAGTGTATTTTGATTCTAAATGTGTAAAAAAAGATATAGAATGTGTATCAGTATAATACAAAAGTACATTAGACTCATGTACTTTGAGTTATTACAACTGTTTTAATTCTAGCACACTTTGTTTGAAATATGACGCACTTTATGACGCGCACTAACACAATATTTGTAATACAACGATACACTTTTTACACATTCAACATTAAAATATTTATGAAAATGCCACCGCATTGTTGTTTTAAAATTTCATCTCATCAATCGATTTCATTAAACTATGACCATGATTAGTTCTTACTTTTCACCTATGAAACCCTTCAATGTGGCGCATCATATCGAATATATATAAGGTCACCATAAAGTTGGAAAATAGAAAAAGAAAAGAAGCTTAATGATTTGCCTATAGTTTAAAAGGAATGTAGTGTATGCTAAATACAGAAAACGTTTCATGGGTCTCTTCATTCAAATATGTGATGTGTATAGTAATGAGCTTTCACACCACCAAAAACAATGTAATAGATACCTTACCTTAGCCATCGGTAACATATATATTCACCGCTTTAAAGACGGTGCAAAACAGGCGTTTCCACGTGACTCCAAAGGTGATTTTTGTAGTATTGTATGCCCCTACAAATTATTGTTGTTTATGTGTAAAAACCATACCAATATTCTAGAAGCCACGACAAGTTTTCATAGAGATTTAAATATAATGGTTAATAAAATGATGTATTAAATTGAGAAGTTTGAGTTTCATTTAACTCCAAATTGTCCGATTGTAATACATGAGTCAAAAAATGGTGCTTGTAACAATAAAAGAATAAAATATTATTTTAGACTACGTCCACTCATGCATGCACAACTGACTGACATATACACACGGAGTCCAGATTATTCTCATTTGCTTGTTGTCAACAATTGCTACTTCAGAGGAAAAACACATGTGATATTTATTGTTATTATCCAACTTCTAAGGATTAACACGTGTATGGAGTTTCTTTGAGGTGGGCACGAGTAGTCACGCATGAGGCTCGAACGCGTCACTGCACGTATGCGGTGTGCACGATATTTAAAGTAGGGTATCTAATACATTGCTTTTTTTGAAAAAAAATACATATCCTTGATTTAGGCTAATCGTAAAAGGACTTTTTCTCCTGACTTTAGGTACCATTTAATATATTGGATGACCACATGAAGTGCTCTTTCTTAATATGTATGTATGTATGTATGTATGTATGTATGTATGTATGTATGTATGTATGTATGTATGTATGTATGTATGTATGTATGTATGTATGTATGTATGTATGTATGTATGTATGTATGTATAGATGTAAAGATGTATATATGCATGATGAAATTAAGTCTTTGGCAGATGACTTGTTACTATAATATTTTGGCCCGAAACGCTTAAAAAAGAAAATGTTGGAACTTGAAGGGTTTTCGGGTCAACGAATTCTAAATGCGTATTTAAGTCTCAATGTTACCCTTCCTTATTCTTCACTTCCCATACTTTACTTATTCTTCCATATTACGCATACCTTCTCTTCTAAACAAAAGTATCGCCACGTACGTAAAGTAATTCGCAGACATTCATATTTTATGCCATGTGCACTTAGTTAAATCAGAGGTTACCCATGTATATATACAGGGGTCGTTATACATGCATGTATATATATTTATATTGAATGTGTGGTTATATAGGTATATGGTGTACATGCAGTGATGTAAAATATCTGCAGACCTTAGCTACTTTTTATACTCCGTATCATATATTTGTATTGTATGACCCGGGGAAGTATTGTATATATATATCGATGTACATGTAAAATACACACGTCCATTACTATACGCATCAGAGTATAATTTTACTTATTAGTACATACTCCGTATATTTTTATATCGAGTTAATGTTTAAATCATTAATTCACTCAGATATACATTAGTATACTTAATTGTAACACCATACGTAGTAGATAGTATTAAACAACAAATAAACATACACAGATACACTAATGTCTTTTTAACATATACTACATCCGTCCTATTATGTTTGAGACACAAGGGGACCGAGGAAGTACTATTTTTTACATCATACATACTAATGTCTTTTTTAATCTTTTTATCTATTAATAACTAAAAGTAAACAATTAAATTGTCAAACATCTTTCTATAATCCGTGTGCCATCATCGATCGAGTGTTCTTGTGTGCTAGTAAGAGGTTTGTATTGACTTTTTTTATCAATCATGAATCAGGGTTTCTTCTGCATCGATATAGAGGCCGATTGCCCCCCTCCTAAACCACCGCCGATCCAAGATGACATTGGATGGATTGCTTTCTTTCCGGTGGCTGGTCAAACCGGAACAATTTCTGCACTTGGTTCCTTACCGGTGGCTGGTCAAACCGGAACAATTTCTGCACTTGGCTCCTTACAGGTGGCTGTAAAAACCGTCAAGTTTAATAATTCCTTTTCGGTGGCTGGTCAAGCCGAACCCATTTTGAGTATCATGAACAGACACACTGCGGTATGAGTCTACATTGTTGCAGGGTTAGCGAACACGGGTGCTTTTATCTGGCGTTTTTGTTCTTTGTCTCACACTAGTGTAGTATTGAACGCCATGATTGTAATGCTTCTGCGTTTAGTTGTTATGTTTCTTGTCAAGATCTAATTATAAATATTATCCCTTGATCGCCGATGTCCAAATAAGCCTTAAATTAAAATAGTCATCATAATACATCAATCGTGCATGTCTCTCATGTGCCACATAGAGACTTCACGACCATGGCTCTAATGTTTCTTTTCAGTGTGGCGTCCGATTATCCCCACATGAAACTCTATAATTACGAAATAAACCCCTCAATTTGGAGGAACCGAAACCCTACATATAATTTCCGTAATCCTTCATAATCCACCATCTCCTTCCTGTTTTCTTCTCCCCCAACCGTCAATCTTCAAACACAGTCAAATCGGGACTCATCTAGCTCTTTATCTTCTCACCTTTCTTGTGCACATAAATTTGGCGGTGAACGGTTTTAGTTGCCTAGCATGGCAGCTGAGAGTTCTTCATCGGCGCCTAGATCTGGTGCATCGCCCGATTCATACGTCGGGAGCTTGATTAGCTTGACTTCGAAGAGCGAAATCAGATATGAAGGTATTCTGTACAACATCAACACCGAGGAGTCTAGTATCGGTCTGCGCAACGGTATAATTCTTACCCATACATATTTGATTTCTTCACTTTTTTAAAGCTAATTAAGCTATAAAATTTCCAGTGAATTTGAATGCTTCTTCCGTTGTTGATCACTTATAATTCTTCTTTTTAGTCACGTTAAATGGTTTCCATGGTGCCCTAAAATTTAAAGTAGTCACTTCTATGCTACATTGTAGTTAGAATCTCAGTTCTTGTTTTAGTTGCGCACAGTGGTTTCCATGGTACCCTAAAATTCAAAGTAGTCATTTCTGTGCTACTTTCTATGCTTCATTTTTATTAGAGTCTCGCTGTGTTGGCTATGTACCCATAAAATATATATCAGTTGAAAAAACTAAGCATGTTTTCTTAGAACATTTACCATTCATGGATGTCAGAAAAGGTCTCTATCGAGTTTATCACTTCTATATTGTGCAATAAGAATGGGTAATTGTTTCACATGGGGATAGACGTTGTTTAATTTTGTAAAATCCACAGGAGGTCAAAAGAATTGTCTTTTGTTTTTCAGATTTGGTAGTCCTTTTTTCCCGTGGTCACAAGTCACAACCTTTGGAAACATTGATAGCATAGCGACTGAAACTGCATTGTTTTCTTATTACCTTTGATGTCTTAAACACAGTGTCATTGAATTCATCAACATTACAGTTGTAAATAACAGACTTGTTAAAAGCGACAAATGCGAACTTAAGTGCCAAAGCCCTAGAGAGCGATAGCTTTGCATGTAGCTTTTACAAAGCGACAAGGAGATGAGAAAGTGCCGCATTTTCCGTCGCTTCTTGATTCAGAGCCTAAGTGCAAAAGCGGCGCTTTTTTAAATAACAGACTTGTTAAAAGCGACAAATGCGCGCTTAAGTGCCAAAGCCCTGGAGAGCTATAGTTTTGTGTTTAGCTTTTACAAAGTTACGAGTGGGTGAGAAAGCGCCTCTTTTCCGTCGCTTTTTTATTCAGAGTCTAACTGCAATAGCGACGCTTATGTATGCTCCTCTCAAAAAGCGGACATTTGACTGGTTAATTAAAATTAGTTTCAATTAGTCTATCTATCTATCTATTTATTTATAGCCAGGGTTGCATCTTGTGACTCTTTTTAGTTTAATCTCATAAATTAAAGTTAGATTAGTAAATGAATTTTTCAAAGTGGTCTTCTGCTAAGCTTCTCGGTTGACTTTTCCACTCCAGGTAGATTAGGAAATGAATTTTGAACTCTGTTTTGCTCGGTGAATACTTCTCACGTGCAGACATCTTATAAAATGTTGATTTGTTTTTTTCTCGCTGCGTTTTTATATTTGGTTCTATATTCTCCTAGGAAGTTGTTTTTATAATTGTTTCCTGATGTAGTGATGTCTAGCTTGTGTCAATTTGAGGAAAATCCTAAATGCTTGAAGCGAGAGAAATTGCTTGAGCGAGTCTACTGGTTTGGGTTTCAGTAATTGAGAAAATGACTTGAACGAGCTTGCATGGTCTTGCATATTCAAATTTTCCATTTCTTTGTCCCTTTTTTACCTCGAAATTACTCTGTTTTTCTCCATCTTTCCATTTTTTTTCTATTTTAATTTTAATTAACAAAAAATGGTATTTCCAGTATGGGCTTTGTGAAAAAATTTCTCACAAACCATTTTCAGTGATGTTTATGAACAATGTTTCAGAATGGAGAATGAAAACTTTACAAAGATTATTCTTTTCAATCTTTCACAGCTAAGCATCTAGCTGCAATTTTTTTAAATATTTATAGACAGTGGACCTATCTGATAATAAGTTTCTGAAGTATCTCTCATGTGTGAGCTTGTTACTGGTATTCTGTATATGTAGAACTACTATTGTTATTATGATTATTATGACTATTTATGTATTTATGTTTTGGTATGCATTATATATAATATATAATTATTTACTTCTTCCGTCCCAAATTGATTTTCAATTTGCAGTATATAAGGTTGATTAATAATGAAGTTAAATCTTCCTTGCAGATAATTAAATCAGTTTTACTAATTATGATTTACATATTTAGAAACTACATTTAAAGCTCTATAAAGTTGCAAAAAATTCATATTAGGATATAATAAAAATTTGATTCCCTAATTAACTAAATAAAATCAATCTGTGTTCTTAGTTTTAAAAGGCGCAAGGCGGCATAAGGCATTTTGGGTCAATTTACCCGAGGCGTGAGGTGAAGGCGCGCACTTCATCAATGTTTGAATTTGCGTGTTGCGGTTACGATGCGATTTTGTGGTATTGTGTATTACGTAAGCCTCATGGCGCATTGAGGCGTAAAGATGAGGCGTAATTCCTAATTTGTACTGAATTTGTGTTTATAAAAAGTTAATAAGAGTTAAGTATTAATCCAAAACAACATATGGAGCATTTCATAAACAAACCAAGTCACCAACAATAATGTCATAAAATAATGGAATCCGTGAGTTCAAACATGAAATCATACACATTATTAATGGTAACATTCGCAATTCAATAAATTGATCAATGGAAATTAATACTTTGATAGCAATACATGAAATCATAGCATTAGGGAAAATATCTTTAAATAATACTTTGAATATGGTTTCTAAAATTACAATTTTTTTGAACACATAAATGCAAATTATATCCATATATATAATTCAATACTTGCTAATTAATTATAAATATATTTATATAAATATATTTCCATATTTAGTACAGGGGTAATGTTGCATACATCCGACCCTCATACCTCACCGTAGGTGGGAGCCTTTGCGGCACTGGGGCAATGATGATGATGATATTAATTACAATATTAATTGTATAAACACAGAGTAAGGGAGTTCCAATGGAAATTGTATAAATACAGAGTAAGGGAGTTCCAATGGAAATTGAAAAAGACTTGATGAATTCTACTCCTTGGCTACGATATACTTCCTCCGTTCCAGAATTCTTGCAACACTTTCCCTTTTTGGCAGTTTCAAAATTATTGCAACATTACTCTTTTTGGAAAATATAATTAGGTACAATGACTTTACTATCCTTCCCACTTTAATTTATCACCCACCCTCTCTCACTCCCAACCTCTCTCACTCCCAATAACCTTTTCTCTTCCCTATCTTCTTCACGGCTCCCACCTCCCCTTTATCTCTTCAATTTCTCCACCCACCACCTTCCTCTTTCTCTTATTTTTACCTTCCTTTTCGTTACAATTTAAAGAAATTAGATCTATAATTTTTCCTTTTCTCCTATCTTCAATTCAAAATCCATTTTGACTGGTGAAATGAACGAGGCCGATTTGTCTGCTCCCTCCTCTCCCTACTCCCCTGCAGCCGTGTAGCAGTGAAGAAACAAAATGGGTGATTCCTGACACCCCCTCATATTGTCACGTCAAGAGAAGCAGGTCCTGAATGGCGGGCAAGGTCCAGAGACAGGCGCTCTGGAGCGGCGTCGGCGGACTCGAGTGGGCGGCAGCAGTGTTGCAGACCTCCAGCGTTGGGCAAGATCCTGAACGGCGGTTGCAGGTTGCAGACCTCCATCAGATCCTCGTTCTACATGCTCCATCAGATCCTCCATCAGATCCTCGTTCTACATCTTCTGTCAGTGACATGCCGGAGTCTCCATTTTGCTTTTGTTGGATGTCTTTTTGGCTTAGTTGTGCTATTTTAAATTATTACTGTAGCATCTTTATTACTCCGTATATGATAATGGCAAGTACAAGGGCAATTCTGGAACAAACTTTACTTTATTGACGTTTCTTAATTTCTGTGCCCAAGCTCATGTTGCAAGAATTCTGGAACAGAGGAAGTACGTAGTATTTGGAGTATATATTAAACCTACGATACTTGGCTACCTGGCGGGAGTTGCGACTTGCGACAGTGTGTATGGGAGTGGCTGACGAAAGAGATGTGGACAGGAGTATCTTGGATGCTTGGAGACTAGGCGGCAACCACAGACAAAGTTGAGAGAGAGTGAGACGAGAGGGAGAGACGAGAGGACAACCACAGACAAAGACGAGAGGGAGAGATGAGAGGGAGAGACGAGTGGGAGCAGATGAATTGATGAGATAAGTTAAATATTTATTGGCCCAATTATTTCATTTAATTGGCTCCCTTCTATTGTGTACGTTTACACAATGCCTCATTGCGTGCGCCTTTAGCGTACGCCTCAGATAGAAGGCGCAAGCCTTGCTATAGCATGAAAGGGATACATTCCATCGCAAAGCAACTGAAAATCTGTGAGGCGCGCCTCAAGGCGGGATACTATTGCACAATTTAAAACATTGCGCCTCATGGAACTTCACATTATAACTTTGGTAAAATATATTTATACTACTTCGACATGAAACCCTCTTCCAAATAAATTGATTATATCACAAAAATAACTTAAGCCATTAATCGAGTTTAATATACACCTTAAGACAAACAAAATATTTTTTCAAACAGTAGCAAGAAACATTTGAAATGCCAAACTACCTACTCGAAATTGGAGGAATAATATACTAACAAACGTTCATATTTCTTTAATGATATTGGAGTAAATATTTAAACAATGTAGTTGACACCCAGAGGCGCCAGTGGCGGAGGCCTCCCAGAAGTGCAGGAAGCGGCAAAAGACATTGTATAGGGCGTGGCTATGGGTATGTACTGCGTGTAGGACTAATCAATGCGATATCCTCAATGCCTAGCGGCGCTCCACGCCTGCACTTGTTTGAACTAAGACTGTTGAGGGATCATATTTTTTTTAATAGTATCACTTTTTTTGAGAAAGCAACACTTTGCTAGCAACACTTTGCTTTGCGCTTTCGCTTCTAATGAAAGCTCGACCACATTGCTTTTGTTCGCTTTTCTCTTTAAATAAGTCTGGTAAATACTAATGACCCATAAATATTGCAACTTTATCCCATCTGATTTTAGAAGACACTGCTTATCCGAAAAAATGAACTATTATTGCTGTGAGTTTGTCATTTGCAGTTAGATCATTTGGAACAGAAGGGAGGAAAAAAGACGGTCCTCAAGTTCTACCAAGTGACAAAGTCTATGAATATATATTATTTCGTGGAAGTGATATCAAGGTGGGTTACTCATTTTGATTTCTAATTAAAGTGTTACGCTTCTTTCCCTTGGTGTTAGGAGACCAATATAGTTATGTGATTTAATGCGTCCATTTCCTGGTTGAGTAAAGGGGTCCATTGTTTTTGCCATTTTGGTGAAAAAATTGATGTTCACTTAAACAAGGTGGTTGAGGAAGAAATGGCGGTACTGAAAGTAGTAATGGTTATTAAAAGTATTATTTTTCAGCTTGGAGTTGAGTGAAATAAACTAATCATAGAACCCTATGCTTTGCGGCTAATCCTTTATTTGATTTCTGGATCTAATCCCATTGTTTCCACCGTACTTAACTCTGAAGTCCCCAGTTTGACTGAAATAAGCATATTCACGACCGTCTAAGTAGTCGCCCAGGCAATACCAGTTGGGTGCCATCTAATTACTCTTTTTTTGTCATTCTTTTTTAAAAATCATGAAAGAATGTCAAGACCGGCTTCCTACATTTTCACATTTTAAATCCACAACATATGAGATGATCAGGTTTAGATAAATTGCCTTATATGATCTAAGTTCGCTATGACTTGTGAGTATATAATATTTGAGCGATTCATTTTATCATTCTATAGTACACTTGAAAACTGAGATGTCATTAAAATCAAATATCATGTGTAGATTAATTGTGTTTAATGGTTGAATTTTGTTATTGTCTCACAACATATATTTTATGATGCACAGTATATTATAAATATACATTTTAACTCATATGGAAATACAAAAGTTATAAAAGTTTATGAGGAAATATTAAAAAAATCTCTAATGCTCTTAGGTGCTAGTCCCTTCTGATGCTCTCGTCTAGCCAGTAGTGCTTTTTAGCACACTTGGTGGCGGTTAAAGCTGAACTCAAACTCAAGTCAAGTTTGATATTTTCTCCAGGATTTACAGGTTAAGGCTTCTCCACCTGTTCAGAGTATGCCCCAAATAAACAATGACCCAGCTATTATCCAGGCAAGCAATGGGGAACTTAGTTCGATACAATCTATCATACTCATTTATTCATCTGGCTTATGATAATTTATTCTCTTTGCAGTCTCATTATCCTCGTCCACCAACTACCTCTTCCAACTTGCCTCCTGCAGTTAGTACACCATTGACGGATCTTAATTCTCAGCCAACACAAGCCCCAAATGCTCCACCTTTGTATCAGCCTGGAGGGAATTTCAGCCCTTGGGCCTCTTCACATCTAACGCAACAAACTGCAAGTGGCAGTGGACTTGGTATGCCCATGTATTGGCCGGGGTTTTATGGTACCCCTAATGGGCTGCCCCAATTGAACCAACAACCGCTGCTTCGACCCCCACCTGGATTGTCTATTCCTCCTTCCATGCCACAGATGCAGTATTCTGCTTTCAACTCATCAATTCCATCTGGAGGTTTAGGCCTACCAAGTTCAAACTTACCTGAATACCCCTCTCAGCTGATCTCAAACACTGCTAGTTTAACCTCGTCATCTTTACCTGCTTCAACCATGACTCCAAATGTGCTGCCCCTACAACTTATACCTAACCTGTCCTCATCCGTGCTTCCATTTCAAAATTTGGCTCCCAGTTCTGAACCAATATCCAGTACTTTGCCAAACAAGACTTCACTAACTGCTGTCCCGCCAACAACATTTAATTCAACTTTAACAGCATCCGCGTCTTCTACGACAGGTCCTGGTGTGGCAGCAGTCTCGTCTCATGTCAGTAATTTGCCCACTCATCCGTCAGCGACCGTGCAATCTAAAATTGCTGTTGGGGAGACACCAACACCTTCACTGTTAACTCCGGGACATCTATTGAAATTGGTACCCAGTGCTACCCCACCAACTCAATCAGTACAGACTGTTCAAAAGGATGTTGAAGTGATTCAAGTGTCACCATCAGAACCATCAGCAACCGTTAAATCTGAAGCTCAGCCGCCAATCTTGCCATTACCTCCACAAGCTTACATACAGAAGGTATTTACCCTTTCATATATATTTTTTCATTACTCATGCATTTCCTATCTTTTTGTCATTTACTCATTTCTTACATTATTTTGTTTTGGGATGGAACACTCGAAGTATGCCATCTTTTACAGTTCACTTCATGCTGTAAATCTACCTATCTATTTTTCTTTACGGGAGCAAGTGTATTCATGTTCTAAACATATGAATCATCATCATAAACGATTTAGAACTGTAGCTATTTTACTATTAAAATACCCCTTTGCTTTCATTCTCTGCTGTGCATAAGGAAATGAACTATTTGTTACTTTCCTTCTTTGATCCAGCCGAATGGAGCCGCACCTCAGCATCAGATCCGACATGGTTACAGAGGTCGTGGAGGAAGAGGAACTGGGGTAATTATGAACTCCTTTACCTTATTAACATAATGTTCTTGGTTTGACTAGGTACTGTTTTTGCATTTGCTTGCTAGTTCACTTCTAAAATTGCCTTTAGTGGTTGCGAGTAGTAATTGTGGTAGGTAAGGATATTAAATGAGGGCGTTTTAGTAAACAGGAAAGATGCCTATTTAAGGATTTTAAAATTGCCTTTACCTTATTTTGGCCTTGCTTGTCATTTCAATTTACATGAGTTCAATATATGTGCTCCATATTGATCACAGTTTTTTTTGTATAATAGACCTCACGGCCAGTGACAACTTTTGCCGAGGAGTTTGATTTTATGGCCATGAATGAGAAATTTAACAAAGATGAAGTGTGGGGTCATCTTGGCAAGAGTACTAAATCCGATCCAAGGGACAAAGAAGGGAATGTGAATGACAGTGATGAGGATAATAATTATCAGAAACAAGATGGCGCTGATCATCCTACGGCTGAGGTCAAGGTTATCACTCTACTACCTTTGCAAACTCTAACTTGCATCCTCTTATCCTTTTTGCTCCCCCCATTTGTATGCTTGTGTTGGACGTTATGGACAATATTTAAAATGCACTGTTCATTTGCAGCCTGTCTATAACAAGGATGACTTTTTCGATTCCTTGTCTTCTAATGCTCTGGACAGAGAATCCAATCAAGCGAGGACTAGGTTCTCTGAGCAGCGGAAGATTGATGTCGAGGTACATTCAGTTTCTTACGGAGTACCTTAAGGATGTAGTTGGATGGAGTGTTTTGGAAGGCCAGCATATTCCTTCATGAACATATTGTTATCTAAAAATGAAAAAAGATGATTGAAATGTTTTAATTTGGGAACATTTTATGGTAATCTCTCTTTTTTTAAACAACAAAGAGCCCTATGAAGCCCTCCCCTCCAAACCCTTCCAGCCAAACAGACCCTAAAATACAAGTTCTATGATTTTTTAATGAAAAAATTAATGTAATGACCATCTTTCAGACATTTGGAGATTTCTCAAGGTATAGGGGTGGCCGTGGTGGCCGTGGCCCTTACCGTGGAGGGCGATCTAGGGGATATTACAGTGGAGGGTACTCTGGAGGAGGATACACTGGAGGAGGATACAGCGGAGGAGGATACAGTGGAAGAGGATATGGCGGCTATGGTGGTAGAGGCCGTGGCCGAGCTTCCGATTAGAGCATATATTTACAGAGTTTTTACCTGTGCCATGTGGCAAAAAGTTTGTCTAAAAACAAAAAGTTCTTTAATTGAGGATTGTCATGTTTAGAGTGTGTTTCATTGATTTTGCATTGTAGATTGGTATTCTTTTGAGGAATAAAAACTAGGGTTGTATGGAAGATTGTTGATCAGTGCCCCTTCCTATACAGTTAGGGATGGAGTGGGCCGGTTCGGCCCGGCTCGTTACTGTATAGACCCAACCTGACCGGGGGTCTAGGACAGGGACTAGGGCCTAACCGGGGGCTTATAGGGCGGGCTACGGGCTTCGAAATAGGTGGACCAACTGGTCCGGGCCTGCTCCGGGACCAAACAATTTTTTTTTATAGAATTTTTCGGGTTGGGCTGGTTCTAGGTGGATGGGGCTGGGCGGGCTGGGCTGGTCCTGATGCTAACCTGAGATGGTACCAGGTCTGAATATTTATGACCCGGAGCCCGGCCCAGGTCTAGCCGTCTAGTCCACCCCTGTATAGTATATACAGTTCATATATATGGATTTTACTTCAATATATTACTCCATTAGGCCTTAAATTAGTTAACTTCATGCCCTTTCCAAGCCTCCAAGGACGTGTTTCGTTGACTAATATTGTTTTCTAAAACCAAACAAGTAAACGACTTTAGCAGTTTAGCAAATGCCCAAATTTTGATTACCATTCATATTGTTGACTAATATGTAAAATATGTAATCGTTATCCTTGTAGTAGAGTTTGCACATTACAAAAGGTGAACGTAATGCTGAAAATGGGAAATCAAATTTCCTTTGGACTTGGGAGTTGGGAGTCATGATTTAGATTTTAGAGACTAGAGTAGTAGAGTTATCTCGAGTGACATAAAAATATAAAATCAAGGCGACATATCTGCCTTTTTAGGATGTTTTTGTGAGCTTTTGTCCAGCTGCTGGATTTTCAGCTTTGACGTCTAATTAAGATTAGCTATAATTCTAAAAACAGTTTCTCCATCCCACAAAATTTTTCTCATTTTACTTTTGGGATTTCCTAATAAATTCTTTTCAATTCTCTTTTTGAAAAGTTTTGTGTGATTATTATTCATTTACATTTTTCTTACTCAATCGCAACTATATACATTTTCACTTTATTCTCACTTTCATATATTCCGATCCAAGTCAAACCGGAAAGAATTTTAAGGGATGGAGGGAGGATGTATTTTAGTTTTTAGTATTATCTAATTCATAAAGAAGTATGCATTTTTGCTCTTCTTCTAGAGCGTTGTTGGTTTTGGTACCAACTAGTCATGGACCCGGGCCGGGCCGGGCCCGGCCGGGCTTTTTTTTTTGGGAAGGAAGGCCCGGGACTGGCCTGGGTAGCCACCGGGTCCGGTTCGGGTCCGGGCCGAGCCTCCGGTTTGGTCAATTTTTATTTTTTTTGCTTTTGTAACCCCCCCCTCACCCCCCACCCCCAAAACCCCCCAAACCCCTCCTAAGACCTAACCATCAAGCCCAACCCGGTTAACCCCAAAAATGAAAAAAAATAAAATAAAAATTAATTCGACCCGGACCCGGGCCCGACCCGGTCGGGCCGGTTCGCCAAATACAAGGCCTGAGCCCGGACCTGCCCCCCCACTGGGCCTAGGCCCGACCCGGACCCGGACCCGAGAACCGGGCCGGTTCCGGGCCCGCACAGTAGCGGGCCGGGCCGGGCGGCCCGAATTGGGTCCATGCCTAGTACCAACCTTTAGTTTTTTTTTTCAATTTCGGGGGTGGGTGGGTTGGTCATTTGCTAATGTTGTTTACATATTAGTCAACCTACGTGATGATTACTTAACACTTTGACATTATTTATTACTATAAGTGATCAATTAATCAATGGTTAATCATTGAGAGTTTCATAAGTAATTTCGGGTTATTAACGCATGATCTCATGATTAATAATTTTTTAGAGAAATTAATTGTGTTGGTTGAACTGAAATCGTTGTGTTAAGGTTATCAGCCTAAATTGATTTCGCCAAGAAATTAAAATGTTACTATGCTTTGCTATTAGTACGTAAGAGTTGTTAATTTACGGTCTCGTTATTAATAATTATCCTTGTTGGATTGGAGATACTCTACCATGAGTATTCGATAGTGAATAGTTAAAGATATAATCTGGATCAACGAACAATTCAACAAACGGGAAGTAGCAAAACCAAGTCTTTAGCTCATCGATATTTAATCACATAATTCCTTTATCTTAGCGTTATAATTTTCTCAAGTTCTAACAAATTTTTTTATACGACCTCACACAAGAAATATATTTTCCCCCGTGAATATTAACTCCACTTCACTACATTACGGTATTAGGGCGTGTATTACTAGTATAAAGTATAAACACTTCCCTTGGTGCAGATGTAAACGGTTTGCAACTCATTTATAAGGAGATATCTTTCTCTCTCTACTCTCCCTTCTCTATAAATACAACTAGTGGTATTCATGTGAGGTATCAGGGGATTTAAAATATGGTCATGTATTATTTCTTTCAAAAATGTTAATTTTGGGTATAAATTTCATAATTTAAAATATTTTAGCATTGATGAAGATACAATTAACATTCAAAACTTTCATTGTAAAATAAAAAATACTACTCCTACCCTATATAATTGCATCATTTCTAATATGCTATTTTAAATTATGCAATTAACACCTTAAATTTCTATTTTTGAAATATATATATATATATATATATATATATGTGTGTGTGTGTGTGTGTGTGTGTGACCATGGTGTTAAAATAACTTTTCATATAAAGTTTGGGGTATTTAAATTACATATGAAAGTTTGGGGTGTTTATCGCACACTCCTTCAAAGTTTGGGGTATTTTATTTATTTTTCTCTAAAATTTTTGATGAATTTTTTTAGCATGTTCTTTATAAAGTCTAGTTTACTCATACTAAATTTCAGCTAAAAATTCAAACGGGAAGACAGTCAAATAAAATATTTAAGAACACTGTGCAGTTAATATATAAAAACAACGCATTATTGTTTTCAAAATTATTTGAGTGTCTTCCCGATTATTTGATTTATGAATTATTTGACTGTCTTCAAAAAACAGCTGCAACAGACATTAATGTTCTTCTGTGCCAGGGGATTGTGCAAACACTGTTACGTTGGCTTTTCATATTTTCTTTATTATTTGATTTTGTAATATTAATAAAATAACTTAATTTGTTCATTAAGAGTAATTTTGTTAATCCCTCCCTTTTTACTCCTACGGAACATTACTCCTATTTGTGCAATTTCAACAACTTTTACTTCGGTTTGGGGAATTATCTCTTGTATATATACTGATACACATGCATCTATAGACAATAGATGACAAGAAAAACAGTGATCCTAAAATCAAGCCAACTGTGGCACGTGTAATTAGTCCCTCCCCTCCTTTTTATAAATAGTTTAGTAGAATTTTGAATATGAAACTAATAAATGGAAAAAGTTAAAAATAGTAAATGAACATGTAAGATTATTTATCATTTTTTTTGCATTTTTAATATTTTACCCACCACAATTACGTTTAAATAAAACATAAGTATTTTTTTTACTTAGTCTATTGTTACCCTAATTCTTGGATCTGCCTTCACTAGTAGAAATATGTTAAATTGCGGCACTACATTAGCGGCACTACACTAGTAAAAATTAACACGGGCAACTTCTTGTAAAATAAATGCCGCAAAACACGATTTTTTCATATATGCCTGCCCTTATTTCAATAACAAAACCCGTACTCTTAATTTTTCATATTTATAGGTTTGTGAAATAATGGGAAAAGTTTCTCCTTTAGGAGTCCTGATAGGTATATATATTTATAATAAATATGAGTTGCCAAAATACACAAGGATTCCTAAAATATATCAACTATTACACCCACTCAAGTTGTGCGGGAGATACAACGCGCATGTTGTCCTTTAAAAATAAAACTATTGACTAGATAAACTCTTAGTAAAAATATCAACTAACTAAAGATGAGTAGGAACATATTTGACTACTAAATCGCCATGCGCGATTCTCTCATTATCAAAATGATAGCTTAGTCAATCTGAATGTGCTTGCTTTGAGCATGCTGGACCAGATTAGCTGTCAAATAGGAGGCAAAAATATTATCACAGAAGAGCTGGAAAGCCGAGCTTAAACATGATGGATTTGATGTGTAATGTGTCATGTATTGTATACGCAATAACACGATATTCTGCCTCTGTAGATGATTTGGACACTGTAGGCTACTTCTTGGACTTCCATGAGACAAGGTTAGACCCAAGAACACTGCAAAACCTGTAGTAGATCTAGAGCTATTCGAACAGCCCGCCCAGTCAGCATATGAGTATGCCAAAATAACGGGGTGTGCAGAACTCTGTAGCCATAGTCCATGATCAATGGTACCTTGTGAATAGCGGAAAATACGCTTGACAGCAAGCATGTGAGTAGTACAAGGAACATGCATAAATTGAGACACTAAATGACTACATAAGTAATATCAGGTCTTGTCAAAGTTGAATACTGCAATGCACCTACTATACTGCGGTACTCAGTAGCATCAACCAAAAGCTCGCCATCAGTGAGAGAGAGTGTCGTGCATGTAGCAACCGGTGTACGAATAGACTTGAGAGTGTGTAAATGAAAGCGAAGAAGAAGATCAAACACATATTTTTGTTGAGAAAGAAAAATACGTTTAGAGTTTTGAACAACTTGTACTCCAAAAAATAACGGAGATCACATGGCAAAGTGAGACGCTATGCGATGAATAAAGGAGGAGACCAGAGAGGGGGAATTACCCATAATAATTATATATAATAATAATGTCATCAACATACAACAGTAGATAAATCACTGATTGACCCTGAGTCCCTGACGATAAATAAATAAATAAAGAATTGTATGACTTACTACATAAAAAATTATGAGTAAGAAGAAAGCTACTAAAACGATGAAACCACGCCCGCGGGGCCTGCTTAAGACCATAAATGGATTTTCCCAGGTGACACATATGATGAGGGAACTGAAGATGGATAAATCCCCGGGGCTGAAGCATATAAACCTCCTCAGTAAGGTGAGCATGAAGAAACACAAATTTCACATCCAACTGACGCATAACCCACCCAAAATAAATAGCAAGTGTTAGAACAATACAAACCGTGGTGGGTTTGACAAATGAACTAAAAGTTTCTAAAAAATTCACACCAGCCTGCTGATTTAAATCTTGAGCAACTAAACACGCTTTAGGGCGCTCAATAGATCCATCAGAATGAAATTTAGTTTAATTTATAAATCCACTTAGACCCAACTACATTTTTAGAGCTATCAAACGAAACTAAATCCCAAGTATTATTAGTGATAAGAGCATTAAATTCATCCGCCATAACCTCACGCTAAACTAAACTTTTATGTGCCTCACAAAAACAAGTAGGACCTGTTGCGCTAACAACTGTATTTAGCATAAAAATTGATTTTGGTTTAAAAATACCGGTTAGCCCGAATTTGCATAGGATGCACATTAACTAGAGGGGCGATCGAGGACTTACTGGGAGGGGATACCGGGGTTGCGGTAGAGACCTCTGTGGCAGACAGACTGGATGACCGGGAAGTGGTCGTGTGGATTGGACGACGGGCTTGGGAGGACGGGGCTTGGGGAGGGGGGTTGGTCGGGCAGTGGGTGTCAAGGTAGGGAGGTGCAGGGAGTATAGGTCAAAGGTGGTGACTTAGCATGCGGGGCCGTGTACCGCGAGATGCATGGGAAAGATGGAGGGGTAGGATGTTGGCTATGGCATAGTAGTGGAGGTGCAGCAGACCCGTTTCGTGGTGGCCAAAGGGTATTATATTAGTTAACGGAAAATCAGATGGAGGAGGACTCGGGGTTGGTAGAACACAAAGATGGAAAAGGAAAATCATTTTCTAGAAACTTAGCATGACGACTGATGTAGATCTTACCAGACTTAGGTTCAAAACAACAATATCCTTTATAGCCAGATGCATAGCCAATAAAAACACAATGAATAGACCAGGCCGAAAGTTTGTTAGATGATGTTTGAGAAATATTTGGAAAGCATGAGAAGCCAAAAACACGCATGAAAGAATAGTCAGATGATTTTTGGAAAAGTTTTTCATAAGGAGAAACACCGCATAGTAAAGGAGATGATAAACAGTTAGTAATATATGCAGCCATAAAAATGGGATAACCCAAAACTGACTAGGAATGGAGGCTTTAAGAAGCATAGTCCTAGTGAGTTCTAAGAGATGATGAAATTTACGTTCATCCACCCCATTTTATTGGGGTGTGTCAGGACAAGATTTGCGAAAAATAAATTCTATTAATATAAAATATTGCTGCCCATGCATATTAAAATTTACAAATTCACCCTCTCCTGCATTTCGAAAAACTTTAATTTTAGTATTACAAATATTTTCCATGTGAGATAATGGGAAATGTTTCTCCCTTAAGAGTCGTGACAGGTATATTTATAATAAAATATAAGTCGCTAAAAAGGATTCCTAAAATGTACGGACTTTGGTGACATGGATCACTAATAAAGTTCTTTTATACTCCATATTAAAAAATATCATTATGATTCATGATTTAGGACTTGGTATAATGAGTTTTTTCCCGAAATAATGCTAATTAAATAAATAATTTTCAAAATACTAATGCGTTAAAAATAATTTTCCAAAATACTGCTAAATTAACCGGGGTTAAAGAAAGCGGTATTGAAGTGGCGGCTTTATTAAAAATATACGGACGATAACGCAAGTCGATCAACTAAGAGCATCTCCAATGGTTCCTCCCAAGGACTTGCTTGCATTTTTTAAAATACTAAAGCTAGTAGCCTACCATTGGAGTGCATATTTACTTCTAGCTTGGACAAGTAAATTAGCCAAAACAAGCTACATGCTAGAAAGGAGAGAAAATTGAACTAATATGGTAACTCCCAAATATATTTAATTTATTGATAATTAATACACTAATCTAATTAAAAAAGCAACGGTAATGTTCATAGTGGTTTCAATCTTATTATCGTTAATTAAAGCAGTGCAACAATAATGTTCAAAGTGGTTTCAGTATGTATGTTTTTGAGTAATTATTTTTATTCCTTATTTTGTTATTTAACAAAATACATATTTTTGTACTAATTTTAATAATATGCATTCACCCTCGTCGGCTTAATGTTCAGCGTTGGATTAATGTTTGATCAAAGTCATAGTTGACGACCAACTTGATCAATCTGTCAGAAGTTTGGTTATGTTTGTTTATCAACTTGATCGATTTTAAAGTATTACAAAATAAATATTATTTTTATTTTATTAACAATAAAATTCGCTCAAATGTAAATTTCAAAATTGGTTGATTTGTGGGGCCTATTCAAGAGACAATCATTGTATCTAACCATTGGACTACCACATTGCTGGAAAATAGACTAGCTAGAAAAAACTGATGTGTCAAGCAAAGCTACAACGTGTTTAGCTAACCGCCAGAGATGTTCTAAATATCTTCGGCGGGTCACTTTGGGACCCATTACGTGTTTAGAGCATCTCCGGCGGTTAGCAAAGCTACAATGTGTTTAGCTAATGCCAAAGTGAACAAGTAATGGGTCCCACCCAAATTAAATATCTCCTCTTTTCTTTGAAGTGTTGTAACTTTTTTATTTGTACTCTGATTGTTACAAAAAATATACCAAAGTGTTTAGAGGACATATGACTGATAATAAAAAATTATCATATGAAAGATAGATACACATTAGTTTTTAAAGTGTTAACTTATTTTTTGATTTTATATATTCGATATTGGTGTCATATGAAAGATAATAAAAAATTACGAATTTTGGTATATTTTTTATAACAATCAGAGTACAAATAAAAAAGTTACATCATTTCAAAGAAAAGAGGAGATATTTAATTTGGGTGGGACCCATTACTTGTTCACTTTGGCATTGCTTAGTTGATCGACTTGGGTATATTTTTGATAAAACCTGAAGTGAAGGCTCTCGTAGTACATGAGAAAAGCAGTCACTTTAAGGAGCGGCTTTTCTTAACCCCGATTAATCCAGCAGTATTTGAAAATTACTTTTAACCCAGCAGTATTTTGGGAATTATTTATTTAATTAGCATTGTTTCCGTAAAAACCTCTGGTATAATACCAAAGTAAAAAAATATACATTGGCCAAAAACCAAAGTACAACAAAGATTGTGGTTTTTGAGTGGAAATTGTTGTTGGTATTGGCCCACTTATATTCCCTAAGCCAAAAGTTTAATTTTATTCTACCCGGCCCATGCCTTCTCTGTCTGATTGTTCGCTCAACGCCATCCTTGCTTACCTGCGAAATCTTTCCTTCCTTATGTCGATGTCTGCTGATATGGTAAGTTTCCATACCCGATTTCAGTACTTCGCCTATATATGCCTTGTTTCCCATCTGTGATAGTGCTGGCCGCGAGAACCCTAACCCTGAAACAGTTTGCCCCCCTTTTCTTTTCTTGGTGGGTTTCGCCGGAATTAGACTGATTGGCCGGAAATTGGTTGAAGGCTGATGCCCAATTCTCCCCTTTAGATTCTTAGTGGTTTATCATCCTTTGTGGATGAAGATTGAGACCTGAGCTGGAAGTGAACCCGTCTAACAGTGGTATCAGAGCCGTGAGAGGTCTGCCGCCGCCACGCCGCCGCCTGCCGCCGCCGTACGCCGTCGCCGGAGTTCCAGGGAGGTCTGCCAGAAGCCTCCAGCCGTCCAGAAGCTTCAGGGAGAGTGCTGTCCAGTCTGCCGCGTCCAGGGAAGCCTGCTGCCACCGGTCCAGCTTCTGCCGCCGCCCAGGGAGCGCCGCTGCCGCCTTCCAGCTTCTGCCACCGAGCCCTACAGCAGCAGCCCACACTGCCTACGGTAAGTCGGGTAAACCAACCTCGGGCCCCGCTCAGGTAAATTGGCGATAAACATCCTTGGTGTACCAGAGTGCCACCGGATTTATTTTTTTTCCCCCGCTCCCCGCTGCCCGCTGCTGACCTACGTGGTCTTGGATGCCGGCTGTGTCCGGCCCCTGGTACGTTTACTAATCCTTTGTGTGATTTTTATTCGTAGTTCATTCATTTTAATTTCAAGTTGAATTGCAATTACTTGTTTGTTTGAATTGTGATTACTTGTTGGTTTGTGATTAATTTTCCGGTGAAGAATATTTTGTTTGGATACTCGTTGTCCAAAGTTGTGAATATTTCTTCCGGTTTAAATTTAATCACGTGTTGGATTTTTTTTTATTTTGATTTTTTCTGTTGATTGATTCGTGGATAAACTCTCCGGTTAAGAATATTTGTTTGGATACTTGTTGTCCGAAGTTGGGAATATTTCTGTCCGGATTAGTTTTAAATCCAGTTTCTTTGCTTGTTGATTTAATTCTAGCCTATTTGTGCTTGTACGAAAGAACAAGGAGATTGTACCCCGAGCTTTGTGTTCATTGGTCTTCTCGGCTTGTTCGTGCTAGTTGCTTCGTACAATTGATAGCCCTATAGGTAATAATTAATCATTTATCTGTCTGTTGAGTAAATAAAAATTTTATCTTGCTTGTACGAAAGAACAAGGAGATTGTACCCGAGCCTTGCGTTCATTGGTCTTCTCGGCTTGTTCGTGCTAGTTGCTTCGTACGGTACGAAAGAACAAGGAGATTGTACCCGAGCTTTGTGTTCATTGGTCGTCTCGGCTTGTTCGTGCTAGTTGCTTCGTACTGTTCTTTGCTTGATAATTTTTTATTTACTCTCTTGCGTGTTGTGCTTGCTTTCCGGTTAATATGGCTGCCAATCAATATGGCATGC
The DNA here is from genome assembly GCA_945859915.1 of Cuscuta epithymum. Lineage (NCBI taxonomy): Eukaryota > Viridiplantae > Streptophyta > Magnoliopsida > Solanales > Convolvulaceae > Cuscuta > Cuscuta epithymum. The sequence goes on along the minus strand of CAMAPF010000054.1, from coordinate 271,776 downwards.
TTCCATTTAACGGAAAGACAGATTTTGATATCTGGAAACAGAAAATCAAATGCGTGTTGATCCAACAGAAAGTCTATAGAGCAGTGACTGGTCTCTATTTAGACTCTGAGGATGCTGCTAAGCGCGATGAAATGAATGAAACTGCTTGTTCCTCTATATACCTGAACCTTTCTGATTCAGTACTCAGGAAGGTGGGTATTATAGATTCTGCAAAGGCTTTATGGGACAAGTTAGATAAGACGTATACCGATACTTCTTTGCCTGGTAAATTGTTTTTGCTTGAGAAGTTCTTTAGATTTAGGCTTGACCTGTCTAAGGACATAGATGAGAACCTAGATGTGTTTAACAAGCTTATTCAGAATATTAAGCAAGCCGGTGATAAACACATAGATGACTACACACCCATAGTGTTACTTAATGCCATCCCTGACTCATACAATGACGTCAAATCTGCCATAAAGTATGGTAGAGATGATATCTCGTTGGATGTAGTCGTTAATGGATTAAGGAGTAAGGAGTTAGACCTTAGACACTCGAGGGGTAGTAACAGTCAGTCTAGGGACTCAGGTGAAGCGTTGTTTGTGAGGGGTAGGTCTAAGAGTAGATCTAGAAACCATAAGAAGGGCAACAACGATAAGAACAAAAACAATGACCCGGGGAAGAAGAGAGGTAAGTCTAAGAAGAGAGTGTGCTATAATTGTGGTAATTCTAGTCACTTCATTAAGGATTGTCCCCATCCGAAGAAGTCTGAACATGCTAATGTGGTAGATGATAATAACTTGCATGAAGAAGTTTTTATGATTTGTGATTCTGCCAATTCTGTGTTGAGTAGCATGACTGAAAATGAGTGGTTGATTGACTCTGGTTGTACTTATCATATGACACCTTTTAGATCCCTGTTTTCTTCTTATGATTCTTGCAATGATGGTTTTGTGTCTCTTGCAGATAATAAGAAATGCAAAATTCATGGGGTGGGTGATGTATGCTTGAAGTTTGATAATGGGACTGTGTTTACTATGAAAAATGTGAGGCATGTTCCTGATTTGCGTCATAACTTGTTTTCTGTTGCTGCTTTTGAGGGTAGTGGGTTAGAGGGTAAATGGGGTAATGGGTGCATGAAAGTTTTGAAAAATTCCCTTGTTTTGTTTAAGGCAAAAAAGGTGAATAACTTGTATGTGTGCCATGCTCAGCCTTTCTGTGATTCTGCTCATGTTGTTAGTTCTGATAAATCTGCTTTGTGGCATAATAGATTAGGACACATGAGTAATAGGGGTTTAGAGATTTTGCATAAATCTGGTTGTTTTGGTAAGGATTCTGTGTCCCCCATCCCCTTCTGTGAATCTTGTGTGTTAGGCAAGCAGCATAAGGTTACATTCCCCTCCTCCCCATATCTTAATCCTACTAAGTGTACCTCTGTGTTAGAGTATGTTCATGCTGATGTGTGGGGTCCTGCTAGTGTCTCTACCCACGGGGGTAAGAGATATTTTCTGTCCATCATTGATGATTTTTCTAGGAAGGTGTGGGTCCGTCTCCTTGAGCATAAGTCTAATGTCTTTGTGAAGTTTAGGGAGTGGAAAAACCTTGTAGAAAATCAAACTGGTAAGAAGGTCAAAACCCTTAGGACAGATAATGGTCTAGAGTTTTGCAATAAGGATATGGACCAACTGTGTGTTGATTGTGGGATTAGAAGGCACAAAACTGTGCCCTATACTCCCCAACAAAATGGGATAGCCGAGAGGATGAATAGGACTGTTCTAGATAAGGTTAGGAGTATGCTTGCTACCGCCGGTTTGTCTAAAAAGTTTTGGGGTGAAGCAGTTAACACTGCTGTCTACTTGATTAACCGGTCTCCTTCTGTTCCCTTGGGTGGGAAGTGCCCTGAATCTGTTTTTTCAAACAAACCCCTTGATTTGTCTAATCTTAGAGTGTTTGGGTGTGCAGCGTATGTGCACCAACAAGGTGACAAGTTGGATCCTAGGTCTAAGAAAGGAGTCTTCCTAGGTTATCCCGAGGGTGTGAAGGGGTATAGGGTTTGGGATAGGAACCAGGTAGGTTTCAAAGTTGTGGTGAGTAGAAACGTTGTTTTCAATGAATCCGAGTTTCCTTGTCTGGTTAAGTCAGTTCCTGATTCTGAGTCTGATCCTAGTAGTACACCCGTTGCGGTGGAGTCCATACCACGTGCTGCTAGCCCTTTGTTTGCTAATCATGATAATGTTGTTTTGCATGATTCTAATTCTTCTGAATTGCATGATTCTGAGTCTTCTGAGCATGATACTACCACCACTTCGAGTGAGGTGGAGCATTCTCATGTGCATTCAAATGACAATGAATCGCATGATGAGAGTGCGGATGCTAGTGAGAATGGTTTGCATGATTATCAACTTGCTAGAGATAGAAGTAGGAGAGTAATTAGGAGAACTGCTGATAGTATGCCTGATTATGCTTTCCATATGTGTGATACTTCTATGTTTGCTTTCTCTGTGTTTGAGACCCTTGAGCTTAACGAACCTAGAACCTATAGAGAGGCCCTTAAGTCTAATGAGTCCGCTAAATGGCTTTGCGCCATGGAAAGTGAGATGGAGTCACTTAGAGCGAATAAGACTTGGACGTTAGTTCCTAGACCGCCCAATAGTTCTGTTGTTGCCTGTAAGTGGCTGTTTAAGGTTAAGGAAGAGCCTAACGACATTAGATATAAGGCTAGGTTAGTAGCTAAGGGATTTACTCAAAAGGAAGGTGTTGATTATGCTGAAATCTTTGCTCCTGTAGTTAAATTTACTACGATTCGTATGATGCTTGCTCTTGTTGCTCATAATGATTGGGAAATGAAGCAAATGGATGTCACCGCTGCGTTCTTGCACGGTGATTTAGACAAAAAAAATCTATATGTCCCAGCCTGAGGGCTTTGTGGATCCCATGAAGAGTGATCATGTGTGTTTGCTTAGGAAGGCCTTGTACGGCCTGAAGCAGTCCCCGAGGCAGTGGAATATCAAATTTGACCAGTGCATGTCATCTTTGAAATTTCACAAGTCCGAATGCGACCATTGCCTATACTTTAAAAATACTTCTTCTGTGCCTGTATTTTTATTGCTATATGTGGATGACATGTTGATTGTTAGTCCTTCAGGTGACGCCATTAAATGTGTGCAAAAGCGTCTCAGTGAGAACTTTGCTATGAAAGACCTAGGTGATGCCAAAAGGATCCTAGGCATTAACATTGTTAGGGATAGGAGTAAGCGTGTGTTAGTTCTCAATCAGATTTCATACATTGAAAAGATTTTGAGTAAATATAACATGCATTCTGCTACTCCCGTTTCTATCCCGATGGCGTCTCACTTTGTGTTAAGTAAGGATCAGTCTCCCAAGACTGCTCCTGAAATTGCTAAAATGAAATCTGTGCCTTATTCCAATGCTATTGGGTCCGTGATGTATCTCATGGTGAGTACTAGACCCGACATTGCCTATGCTGTTAGTTGCTTGAGTAGGTATATGTCTAATCCTGGTTTAGATCATTGGAATGCTCTTAAGTGGTTGCTTAGGTATTTGAAATCTTCTGTTAATCATGGGTTGGTTTTCACTAGGTGTTCTGAGGGGGTTAAGTTGAGTGGGTATGTGGATTCTAATTTTGCTAATGATAGAGACAATAGGAAATCCACTACCTCTTATGTGTTTACTCTTTGTGGGTCGTGCATTAGTTGGAAATCTCAACTTCAACCCATAGTTGCCCTATCCACCACTGAGTCGGAGTATGTGGCCGCTACCGAAGCGTTTAAGGAAGCCATTTGGCTAAAACGTCTCCTAATGGAGATTGGTAGTCTTAAGCAGGACATTTGTGTGTTTTCTGATAGTCAATCTGCTATTCAATTGTGTAAAAACCCTGTTTTTCATGATAGAACTAAGCACATTGATGTTAGATTTCATTTTATACGTGATATTGTTAGTGCAGGTCATATCAAGTTGATTAAAATTCCGTCGGAATTTAATCCTGCTGACATGGGGACTAAATGTCTCTCTGTCGAAAAGTTGCTGTCGTGCAAACGCACGTTAAACATTGATTGCGGATAAGTTGCCTGGTGATCTTACCCCTTTTGCCTGAATATGTCTTTGTGATTATTCGGGCAATCCAACGATGATGAGTCTCATGTATTGTTTTAGAGTTTTGACTCTACACCACTAGGGTCCAATAAGGTGGAGAATGTTGTTGGTATTGGCCCACTTATATTCCCTAAGCCAAAAGTTTAATTTTATTCTACCCGGCCCATGGCTTCTCTGTCTGATTGTTCGCTCAACGCCATCCTTGCTTACCTGCGAAATCTTTCCTTCCTTATGTCGATGTCTGCTGATATGGTAAGTTTCCATACCCGATTTCAGTACTTCGCCTATCTATGCCTTGTTTCCCATCTGTGATAGTGCTGGCCGCGAGAACCCTAACCCTGAAACAGTTCGCCCCCCTTTTCTTTTCTTGGTGGGTTTCGCCGGAATTAGACTGATTGGCCGGAAATTGGTTGAAGGCTGATGCCCAATTCTCCCGTTTAGATTCTTAGTGGTTTATCATCCTTTGTGGATGAAGATTGAGACCTGAGCTGGAAGTGAACCCGTCTAACAGAAATAAATCCAATTTTTTGGCTGATTTGACTAATTTTTGGCTTTTTGATCAACTAACTAGTTAACATGGGTGTTTTGCCTTTTATCCTAAACAGTCAAAATAGAAAATGTCAATAAAACTAGCGTTTAGTCTTCGGCTATTTGAGAATGTGCCGTAAATTCCAATTTTATCCGTAGTGCTCTCTTCCTCATCCTGTCCGTCACTTTGGACATCTTTCAGCACAAAGAAAAAAAATCAAGGAGAAACCTTTTCTGATTCAATTGATAGATTGATCCCGGACAAATAAATACTACGAACAGTGCACTTCGTTACTCTGAAACGATCACAACTTGCAGGAGGATTAAAAACAACAAACTCGTACTATAATTCCCTCTTTGTTTTGATTCTTCAAAAGTGCATTTCAAAAGACCTTCCATTTGATGTTTTCAGCCAAGTAAACTCCCAAACCTGTGCCCCTAGCAAGAAACTGAAAGTATTCTTTCAAATTAGCATTTGAGATTGAATATTTTTGTTCATGGTAAGATATGGCGTAACTGGTTTAAAATAAAAAAATTAACTGATGCCCTTAGATGTCATTTAAAATGATATCAGCCAATCGTAAATAGTTATTTTACCAAACAATCAACACAATCAGCCAACAGCTAACAGCAAACAGCCGATTGCCAAACACCCCATACTCTCTTTGTGTCATTATATTTGACACATCTTTAAATTATAGATCCCGATAAAATATTTGTTAATTACTTGTGTTGTAATTTTGGCCATATCATATTCTATACTCGGTAGTACATAATCATTCTTAGTTCTACAAGTTTAGTACTGCACACAATCCCACATCGGTTTAACATTTGTACCAACCTACATGTACCTAAATACGATAGTATATCATTTTTTTTTTTTTTTTTTTTCAAGCAATGATTGTAAGTTTCAGCAACTATTTACATCATTAGTTCTTAGTTTTGGATTGAATTTCATACTTGTTCTTCTCCAATTAATTAATTTCCGAATTTCCCATTTAAATAACCCATCCTTTTCTATCTACTTTAATCGTTTGCTTATTTTGTGCCTTATCATGTTTATCAATATTATTGTGATGTTAGTTTTAAATATGAGTAGCTAATTTCATATAGGGTTTGAATTGGGGCTAGGGTTCATGGGTTCTTGAGGGTGTGAATTTAGTTCTTTAAAATTCAATTAATTTTCTGGAAAATTGTATAAGATTAATCATAATTGTCTATATGAATTTGATCACCTCATATATGAATACTTGGATTTAATTCAGTTCTTGTCTATGAGAAATTGAGTTAAATTAGTTCAGGTCTTATACAAGCAAACTGATCTTAGAAATAAGTTAGGATTGTGAAAATTTGATTTAATTCTTGTCTATGAGAATTTATTTCATTTTATTTCCACGAATAATTGAAAATCAATTTTACTTAATTCTAATCCCGAAAGAACACCCAGAACCCGAACCATCCAATTTGAACCCTGTTTTAATATCTTGAATCAATTTAGTTTAATTTTCTTTTTACTCTATTTATTCTGTGCACTCGCTGTTAGTTAGTTTTTACTTTACCACCCAAAAAAAAAATATTTATTCGGAAAGATTACCATGACTTGTGCTAGCCTGTGATCACGGACTGTATTTAAAACTTCCTTTTTGCCACTCCTTGAGAGACGATACTCGTGGTCTGGTTATTCTTCGGATTAGCCAACTACGTTTTACTCACTAAAAAAATACACCGACCAAATGGCGCCGTTGCCGGGGAGTTTTCTTGTACCTTGTTCTATCGAAAATTTTATGTTTAATAATGCTTTAGCTGATTTAGGAGCTAGCATCAACCTGATGCCTTCCTCTGTGGTCATGAAATTTGGCTTGGGTGAACTTAAGCCCACTCGTATGAGCCTCCAGCTAGCGGACCGATCGGTGAAATACCCGAAAGGAATTCTAGAGGATGTATTAGTACGAGTGGACAAGTTCATATTCCCTGTCGATTTTGTGGTCATGGACATGGAGGAAGATCGTGAGACTCCACTTATTTTAGGGAGGCCCTTTTTGGCTACTGCTAGGGCCCTTGTTGATGTTGCTGATGGTTCACTTTCTCTGAGAGTTGGGGACGATGTGTGCACTTTTAAACTCTCAGATGTGATGAGTCAGGCCTCAGACCCCACTGAATCATGCAATTATCTTGATATGTTTGAGTCAGTGGAGGGTTATTTGTTTGGAGGCGATAGTGATATTACCCCACCGGATAGTGACATTCATTATGTGGGAGATAAAGTGGCTGAAAATGAAGAAGACATGACTGTTGATTGCGAGCAGGTGATTAGGGATGATGTTTTCCCTGAGTTGCTTACTGAGTTTGAGGAGCAGCCCATTGATAAGGTTACTCCTGAACTCAAACCACTCCCTAGTCACCTGGAGTATGCATTTTTGGACACAGAGGGCCAACGGCCTGTCATAATTTCAGCTCAGTTAGAGTCGGGACAGAAGGAATTTTTTTTGGATGTCCTTAGGTGCCATGATAGTCGCTTTCGCGGCGTTGTAGTAAAACGGAGTCTAACCTTTCGGTTTTTCCCCGAGTGTCGTGTCTCTTGAGGAATGGCGGAGAAGTTTCTTAATTTAATTTTAGTCACGGGCTATCGCTAATTGTTGGAAGCTTTTTCAATATAGGAAAGTGATTTTGTTCTATATTACGCTAAATTATAACTAGGAGCAAGGTGCAATTTAAAGATTAATGTATAAATATTGAATATTCAAGGATGCAAATAAGGGCAATGAATTGAGTAATTAGAAATGGATATGTTCTTGGACCTCTTAATTAGGGAAATTAAAACTAAAATTGGACTAATAATTTCTTTCCTCATAGACAAGAATAGAAACTATCTTCATTAATTTATCCTATTTCTAGGTGTCATTAATGTGTTTAAAATGGTTGGCTTAAATTATTTTCTAAACCCATAGACAAGGTAGAAATAATTTTCCAATATTTTAATTAATAAAAATAGCCAAATTCATTAACTAGTTAAACTCTTTATTTTAGCAATTGAATTTATTTCTCATAGACAAGATGTAAATCCTTTTCATTAAATTATCCTATTTCTAGGCCTTATTAATGTGCTCAAATATGGTTGGCTTAAATTAATTTCTAATCTCATAGACAAGTTAGAATTAATTTTCCAAGAATTTAATTAATGAATATGGCTAACTATTATTAATTACTATTTCATCATTTCAAACAACTAGTCCAATTTATTAATTTTAACCCCTAATTTTAGGTCAACAAGTCAATCCATATTCCTTTTCTCAATTCATGCCCTAACAAATTTAGCTACTCATCACCATTTTTGCAATTAACAAAATAATGATTAAATTCAATATTAACAAGGAATTAAACATGTATGATAGCAAAAATTAAACAAAAATTATATTCTGGAACAATAAACTTGTAGGAACTAAAATATAACTTTCTGGAATTTTTCACCAATTTTTGAACCTAAAATCCAATTTTTGACAACTAATTGATAATTTTCCCAATTTTAACTAGAAAATGCAAAAAGCAACTAAAAATATGCTAACTTCGTTATAAATTTTATTCTAGCTACTGGGAGTGATATTACTATGAATCAAACTGAAATTAAGGCCGAACTAATTTTTTTCTATTTTTCTAGTATTTATTCTAAATTATGAACTAATCTCAAATAATTACCAAAATTAATTAAAAATTACTTATGCTTCGTGAAAAATTAATTTATTCAGATAAATAACTACCTTGAGGCTAGTAAACAACTATATAATTAATTGGAATGAATTCAACAACAATAACTATTTTATTTAATTTTTGGAAGTAAATGCGAAATACTTGAAAAATAATCTGGAAATTTTCGAAGAACAGATTGAACAAACAAAGTGCAGATTCAGATTCTACTCGTTGAGAAGATGAAAATACATATAAAGAACTTACAATTTGGAGCTAAAATGAAGAAGATATGAAGATTTGAAGTTTCTCTCTCTCTAAAACCTTTGGAGCTCGAAAATGGAGGAAGAAAGAGGGTGTTTTGAACTGATTTAGGGTTGGAAGTGGTGTGTTTGAGTTGAGGAAAAATCGGGCTATTTATAGGAGAAATTTCCCCGAAGGCGGCCAACCAGGCGGCCGCCTTCCGCCTCTCTCCGGCCGCCTGCCGTCTTCGTCGCCGACAGCGGTCGGTGGCCGGTCCCCGTCAGCCGTAGGCGGCCACAGAGGGCGGCCGCCTTCCGTCACACATCGGCCGCCTGCCGTCTTTTCCTTGTCAAATCGGATCGCGGCGGATCCCGGCGGATCTCGGCCGCCGCAGGCGGTCCAGCAGGCGGCCGCCTGCCGTTCCTGTCTGGCCGCCTGCCGTCAAATCCCACCGGCCGGCGGTTGCTTCGTCGTCTTCTGCCGCAGGCGGTCACCGTAGGCGGCCGCCTTCCGTCCAGTGTCGGCGGCCTACGGTCTTTTCCGAATCCGGTCAAAGTCAAAGTTTGACTTTCCAAAAATACCGTAGGCGGCCGCGAAGGCCTTCATTTTGGGCGCCTATTTGGGCGCCTTCTGCTATTTTTGTCTGGTAGATGCGGCTTTTCCTGCTCTTCATTTTTGTCTTCTGAATCACCTTGATAAAATGCTTGCTTCTTCCGGTATAAATGCATTTGTCACTCAAATTGACTCATTTTGTGCTCAATTGACCCGAAATCCCGCTAAACATATTATGGATGTGATTTTTACCTGATTTCATGAAACTTGAACCAAAAAATATATAAAATGTGTCTTTTCTTTCTATTTTCATTCAAAAATCGCTTAAATTTGATAAGAAAAATAAGTTCAAAAATGGACTTATCAATCTCCTCACACTTAAGCGTTGCTTGTCCTCAAGCGACGAATTAGTTGTAAACACACTCAAAAGGTAAAGCCTAACTGTATTACAATCTAATTGTTATTTTAAAGAAGTAGAAACAAAAATCTCATCTTTTATTTTCAATTTTTAAACATTTTAGAAAAATCACCCAAAATACAAGAATTTAAAATTAGTATTACTTAAGAAAAACTATTTATTATGTTAAACCACCAATCAATTCCTTATCCCAAGATTTTCATTATTCTAATTTGGACATTCATCTTGTTCACCATTTTTTTTTTTTATTTATTTTTTTTTTTTTGCTCTTTTTCACTCTTGTTGGCGGTGTTATCCCATGGTAAATGCATATTTCATTCTCACAGACTGTGATTAGCGAATGAAACAGAGCCCCTTTTCGGAGATGGAATTGTCCTATAACAATGAGTTTTGAAGAGGTTTATTAATAGTAACATTTTTTTTAATGAATAAAATGAATGTCCAATTAAAACAAATTCAGACCTTTACATTCGCAACCAAAAACCCATAACAATTTTAAGTTTTCAAAAATAATAATAATAGTAAATTCTTATAATAAGGGTGATTTTCTAAACTATTTTGTGAATTGATAACAAATTGAGAAATTAATGTTTCATATCAAAAATAGTAAAAAGATTGTTCTAAAACAAGGTTTTGACTTTTGAGTGTAAAACGCAACCTCCTCACACTTGAGCTGGACCTCGCCCTCGAGGTCTTCTTTTGAGGCACAAAATTGGGAAATAAAGGCACATTTTTTTTTTTTGGTTCTTTCCTCACACTTGAGTTTTGAAAAGATTTTGTGAAGAGGAATAATGAAACAGGAGTAAAATGGTTTTTTTAAAATCCTTACATCATTCATAGTCAGTTTGTAAGAGCATTCAAGTCAAAAGAGCAGCGCAATGTCCAACCTGAAGAAACAAACAAACACAATAAAAAATGTTAAGGAAGAAGCAAAACTAAGCATCGCCTGCGTAATCCCGAGGGCCATAGTGTGGCCTAAGCCAATCTCTCATCTCATCAATATCTAGCCTCTGGGTCTCTAGCTCCGCCTGCATATCCCGGGTGGCTCTCTCCTGAGCTAATCGAAAGTCTCTGAACTCTCCCAGGGCCGTCTCATGCGCATCTCGCATCTCCTGGAATCCTCTGTCCTGTGCAACCCGCATCTCTGAGACTGAGGTCTGTAGACTCCTCATCCCATCCATCATCGCTCTCCAATCTGCGGCGCTAGGCATGTATGAAAAGGGCTCGCTAGATCCCTCATGTCCTGAGGGTCGAGAAGAACTACTCTGCTGGGTCGGCTGCTCAATACCTGGGAGCTCCTGAGTGTTCCGCTTCTTCTTGATCCTCATGTTGGTAAAGGATGAGGATCGGAGAAGGCGGATGCTATCCTGTAAGTGCACTAGTCCTGGAATGTCTAGATCTGGGTAGAATGATCTAACGAGAGTAGTGATGAAAGGCCCTGCCTGGATAGTGCGCCGCACAGTCTTCCCCTGGCTCCGGAAGAAACGAGCCATAAGGACAGCCATATTCACCGGGATGCGGTGAATCAAACTCCAAAAGAATAGTATGTCCTTTTTGGACAACCTGTTTGTGTTGTTAGGTCGTCCAAAAAAACCACAAGAAAGTACGAACGAGAGTATGTACCAGTGAGTCGCCCTCCATTTGTTCGAATGGGGGTGCATCCGGAGAAATGATCTGGTGTCTGTGGAGTGTCTGTGCCAGAACTCATCAATGTCAAATGCCTCGGGTAAGCGGGTCGGAAGAGCACGGAACTCCTCAGTCTGTGTGTATGCTGGGGTATAGAGCCCCATCCTCCATCCGAGCTCAGCCACAGTGATGGAGTGCTCCATGCCTAGAATAGTAAACCTCATCCGAGACTCTGACCCAATAACAGCACCCTCCTGCACAGCCTGTCCGTAATGAGTGAACTGAACGGAGCACAGAAACTCCATCGTCAATGGAAGGCTGGCCCTCTCCTGAACGAATAGAATCCTCCGCCATAAAGAGTCTCCTAGCAGGGAATCAATCTCATCCCAGTACCCCCATTCCTCTAGCATCGTCGGGTCCAGGATCATGGGAGGAAGGAGTGTGCGGTATTGCCCCCATGCCTGGAAGCGTCTGCGATCAGCAATAGTAGCAAATGGGATATCAGGCTGAGGTGGCGGGTCTTCCCGTCCTAGTGGTGGCTCCTCGAAAATGGGATCGTCACGTCTTCCTCCAGACATCTGCAAGAAATAAACAAAGTAAATATTTTTGGGTTAGTTTTTTTTTTTTTTTTTTTTTTTTTTTTTTTTGGTTGTTGGGTTGCCTCCCAATGAGCGCTTCTTTAACGTCACTAGCTTGACGAATGTCCTCCCTTGGTTCAAAATTTTTGGAGATAGAGAATCTCCTTGCTTTTTTCAATCGGGCCGCCATGGTAGAGTTTAAGTTGGTGGCCGTTGACTTTAAAGGGAGCCCCATTAGCATCTTCAATCTCAACAGTTCCGTAGGGGTAAGCTTTTATGACCTTGAACGGTCCGGACCATCTTGATTTAAGCTTTCCTGGAAAAAGCTTCAATCGGGAGTTGAACAACAGCACTTTATCTCCAGCATTGAAATCACGAGCTTTGATGTGTTGATCATGGTAGAGTTTGGCTCGTTCCTTGTAAAGTTTGGAATTATGAAAAGCTTGCGCTCTCCATTCTTCCAGTTCATTCAGCTGGTAAAATCGTTCCTTCCCTGCAGCATCCAGTTTAAAACAAACATTTTTCATCGCCCAAAGTGCTTTATGCTCGAGTTCGACGGGTAAGTGGCAAGACTTCCCGTATACAAGGCGAAAAGGTGTTGTTCCGATCGGGGTCTTGTAAGCAGTCCGAAATGCCCAAAGAGCGTCGTCAAGTTTAGTTGACCAGTCTTTCCTGGTCTGGGCAACAGTTTTCTCCAGAATGGACTTCAAATCCCTGTTAGCGTTCTCCACTTGTCCCTGAGTCTGGGGGTGGTACGCTACTCCGCTTCGATGTTGGACTCCATATTTGGCCAAAATTCTGGCCATTGGATCATTGTGGAAATGAGTCCCTCTATCGCTGATCAAAACCCTAGGCACACCAAATCTGGTAAAGAGCTTTTTCAGAAAATTCACGACTACTCGAGAGTCGTTGGTGACACAGGCCTGGGCTTCAACCCATTTAGAAACATAATCAATGGCCACAAGAATGTATTTGTTTCCTCTTGAGCTTGGGAAAGGTCCAACAAAGTCGATGCCCCAAACATCAAATACCTCACAAGGTAAGATAAAGTGTTGGGGCATCTCATTGCGCCCAGAAATGTTCCCGATTCGTTGACAGTTATCACAAGAAGAAACAAATACATTAGCATCCTTAAAAATCGTGGGCCAGAAGTACCCACAGTCCAAAACCCGCCTTGCGGTTCTATTCCCTGAAAAGTGGCCCCCAGTAGGACCGCTGTGACAATGCTCCAGAATGTCCCTTGCCTCAGCTTCAGTAACACATCTTCTCACCACCTGGTCAGCACAAATTCGGAATAGATATGGATCATCCCAAAAATAGTGCTTTGCTTCTGATAGGAACCGCCTTTTCATGTGCCTTGTCAGTTCGGTAGGCTCGACTTTACCAACAAGGTAGTTGGCAATGTCGGCATACCACGGTGTTTGTTCCTTGGCGGATATTGCCATCAGTCTCTCAGCAGGAAAAAGCTCCTCAATTTCGCATTTTCCAAAAGTTTCTGCTAACTCGGCATCTAACCTCGAGAGGTGATCAGCTGCCTGATTAGCAGATCCTTTTCGGTCCCTGATTTCAATATCAAATTCCTGCAACAAAAGAACCCAGCGTAACAGTCTAGGCTTAGCATCATGCTTTTGGAGGAGATATCTAATGGCCGAATGGTCGGTATAGATAATAACCTTCGAAAGAATGATGTAAGTCCTAAACTTCTCTAAAGCACAAACAATAGCAAGGAATTCTTTTTCAGTGGTAGTGTAGTTGAGTTGTGGCCCTGACAGAGTTTTGCTAGCGTAGTAGATTGGGTGGAAGTTCTTGTCCTTCCTTTGACCAAGGATGGCCCCTACTACTAAGTCACTAGCGTCACACATGAGTTCAAAGGGTAAACTCCAATCCGGGGCCACAAGCACAGGAGCATTGATCAGTTGTGTTTTAAGTGCTTGGAAAGCATGGTGACATTCATCAGAGAATATAAAAACCGCATCTTTTTCAAGTAACCGGGTGAGAGGTTTTGCGATTTTAGAGAAATCCTTTATAAAACGACGATAAAAGCCCGCGTGTCCTAAGAAGCTGCGGATGGCTTTTACCGTGGTTGGTGGAGGAAGTTTCTCTATCGTCTCAATTTTTGCACGGTCCACCTCTACCCCGTTACTTGACACCTTGTGTCCAAGTACTATACCCTCTTTCACAAGGAAATGACATTTCTCCCAACTTAGGGCTAAATGGGTTTCCTTGCAGCGGATAAGTACTTTTTCCAGGTTTTCGAGGCATTTTTCAAACGTTTCCCCAAAAATAGAGAAGTCATCCATGAATACCTCCATGAAGTGGCCAATGTATTTTTCAAAAATGGCAATCATGCACCTCATGAAGGTGGCAGGAGCATTACAGAGACCGAAAGACATCCTACGAAAAGCAAAGGTCCCAAAAGGGCATGTAAACGTAGTTTTGTCTTGGTCTTCCGGGTTGACATGGATTTGGAAGTATCCACTCATGCCATCCAGGAAACAGTAGTGACTATGGCCTGCCAACCTCTCTATTAATTGATCGATGAAGGGAAGGGGAAAATGGTCTTTCCGGGTGGCTTCGTTTAGTTTGCGGTAATCGATTACCATTCGCCACCCGGTAACAGTTCGACTGGGTAGAAGTTCGCCCTTTTCATTTTTTCATGACGGTCATTCCCCCCTTTTTGGGGACAACATGAATAGGGCTTACCCACTGGCTATCAGAGATGGGGTAAATGATACCCGCATCCAGCAGTTTGACAATCTCGGCACGCACTACTTCCATCATGTTTGGGTTTAAACGTCGTTGTGGTTGGACAACTGGTTTAAACCCTTCCTCAATTTTGATGGTGTGGGTACAAAAGGTGGGGCTAATTCCATTGATGTCCTCAAGTTTCCAAGCAATTGCTTGCTTGTGTGTCTTAAGGACTCCAAGTAATTTCTCCCTTTGTTCCTCACTTAAGTGTGCGGCGATGACGACAGGGCATTTGCCTTCGTCATCCAAGAATGCATATTCTAAGTGGTCGGGCAGTTTCTTTAGTTCGAGGGGGTGGTCGTTTTTCAAGTTTTGTTCATTTTTCTCCCCCTCAAACTCAGTCAATACTTCGTTAGAAGCTTGATCAATCAGCGCATCCTCACAACTCTCACATGCATCACTCACATCACTGTTGGCTTCTTTTAACAGACATGCTTCATCAGTTACATGTCCATTTTCTTCCCCAAACAGATACCCTTCAATAGACTCAAAGGTATCAAGAAAATGACATCCTTGAAAGGAATCTGTGGGGTGTTTCATAACATCTGAGAGTCGGAAGGTGCAAAGATCATCTCCGACTCTTAGAGTTAATGAGCCATCAGTGACATCAATCAAGGCCCTGGCGGTAGCCAGAAAGGGCCTTCCCAGAATAAGAGGTGTTTCCCTATCCTCTTCCATGTCCATTACTACAAAGTCGACTGGGAAAATGAATTTGTCAACCTTGACCAAGACGTCTTCAACAATTCCTTTCGGATATTTGACTGAGCGATCAGCCAGTTGAAGACACATCCTGGTGGGTTTCATTTCCCCGAGTCCTAGCTTTTCGACTATAGAGGAAGGCATCAGATTGATACTTGCCCCTAAGTCAGCTAGAGCATTATTGAAATTGAAATTGTCTATAGAGCAAGGGATAGTGAAACTACCTGGATCCTTTAGCTTTTCGGGTATTGACCTTAGAACCACGGCCGAGCATTCCGCGTTCAAGTCCACGACTGAGAGTTCCTGCAGCTGCCTCTTGTTCGTCAGCAAGTCCTTGAAGAACTTGGCATATTTGGGCATCTCCGCTAGGGCATCCATCAGCGGCAGGTTGACGTGGAGTTGTTTGAGTAGGTCCAGGAATTTGTTGTACTTCCTGCTATCGTCATCATTTCTAACCCGTGAAGGAAACGGGAGAGAAGGTTTGACGATAGTGACCCTTGTGTTAGGGCGTGTTGGTTCCATGCTCTTCTCAGTTGGAGCATCAGTTTGTTTCTCAGGTTCCATGGTCGGGGTACCTTCCTCTTCCTTGTCTTTCTGCTCAGCCACAGTTGTTTGTCTCCCGCTTCGGAGAGTGATGGCTTGCACATGTTCACGGGGGTTTGGTTCCGTGGTGCTAGGCAAGTTGCCTGGCTGACGACCAGGAACATTGTTCTGATTAATTTGCATCATCAGATTTTTGATCTGATTGTCAGTGCTGGCCTTGTATCTTGTTATTTCCTCCCGTGTCCTTGCCAGTTCTGCTACCAACAAGCCTATCTCTGATGGCTGGGCAGTCTCCGTTTGTCGTTGGTGTGGAGGCACATAAGCTTGGTTGTTCTGTTGGGCTGGTGCACCTCCCTGGTTCCGACTCTGGAAGTTGTTCCCTTGATTATTGTTGGGGTAGTTTTGATTACCTTGATAACCGCCGCGAGGAGGACCATTGTTGTAATCCCCCCGCCATTGGTTACCTTGGTAATTCCTTCCTTGGAAATTCTGAGGAGGGTAGTTGGAGTTACCCCCCCTGTTGCCCTGATTCGCCCATGGCCCTTCTTGTTTTGTTCGGCCGTACTCCAGCATGTTCACTTCCCTGTTGTTGTTTACATTACATTCATCGACTAATTGACACGAGTTGGTCAAATGTGGACCAAAACATATCTCACATGAGAGTACAAGTTCAGTTGAATGAGAAACAGGTGAAAAAGTATTAAATTGAGATGACTGTGGAGCAGAGCTTGAGTTCCCGAAGTATCGGGATGATTGTTGATTCGGGACAGCACCGATGTTGTTGACTTGGTTGGTGTGATTGTTTTCATTCTTCAAATTCTTCACTTCCACGACCAACCCTTCAATCTTTGCTGTTAGGGCCGTGAGTTGGTCAACTTCAAGATAGCCTGGTTTTGTTGCTGCTGGAGTTCTTTCGTCATACCAGTATCTTGCATTTGAAGTGACCTTCTCCACCAGAGCTTCGTTGGTGTTGGGTGCCATGTCAAGGAATGATCCCACCTGAGAAGAGAAATCAAGTTCTTTTTTGCTACTAACTTGAAGTCCATTGTAAAAATGGAACATCAAGCTACTAGAATCCATCAGTGTGAGTGGACATTTGTTTCTCATATCCTTGAAACGATCCCATGCTTCACTTAAGGACTCCATCGGGAATTGCCTAAAGTTCTGGATTGCTGTTTTAATTTTAGCAACTGCCGATGGAGGAAAGTATTCTTGCATGAATGCTTGGTGCAGTGCCGCCCATGTTGTGAAGTGACCCGTTGGAAAGCTATTCAGCCACAAAGATGCCCTATCCCGTAATGAGAAGGGAAATAGGGTCAACTTTGCGGCGTCGGAGGTCACTCCGTTAAAGCGGAACGTTTGGCATGCTCGGGTGAACCACAACATGTGGGCCCTAGGGTCATCTTGCTTGGACCCGCCAAATTGATGGTTGGACATCATGTTGACAATGGCGGGTTTGATCTCGAAATTGGCTGCCTCGATTGCCGGTGCGCTGATACTATCATCCTCAATGAAGTTTGGCGTAAGATTTTGCAACACCGTCCTTTCTCCCGCCATGCTTGGTTTCTTGTGGATTGAAAGATTTTTCCACAAAGTTCGTTCAGGTTCAGGATCAAGTTCAATTAGACCTTCCACTCCTTTAGAGCGGGTGTGCATTCATTTATCCTGAAATCTTTATACAAATTGTCGCAAGGGCGAAAAAGTCTCCCTAACTAGAATTCACCTATGCTAGAATTAAATCAAGAAATAATCGTGCCATTCCCCGGCAACGGCGCCATTTGATAGTCGCTTTCGCGGCGTTGTAGTAAAACGGAGTCTAACCTTTCGGTTTTTCCCCGAGTGTCGTGTCTCTTGAGGAATGGCGGAGAAGTTTCTTAATTTAATTTTAGTCACGGGCTATCGCTAATTGTTGGAAGCTTTTTCAATATAGGAAAGTGATTTTGTTCTATATTACGCTAAATTATAACTAGGAGCAAGGTGCAATTTAAAGATTAATGTATAAATATTGAATATTCAAGGATGCAAATAAGGGCAATGAATTGAGTAATTAGAAATGGATATGTTCTTGGACCTCTTAATTAGGGAAATTAAAACTAAAATTGGACTAATAATTTCTTTCCTCATAGACAAGAATAGAAACTATCTTCATTAATTTATCCTATTTCTAGGTGTCATTAATGTGTTTAAAATGGTTGGCTTAAATTATTTTCTAAACCCATAGACAAGGTAGAAATAATTTTCCAATATTTTAATTAATAAAAATAGCCAAATTCATTAACTAGTTAAACTCTTTATTTTAGCAATTGAATTTATTTCTCATAGACAAGATGTAAATCCTTTTCATTAAATTATCCTATTTCTAGGCCTTATTAATGTGCTCAAATATGGTTGGCTTAAATTAATTTCTAATCTCATAGACAAGTTAGAATTAATTTTCCAAGAATTTAATTAATGAATATGGCTAACTATTATTAATTACTATTTCATCATTTCAAACAACTAGTCCAATTTATTAATTTTAACCCCTAATTTTAGGTCAACAAGTCAATCCATATTCCTTTTCTCAATTCATGCCCTAACAAATTTAGCTACTCATCACCATTTTTGCAATTAACAAAATAATGATTAAATTCAATATTAACAAGGAATTAAACATGTATGATAGCAAAAATTAAACAAAAATTATATTCTGGAACAATAAACTTGTAGGAACTAAAATATAACTTTCTGGAATTTTTCACCAATTTTTGAACCTAAAATCCAATTTTTGACAACTAATTGATAATTTTCCCAATTTTAACTAGAAAATGCAAAAAGCAACTAAAAATATGCTAACTTCGTTATAAATTTTATTCTAGCTACTGGGAGTGATATTACTATGAATCAAACTGAAATTAAGGCCGAACTAATTTTTTTCTATTTTTCTAGTATTTATTCTAAATTATGAACTAATCTCAAATAATTACCAAAATTAATTAAAAATTACTTATGCTTCGTGAAAAATTAATTTATTCAGATAAATAACTACCTTGAGGCTAGTAAACAACTATATAATTAATTGGAATGAATTCAACAACAATAACTATTTTATTTAATTTTTGGAAGTAAATGCGAAATACTTGAAAAATAATCTGGAAATTTTCGAAGAACAGATTGAACAAACAAAGTGCAGATTCAGATTCTACTCGTTGAGAAGATGAAAATACATATAAAGAACTTACAATTTGGAGCTAAAATGAAGAAGATATGAAGATTTGAAGTTTCTCTCTCTCTAAAACCTTTGGAGCTCGAAAATGGAGGAAGAAAGAGGGTGTTTTGAACTGATTTAGGGTTGGAAGTGGTGTGTTTGAGTTGAGGAAAAATCGGGCTATTTATAGGAGAAATTTCCCCGAAGGCGGCCAACCAGGCGGCCGCCTTCCGCCTCTCTCCGGCCGCCTGCCGTCTTCGTCGCCGACAGCGGTCGGTGGCCGGTCCCCGTCAGCCGTAGGCGGCCACAGAGGGCGGCCGCCTTCCGTCACACATCGGCCGCCTGCCGTCTTTTCCTTGTCAAATCGGATCGCGGCGGATCCCGGCGGATCTCGGCCGCCGCAGGCGGTCCAGCAGGCGGCCGCCTGCCGTTCCTGTCTGGCCGCCTGCCGTCAAATCCCACCGGCCGGCGGTTGCTTCGTCGTCTTCTGCCGCAGGCGGTCACCGTAGGCGGCCGCCTTCCGTCCAGTGTCGGCGGCCTACGGTCTTTTCCGAATCCGGTCAAAGTCAAAGTTTGACTTTCCAAAAATACCGTAGGCGGCCGCGAAGGCCTTCATTTTGGGCGCCTATTTGGGCGCCTTCTGCTATTTTTGTCTGGTAGATGCGGCTTTTCCTGCTCTTCATTTTTGTCTTCTGAATCACCTTGATAAAATGCTTGCTTCTTCCGGTATAAATGCATTTGTCACTCAAATTGACTCATTTTGTGCTCAATTGACCCGAAATCCCGCTAAACATATTATGGATGTGATTTTTACCTGATTTCATGAAACTTGAACCAAAAAATATATAAAATGTGTCTTTTCTTTCTATTTTCATTCAAAAATCGCTTAAATTTGATAAGAAAAATAAGTTCAAAAATGGACTTATCATGCCACGAGCAGGTCATTGCTCGTAAGCTTGAGGATCTTCGTGGGATTAGCCCAATCTTCTGTACCCACAAAATTAAGTGTGAGGAGGGGTATAAACCAGTCGTGCAACCGCAACGACGCTTAAACCCCAAGATGATGGATGTTGTAAAGGCTGAAGTCCTGAGGCTTCTGGATGTGGGTATAATTTACCCGATTTCAGATAGCCAATGGGTTAGCCCTACTCATGTGGTCCCCAAGAAAGGGGGTATGATAGTTGTTAAGAACGAGAAGGGGGAACTCCTACCTAGTAGGACTGTGACTGGGTGGCGGAAGGTCATTGATTATCGTAAACTGAATGAGGCCACCCGGAAGGATCACTTTCCCTTACCTTTTATTGACCAGTTGATTGAGAGTTTGGCGGGGCATGCTTATTATTGTTTCATTGACGGGATGAGCGGGCACTTTCAAATACACGTTGATCCCGTTGACCATGTAAAGACCACTTCTACTCGCCCATTTGAGCCAGACTAGGAATGAGATATTATCGTCAAGCTAGTGACGTTAAAGAAGCGCTTATGGGAGGCAACCCATCATAAAAAAAAATAGAATTAGGAGTTCAGTATTTCTTGTTTTTGCATTCCCCCCTTTGTTTTTGTGATTTCGTCTTGTGGTGTTGCAGTTGGATTTCTTTGTTGCTTTGAATTGCATATGCAACCTGGTTATCATAGACAGGTGAGGATGGAGCTCCTCAAGGCTGTCAGCTGCAGATTACTTTGCAGCAAGCCCGAAAGCGGTATGAGAGCTGGACGCAACTTCAAACACTTGCAGGGCAATGGTTAGAGGCCTACACATGTTCAAGGAGTTGGGGTTTCGCTGGACAGAAACTTGGCAGCAGCAGAGGAACATTTCTGGCAGATTCTGGGAGATTTTGGACGGTGTGAGATGTCGACTTTTGAGGCCAGAACAGCTGGTCCTTGGCCGTTTTCTGTCAGCATAAGCATCACAGTACATGAGGGAGGAACCAGTTGGATGCCACACTCTTTTATCCGGTTCAGATTGAAGGGAAGCAATTTCAATACACTTATTGAGTTCGGTAACCGGCATAGGTGCAGGCAGAGTAGCTCCAGCAGCTCACTTTTGGTTTACCAGCAAGCTTTGGCAGCATAAATGGGAAATTCACAGTTATGGCACACTTGCCACGCTTTCTCAAGAGTTGAAGGACTTCAAGTAGCGTACGAGGCAGACTGTGTGCAGGATTCAGCGGCATGTATGCATCGAGGAGACTGAATTCAGCCTTATTAGGGAGGTTATTCACCGCCGTTTGGCTTGTACGGTATTCTGCCAGCTCTTACTACGCTACTAATAATGTGTGCTTACTGTCATATTACTCCTCTTGTTGATTTGTGTTGATTATTATTCTGATTATGATGTGCTGCCGGGCTGAAAATCATTTTATTCTTAAACTTGCCCCTGTTATTTCTGTTTTAAACTTTTCTTTGACCTTGAGGGCGATGTCACCCCTAAGTGTGGGGAGGTTTGGTTTTATCTTGGACATGGCATTTGGTGATGAAATTATTCTGCCCAACGACATTTTGAGGTGTACGAGTTCTTTTCTGGTTTAGCAACGCAACAGAGGTAACTTGTTAATCTTTATTTTCTTTTGTGAACTTCCATCTCCTCCATCTTTCTTGGAAAGGATAAGTAATGGTGTAATCATCGGGGTGGTGTGTATATTCTTGGGAGATGTTGGCATGTTGGATGGTTTGATTTGTGTTGATTAAATTCGGTCTTACTCATGATTCACTAGTTTGCCTCAGTAATTGCTTGACTGGCCAGGTGTTGAAAATCCTTACTCCGTAAGGAGCTCTGCTTTCTAAGCATATCGGGATAACTTCATGCTAAGCAGGTAACTGATTCTTGTAATGGGGCTACACTTCGTGTGTCGAGAATTTCATCCCCGAAATGGGGCTCTGCTCATCTCGCGAATCACCTCGTGTGAGAGTTGAGTACACAGTAATGAGATAAACTCCCAGGCCCTGGAGCTTGAATCAGTCCTGTAATCCAGAACCTGGTCAACTTTTCATATATATAAAAAAAAGAGAGAATCACGAGTATACCAGTTTTCATCACACAACTCTTGGGTTTTTGGAATGATTGGTGGTTTGAATTTCACACACCTACACCGTTGGGACCCTCATGCTTTTCTCTACATTTTAGTCGGTTGGAGAGGAATTTTACTTTTGAAAATATTGTTTAACATGTGAATCTTGGTTCCGTTGTTAAGAAAGAAAAGACCTTGTGCAATCATTTGTTTTGGGTGTGAATGATTTTTGAACCAGGTGTTATAGGTGATTATTTTGTTTTCCGTGGATTAATGCACTGTTGCTTGGGGGCAAGCAACGCTCAAGTGTGGGGAGATTTGATAGGCTCGTTCCGTTCCTATCTTTTCACCTATGCTTTGGGTGTTAATTGTCTAATTTTTACAATTAATCGGGTGACTATTGGGGGTTTTGAGTGAAAATTTGTTATTTTTCGGTTCCGGTGGCATTCATATTCAGTGTAGTATTTTTGTACACAATTTGACATTCTTGGAGTAATTTGATTGTAAAGTTACGTATTATTAGCGGGTGTGGTGAGTTGTTATTGTACAGGCCGAGTTTGCGGTAAATATGTTTGGACCAGATCATTTAAGGACTGTTTTTGAAGTTAAGTGCAATCCAAAATGAAAAAAAAAGGACAGCAGCAGTTTGTTTAATTGATAGCAGCCCAAAAAGAGAGTAAGAAGGAGCTGGGGTTTTTCCTGGAGTAAGCAGCCCAGCCTGGACTCCATTCATTCCTCCCACTTCTGAAATTACTTAGCCGCACCAGCAGTTTTTTTCATCGTTCTTTCTGTTCGTAGACAAGTCCTGATATCCGTCAATTAGCCGCAGCTGGCAGTAGTAACCAGAAGACCAAGTAGCCGCACTTTGTATTTTCTGATTCATTTAGTAGCAATTAGCCGCAGCAGTAATCCATAACCAAGGAACTTGTAATCGTTACTAACTTACAAGTAGTAAGTTAGTGTAACGTTTCCTTTAACCCCCGTACAGTTTATTACCAGATGATTTAGCGGGTAATCGTTTGTCAGTTTCTATGGAATTATGTCTTACTTACCGCTCGACTCCCTTATTCTTGAAGGTTGTACAAACTTTATCACTATGAACGAACTATACTTCCTAAGTTATAAAGTTAGAAGATTAAAGTTAGAAGGAACCATACTGTGGAATATTAGCGAAGAAGTAACTTTTGATAATGAACGGCCCAAAGGAAGTTTACGATTAAAATATTATTATTTTTGTCTCGTATAGACTACATGTATGAACACAACACATTTTTATTAGTGAAGGAATGAAGGGTTTAGAAAAAAAACTCTTCCATAGCATTTTCCTAATTATCCTACAGCTAATTACGGAAGCAAAGAGATAGAATTATAAAGTAATTATTGAAAACAAAAGAATGTCTGTTGTCAAGTATTTTGTGTCAGACAGTTATGTGTTTGACAATGTCAATTTTGTTAAACAAAACATTTATGATGTCTTGTGTTTAAGAAACATGAAAATTTGAAACTAAGAAAACAGTTCCTTTTAATGTTGGCAGTTTAATTTTAAATCACATATTGATTTTTAGAGGGAGCCCAAGCAGATTTTTCCTCTAGATTTTGAGGCTATCAGTTTCAATTAGTGAATTATATGCTCAAAGATTGGATAAGATGTTTCAAAACTGAAATTCTAAGATAAAATGAAAAATCTAATTTACAATTTGATTCAACTTTCCTGACTACTCAGGGATACAAATCAATGAAGTTATTATATTGGGTTCCAGAGGTGTAGAACCATAAGAAAGTTTTTCTTTTGATGAAAAGATAACAGTGAGATTAATTTTTCTTGAAGAGTATAAAACACACGCTATACTTAAGTACTTTATCACGCATAAAAGAAGAAGAAGATGTCATAAGGATCCAACAGTAAATATATAATACTATGTTAGTGTCATTAAGATTTTTTTTTAAGTTTTAGGCTCACATATGAGTCTCATAAGTCATAACACCGCTACCTTGAACAGTTTGTGAGATAGCCACTAAGTTGGTATAGTACATAAAGGGCGTATAGCATAAATAAAGCAATTTGTTGGATAGAATCGATAAAATGGCGAATGAGAAAACTATGCCTCCCTCACAACGCAAACAAATGTGAGGAGGAAACTCTTAAAACTGACAGAGAATGAAACATTTCTTTTTTATATTGTAATGCCAAATTTCATCAATCAAGGATGAGTTTTAGAAAGAGTCTATTCTAGTTTTTTTTTAAAAAGAAAAGTATGAAATGTGTAAGCATACCGGTAGAATGTGATTCTAAACTTCTTTTTAGTAGTATGTGGGATAAGTTTTTATGACGAGGTCAAAAATTTAGCATTATCTTTCTTTATCATTTTAATTAGCAAACAGGGCAGAGCAATTCGTATATATACGCTATGTTGTGAGTTGCTGATTTTGTGTCGTAGTGTTGGCAGAAAATTGAGAGCATTAAACAAACTTTCTTATTAAGGTAATTTTTCAAGACTGTTGAGGTCTTGTGTAATCTTAAGTAGTCGTATGTCTCCCGAATAAGAAAAACTTGATGAGTATGATATACATCAAAGCCACATGCTCCTAAAGTGAAGTAACCTTGTGAAAGGTATAAGAGCTATAATAGTCGTACTAAAGCTAAGTCAGAAGTTTAGATTGAGATAACGTGAGATAGTACAAGTTGTCCCAAGTTTCGAGGACGAAACTTTTATAAGGTGGGAGGGGTTGTAACACCCCAATTTTAGCGATCTAGTTATATTAATCATTATTATTTATTTTAGTCAGCTAAACAAGTTACTTGTGTGAATAATGTGATATATTCTTTTCCATGATTTGTTTGTTGGCAGGTAACGTTGACCGATAAGCTCATAAAAATTTTAATCGAAGAAATAAATATTATTTTAATATCTAATTAGTATATTATTGAAAGGGAAAATATGAATATTCAGTTGGGTCACAAGTATATCTTAAAGGACTAAGAGACCCAAATCAGTTATCTTGGCCCGAATTAATATTTTACCTAGAAATCCCTAACGAGATATGCTTAAGAAGATCCTCATCGTAAACTCTTAAGCTATAGACTCTCCTAAACCCTCAATCGGCTCTCTCCTTTAGTAGCCTGAAAATTTTCTTATCGAGTCACCCTGGAAATTTCTCTCCAACTCTTCAATTGTTGGCCAAAGCTTTAATCCTATCATTCGTGCATCTTTTAACAAGGTAATCTGAATTCTTTTCCCACTATGTTAAATTTCGCTCCTTAACTCGTATTACTGGAATTGGGTTGGATAGTTATGTTTTTCTTTTAGTGCGGTCAGGTCAGATTGCTTTTGGGAGGCTGGGTTTTATCTATTTTAAATCATAGGCAGTTTCTTTCTTTATGATTGAGGTTTTAAATTGGACAATAGCTTCTTCTATATGTTCATGCATGCTGCTTCCAGTTCTTGCTAAAATTGTTATTGGAGTTGGGATTTTCCTAACTTTCTATGGTCCTGAAATTATGAGCTTTAATCAGCTTCTGTTTGTCATCAAGGATAACTATTTCCATTCCTCAAAGTGTAACCTGTAAATTTTAGTTAAAATCAATAAGCCTTCAATAAATCTTAGTTCTGACTTGCACTTTCATAAGCCAAAAGATGCAGAAGAGTGTATTTGAAATTTAATTTTAAAAGGGGGTTGCTGCATAAAGGTTTCCAAGTTTTAAAATTTATATTTTCTTTTAGTTATCCGTAGAAGCTATATAAAAGAAAAGAAAGTTTAGAGCAGCACTCCAGTCTGGGATTTTTGTATTCGTTTTCAGTTCCTGCGCTTAGTTCCCAGCCAACTTCATTCCTGCTTCAAAATTCTAATTCTACGAGTAGTAAAATTCTATCACTTAAAGTTTTAGCTTCAGAATGTTTAAAGCAAAAACCCCCAAGAAGAATATCAGATTCTCTCCTATGGGTAATTTCAAAGAAGAATATCAGATTCTCTCCTATGGGTAATTTCAAACAAGAGGACTTATTATTATTATTATTTTGGGTAATGATTAAAATAGGGAAATTTCTAATTTGCAATTCATTTAATTAAAGATTAAAGAGAAGAGCTTACCGAGAGACGTTATCAAGGTGCCACACTTATCTGAGTATTTTGAGTTCAGCTGCTAACAGGTAAGTTCACTACCACCTGTACATGTTTGTTCAACCAAATGAAAGAAAGAAGTCTGGTTGATTTTTAATAGATAATTTTAGACTATTTGCTATTATGTGAACTATGTGAATTATGTGATGAGTTATTTTATTGCTAGATTAAGTTATGTTTATTATCTGGCATAGTCAAGATTTGTTAGTACTTTCGTTTCCAGATTTAATGATGTTTAGTCAAACGTCACCATAAAAAGAACTAATACTTAAAGTGAAAGATTAAGTGATATGTACTCGGGAACTAGATCCCTCAGATTAGCAGTTTTAGTTTTAGATAGTCCGATATGTTTAGTGGGTCGCTCCCCTGAGCTGTCGGATTGGCGCCATTGAGTACATATCACGGGCCCACAGTTAAAATTAGCCACAAAGAGTTTTACAGAAAGTTTATGAGATCTCTTTCAGAAAGTTTTACAGAAAGTTTAATGAGATCTCTTTCAGAAAGTCTTACAGAAAGTTGTTTTTGAGATCTCCTTCAGAAAGTTTACAGAGATGTTTTTAGAAAGAAATTTTGAGATCTCTCCAGCAGTTTTGAGAAATTATTTTAGAAAATATTTCCTTTTGAGATCTCCCTCAAAATGAATTTGAGAAGATATGTGTTATTGTGTTAGTTACTTGTTCAGTGCATGCTTATAGCCTAATTTTATCTATTGATAAATTAGCATAGACTTCTCATATATTTTTGTGGATCCATAGTGACTTACTAAGCGTAAAGCTTATCAGTTTTCTTTCTTCGCATGTACAGATACTAAGGGTAAGCCCAAGGCCTAGGAAGATGATGAGGGAGTGGAACGCGTGCCAAGATGAGTTGACGGGAACGACCTTGGCGGCTTTTTGCTAGATATTATTTTGCTTCAGTATTTAAGTGTTATAATAAAGAGATTATTATTATTTTATTTTATTTAAGGATTTGATGTTTGAATAAATTCCTGGATCCAGGTGGTTATCACATTTGCTGGTGATAACTAGATTTTATTAAGTTTTTTTATTTGGAGTTGTTTTAGTTACTTTTGAGATTTTATCAGGGTTACTTTCTTATATAGACGGCCGTTATATTGCAGTTATTTTTAAAAAGTAGTAAGTTAGTGTAACGTTTCCTTTAACCCTGAGAGGGGCGTTACAAGTTCGGTGTTTTTTTTACAAAAAAAAAACACCGACCAAATTCTGATCCTGAACGCTTATTCCGAGGAAGAGCTAAAAGGCGTTTGCTAGAAGACTTGGAGAAAATGGCCGATCAGACAACTCTGGAGACGTTGACGCCTAATTATGTGGCGAGAAATAGCATTGGGGCACCCACCATTGAGGCCAACAATTTTGAAATCAAGCCGGCCATGATTCAGATGCTTGCTAATAATCCATTTTGTGGATACGCCCATGAAGATCCAATGGAGCATATTGAGAGCTTTATTCAAACTTGTGCCACGTTCAAATATAACGGGGTATCCAGCGAGGCAGTGAGGTTGACTTTATTCCCATTCTCTTTGAGAGACAAGGCATCACGGTGGCTCCGTAGCTTTCCAAACGGGCACTTTGATACATGGGAGAAGCTTCATCAAGCATTTATGCAGGAGTATTTTCCTCCCTCTGCCGCTATCAAGGTTCAGACGGAAATTCTCAATTTCACTCAAGCTCCGACCGAATCTTTCAGTGAAGCATGGGATAGGCTGAAGGCGTTGAAAAGGAAGTGCCCTGAAACATTCATGAATGCAGCAACTATTATGTGCAGATTTTATAATGGGCTTCGATTGGAGTATATGAGAGAGCTAGACCGGGCATCTCAAGGGGGTATGTTTCTGAAATTATTCCCACAGGCAGAAGAGCAGATAATCGAGAACTTGGCTTCTAATGACAAGTATTGGTATGCGGGCAAGGAGAGAGCTCAGAATCCACCCGGTTTGCTCAATCTGGACCCCATCACTGCACTTACCGCGAAGATAGAAGGACTGACAGTGGATGTGAAAGACTTGAAGGCGCAGACCTCTCAACAGCAGCAGGTCCATAATATTGGGGCAAATCAGCCCTCTTATCCTATGTATTCTGCCCCGCTTCCTGTTCGAGCAAACTATCCAAGCCCAACCGGCCAAGAACTCGCTTTATCTTGCGAGATGTGCATGGGAGCTCACCTCACTCACACTTGTCCTCTTTATATTCAGAATCAGGCATCACCAGTGATCCAGAACGTCAATTTCATGGAATATGGTCAAGGCCAAAGAGGAGGTGGACAATTTTTCAACAATCAAGGTCAGAGGGGAAACTTTCAGCAAGCAGGAGGCATGTGGAGGCCTGAAAATCAGAATCAAGGGCAGCGAAATGCCCCTAATTTTCAAGGAAATTTTCAGAACAGGGGCAATTCAAATCAGCCCATTTATGTCCCGCCTCACCAAAGACAGCTTGAGCAGCCTCCTGTAAATGCGGCGTTGGAGAAAACAGTGGCTGAATTAGCCAAAAATCAGGCGGAGATGCATCAACGTTTCAGCAACCTAGAAGCTCTTATCCGCCAGCTTGCCTCAAGTTCTCCACGAGACCCAGGCAGCCTTCCGAGTTCAACAGAACCCAATCCGAGGGAGCATGTGCAGGCCGTTACACTACGCAGCGGGAGAACACTTCCAGAAGTTGATACTCCACCATTGCCTCAACAAAAAGAAGACCAGCAGCTTCAAGGCCCGAAATCCCAGGAGGTTGAAGAAGAATCAGTGGCTGCCCCTACTCCAGCCAAGAGTGAAGAAGTCCAGAAGGAAGAAGCTCAGAAAAAGGAGGAGAGTAAGAAGATTCCACCACTCCCGTTCCCTACTCGGGTGAAGAAGAGCAATGATAACACGAACTTGATCAGATTTATGGAGCATCTAAAACAGCTCCATATCAATATGCCATTCATGGAAGCATTGACAGAGATGCCGAGGTACGCGAAGTTTCTGAAGGACCTCCTCACGAAAAAGAGGAGGTGGGAAGAGCCAGAAGTGGTGGATCTCAATGCAGAATGTTCAGCGGTTGTTCTGAGGACCATGCCACCAAAACGAAAAGATCCAGGGAGTTTTCTTGTACCCTGTTCTATTGAAAACTTTAAGTTTAATAATGCTTTAGCTGATTTAGGAGCGAGCATCAACCTGATGCCTTCCTCTGTGGTCATGAAACTTGGCTTGGGTGAACTTAAGCCCACTCGTATGAGCCTCCAGCTAGCGGACCGATCGGTGAAATATCCGAAAGGAATTCTAGAGGATGTATTAGTACGAGTGGACAAGTTCATATTCCCGGTCGATTTTGTGGTCATGGACATGGAGGAAGATCGTGAGACTCCACTTATTTTAGGGAGGCCCTTTCTAGCTACTGCTAGGGCCCTTGTTGATGTTGCCGATGGTTCACTTTCTCTGAGAGTTGGGGACGATGTGTGTACCTTTAAACTCTCAGATGTGATGAGTAAGGCCTCAGACCCCACTGAATCATGCAATTATCTTGATATGTTTGAGTCAGTGGAGGGTTATTTGTTTGGAGGCGATAGTGATATTACCCCACCAGATAGTGACATTCACTATGTGGGGGATGTAGTGGCTGAAAATGAAGAAGACATGACTGTTGATTGTGAGCAGGTGATTAAGGATGATGTTTTCCCTGAGCTGCTTAGTGAGTTTGAGGAGCAGCCCACTAATAAGGTTACTCCTGAACTCAAACCACTCCCTAGTCACCTGGAGTATGCGTTTTTGGACACAGAGGGCCAACGGCCTGTCATAATTTCAGCTCAGTTAGAATCAGGACAGAAGGAAAAACTGTTGGATGTCCTTAGGCGCCACGAACAAGTCATTGCTCGTAAGCTTGAGGATCTTCGTGGGATTAGCCCAACCTTCTGTACCCATAAAATCAAGTGTGAGGAGGGGTATAAACCAGTCGTGCAACCGCAACGACGTTTAAACCCCAAGATGATGGATGTTGTAAAGGCTGAAGTCCTGAGGCTTCTGGATGTGGGTATAATTTACCCGATTTCAGATAGCCAATGGGTTAGCCCTACTCACGTGGTCCCCAAGAAGGGGGGCATGACAGTTGTTAAGAACGAGAAGGGAGAACTCCTACCTAGTAGGACTGTGACCGGGTGGCGGATGGTCATTGATTATCGTAAACTGAATGAGGCCACCCGGAAGGATCACTTTCCCTTACCTTTTATTGACCAGTTGATTGAGAGTTTGGCAGGGCATGCTTATTATTGTTTCCTTGACGGGATGAGCGGGTATTTTCAAATACACGTTGATCCCGTTGATCAGGAAAAGACCACTTTTACTTGCCCATATGGGACATTTGCATTTCGTAGGATGTCTTTTGGTCTATGCAATGCCCCTGCCACATTTATGCGTTGTATGATTGCTATTTTTGAGAAGTTTATTGGTGATTTTATGGAGGTTTTTATGGATGACTTCTCTATCTTTGGAGAGTCATTTGATGAGTGCCTCCATAATCTTGAGAGAGTTTTGATTAGGTGTGAGGAGACCCATTTGGCCTTAAGTTGGGAAAAGTGTCACTTCATGGTCAAGGAGGGTATTGTGCTAGGTCATAAGGTGTCATCTAAGGGGATTGAGGTTGACAAGGCAAAAATTGAGGCTATTGAGAAACTCCCGCCTCCAAAGAACGTGAAGGCTGTCCGTAGCTTTCTCGGCCACGCTGGCTTCTACCGTCGTTTTATTCGGGATTTCTCAAAAATAGCCAAACCTCTCACCCGTTTGCTTGAGAAAGATGCTGATTTTTTGTTTGATGATGAATGTGTGCTTGCTTTTAATTGGTCGGTGTTTTTTTATCGGATGTCCCTTCGGGGACATCCGATAAAATTGGAACGATACAGAGAAGATAGTATATCATTTATACTCCGTATGTGTAATTAGTATGTCTATTAGTCTATATATATATACTCACAGGCGGAGCCAAGACTTGATGATAGGGGGGCGAGATTGAGCGCAAAAAAAAATGTACTCCGAAAATTTATGGCTATGACGATATCAAATAATTGACTTATTTGAATACTTCGAGAATTTGTAGAACAGTGTCGAAAAAGGTGAGAACTCCGGTACCCATTTATAAAATAAGTTACCGTACCTATCATTCACTTGATTGGTTCAAATAGGTATATCATTTTTAATTTAGACTTAAATAATTCAACTGCACTATTCTGATTGGTCCATGTGGACAAATGTATGGTACCTTATGGGTACCATAGAATCTACCGTCGAAAAACTCTATATATCAATATTTAATATTAATTATAGTGAGATGCTCATTTTTTCAAATTAAAATTATTCTATTATGATATGTTGGGTAATGAACATGAAAGAAAAATAAATGACAGAAAATGATACTTGTGTGTTTCATTTTGTATCACACAATTAAAAGCAAATTAAGTATATATGATATGTACTTTTAGTATTATATTGTTTGCATATATTAGATATATTACTCCCCAATACAATTATCCAAATAGTCATTGAAGATAAATTTTATCCTATCTCAAAGACTCAAAGTCGATCAATTTATTAGATTCGGTCCAAAAAAAATGTAGTATCTCACAAATTTATAGAACCACATTATTTTTTCCCTATTATATCTTCAGCTCGAATCAAAGCCTTATACATGCATGATTTTTTTTAAATCTATTTAAAAATGACTAAAGTAATACACTTAAAATCATAATAGTATAATACTATATGTCACTTTTATTTAATACTCCCTCCGTCCCGAATTATAAGATACTTTTCGGTTTACGATGTTTGACCGACGATAAAGCAAACGGATCCCTGTCTGCACTCAAATTATTTTTTGAAAAAAAAAATTACATATTCAGAAACCACATTAAACCCGCTACAAAACCTGCAAAAAAAATTCAAATTTCATAAAATTTTAATGTATAAAGTAAGAGATTAAGAGTGATTTGTGTTGACCAAGTGAATAGTAAAGATATCTTATAAAATTGGACAGAGGAAGTACAATATTATAGTAAAGTTTATATTGCTTGTATAGCACTACGTAACATATACTTCATCCGCCCCCTTTTAAATGTCCCGTTTTATCATATTGGGATGTCCCTATTTAATTGCTCTATACCTTATTTGGTAAACTTTGTGTGACTCAAAATCATTCTTACTTTATTCTTACTTTATCAATTAATATCAACCACACAAACTCACTTTTCTTAAAACCCGTGCCACCATCTCTCGTACCATTTAAAAGGGGACGGAGGGAGTACTCCGTAACCAGCTACCCATGTATAGTTAAATCAGTAAGTACTAAAGAATTGCAAATGAAAAAATCTTGAAGACTTTCCACAATTTCAGAAACGAAATAATTAAAAGACTTAAGTATAGTTAAAACGCAGTTTATGAAAGAAGAAATTCCACTTATAGTCCTTCGAGTTTTGCACCAATTCCACAATTAGTCCTCGTCTTTCACTTTATCCATTTTTGGTACCTGACTATTGTTTTCTTAACCATATATAGTCCTTTTGCGGTAGTAAAAATGCCCAGAGATGGACCGAAAAATGGTCAAAAAACAATAGTCATGTACCAAAAATGGATAAAGTGAAAGACGAGGCCTAAATATGGAAGTGACACAAAACTCGGAGGACCTAAAGTGGAATTATTTCGTTTATGAACTACTGATCTAATAGACTAATACTAATACTCTAATATACTTCCTCCATCCTGCTAAGATCTTCCTGCTTTCCTTTTTTAGCCGTCCCAAAATGATCTTCTCATTTCCCTAAATGGAAAGTTATCCTACATCAAAACAGTGTCAAACAGTGCAAAACAGTGTCAATCAGTGTCAAACAGTGCCAAACAGTGTCGAAACAATGTACTCTACACTAAAGTCAAATTTATTTCCTAAATATGTGTAGGTCAAAGTAGGAAGTTTTTAGCGGGATGAAGGTAGTATATATGGAGTACTATTCTAAAATAAAAAGTAATTAAGGATGGTCAAATTAGCTATGAGGTAAAAGGTATATCTTTGACCTGACTTTTCTTATCTAATAATGACAATGTCTGAAAGGATACGAACATTTTAAAACAGTGAGTATAAAATAAAATAAAAAATATGCACTCTACTCTCATTTGCCTCCTAAAATTAACCCTTCATTCATGACGTCTGGCTATAAAACGATGAACACAATTCCATGCCAAGAGCAAACCAAATTCCATATAATTATCTATAACAATGGAAGTTTCTAGACACTCCCAATCAATAATCTTTCAATTTATATGCGCAGCAGTTATATCTCTGAGCTTAATCACTGATTCTGTCCATTGTGATGATCATTATTTCAAGCAGTATGCAGAGAAAAACTTATGTTTGTGCTTGGAGACTCACTTTTTGATCCTGGCAATAATCAGTACCTTAATAGCAGTGACACAAAAAGGAGTCCAGCAACTTACTGGCCTTATGGAATAAACAACCATAACCATTCCACTGGCAGATTGTCCGATGGTCTTTTACTGCCTGATTTTATTGGTAATGTCGTTTCTATTCCTTTGTTAGATTAAGAGCAACTTTGGTAATACACAAATTAGCTGAATAGGCTGTATCTGTTCAAATTGATGAAATTCGGGTTGAAAGTTGACACTGATCAATTCACTGAATTTGTTGAATCATGGAAAAATTATACTCGGTATTTACAATATACTCCGTATTATATTAATAAAGTAAAGAAAAATTATATGAAGAATAGTTAAAATGGTCTGTTATAGTAACTTCAACCAATTCAATCAAGAAAGTAATTTCAATCTTATTTAGTTTGACGATTATATAATGAGGTTTTTCCTAAAATATTACTAATAAAAAAGTCATACACAAAAATGCGATTTAATAACTTTTAGTGACTATAATTGTGTTCAGATTTTGCATCATAGTCACTACATCATAGTATTTTGGAATGCAATTGTAGTCACTAAAAGTTACCAAAAATCACTTTTTTATCCATCACTTTTCCAGGAGTAGTATTAGTGGAATTTTTCTTGTATAACTTAGAGCATTTTCAATGCTAAAACATCAACGGTGCATACGTGGGATGAGAGATAACCAATCAAAAAGTAATAAATAAAATATCTCTCTCCTTATTTGAAGGATCTTATATCATTTTGGTAAATTTTTCTTGACAATGTTAGACACAATATCTAGATGTAGACATTGTGGTTGACGTTGTAGAGAAAAACCTTCCAAAAACACATAAGACCGTGGAAAGAATGAGAGAGAAATGTCATAAAATCAATTTTTTGTGTCTATATCTCTCATGTCACATGTGCACCGTGCACATTGTAGCATCGAAGATGCTCTTAGCACGTGAAATAAAAAAATATGTATATGGAAAATGGTTATATGCCAAAAAATAGAGGGGTACGTTCTATTCAACATGGCCCAACATTTTTTAGCGCAGCCAAATCAGTGGATTATAGTATTAGCCATTTAATTAAATTCTTGCATTCCAAAATTGTTGCATATAGACAAGGCCACA
Source organism: Cuscuta epithymum (assembly GCA_945859915.1). NCBI lineage: Eukaryota > Viridiplantae > Streptophyta > Magnoliopsida > Solanales > Convolvulaceae > Cuscuta > Cuscuta epithymum. The sequence continues at coordinate 237,219 of CAMAPF010000054.1, read as the reverse complement.
AGGGAGTCCAAAGGTTTGAGTTTTAGCTAGTAACATTGAAATTGATGAAGTTTGTTAAATCTTTTCAAATTGATGAACTTCTCAACAAAGAGGTTAAATCGGGTGAAGCTACTAAATTGCAAAAAAAATAAATGGGAAAACTGTCAAATAGGTGCTCGAACTTTCATAAAAAAGTCAATTAAGTCCTTCTATAGGAGACTCTGTCTGGTCATCGCGATTTGGGGTGGTTCCCGGTGGAATTTTTTGATGAATTTTTTTGAGCATCTTATTCATCAAGTCTAGTTTACTCGTACCAAATTTCAGCTAAAAATTTAATCGGGAGCGCATTCAAATTAATTTGAGAACACAAAAATGCGCAGTTATATTCAAGAATTAATTTGAATGTGTTCCCGATTGAATTTGTAACTGAAATTTGGTGTGAGTAAACTAGACTTGGTGAATAAGATGCCCAAAAAATTTCATCAAAAAATTCCACCGGGAACTGCCCCAAATCGCGACGGCCGGACAAAACCTCCTATAGAAGGACTTAATTGACCTTTTTATGAAAGTTCGAGGACCTATTTGACAGTTTTCCCAAAATAAATTTAAATATAGAGTATATTTTATTAATGAAATAACGAATAAATATATATAAATTAAAATAACTTGAACCGATGAACCTTATTTGTATTTTTATTACTACACAATTTGAAAAAAATCGTAAAAGAAATTCAACCCCGCTGTACGTGTATGTTTCACACTTTCTGGCTCGACTTAATTGAAGCTTCAAAAATGATCTTTCAAAAATCAAAACCATTATACTCCGTATAATTTATGTTAGACGGCGCTAATGCAAATACAAATGGAGTTCATTAATTAATTAACTAGCTAATTGAGGGGAAAACTACTACTAATATCTAAAATTCTAAAATCTTGTAATAGCCAATGACGGTTAGGGCATATAAGGAATAAAAATATGTTGGTGTAATCATTTTGCTTTGTTAAGTGGTACCATATGTTTTATCATATGTACTCTTTTTTAGATGTACTTAACTTCCGGATACATTTCCGTTTGCCGTCTGCTCCATCTCCCTCTCATCGTCTCCTGAATCGGCCTTCCGTTTTTTCCGTCCCTCATCCCTCACAACTTTGCTATCTGCTCCCAGCGTTTCCGTCATGACCCACTGATCACCCAGATACGTTGTCGTTCCGTCTTCACCGCTTTATCATGTCATTGAATACTTTGTAATTTCGATGGTGGAGATGCTCATATTCCAGGCTTTATGCCTCCCGGTGACCACCCAATTTCCTATAAGCTTCCTCAAGCCTTCTGCACTGCAAGCATTTCTTTCTTTTCTTCCCTTGCCCTTGACAGTGGTGTTTTTAAGTTTTTTTTATTGTGTTTTGGTACTGTGTTCATTACTTTACTTGTAAGTTGTAACATAACCTTTAACATTCTCATCACATAATATGCAAACTTTAGTAGGCCCATTTTATATTTTCCTTCCAATTAAACAACCACCCTCAATAGTATTTCAGGTTAGGCTTCAATAAGGTAACCGTGTAAGTTGTTTTACCCCATATATGTGAATTGTACAATTTGGAAGGATAACCATTGTATTTCAATAATAACAACTACAAAAGAGTTATTAAACTTCTAGCTTGCTTAGCATGTTCATTACACTTTAACATGAAACAATTACTTTTGAGAGGAGTTTCCGCAACCTCTTGAAACCATACAATAGACCACCAAGGTCTCACCCTTAAGTTTGGCATTGTAACACGTTAAGTAGTCTTCTATTATAAAATTGGGCATTCTTTCATCGCGCATCGCGCGTTAATATAACTAGTACTTCGTATATGTGTGGACGCAATGGTGCAGCATTATTTGCAGGGTTGGAGATACTCCCACCTTTCATGCAACCAAACGCGACCTTCAGTGACGGAGTAAATTTTGCCTCCGCGGGAGCAGGAGTTCTCGATAACTCAACCGATGTGGTATGTACTACGGAGCATGTAGTATCTACCTATATCATTGTCCAAAAATAAAATAGGGATGTTTTTAATTAGAAAATAATTTGCTGGTCTAGTCTAATCTGATTTTTGATCTGAATTTATATTTTTATATCCATTCCTTATTTCATCAGATGAAATTTCTATTTTATTTTTATGCCATAAAATTTTAGAACACTCCCTAAACCTGGAGACCCCTTTTTCCATTAGCGATCGAAATAATATTTTATTGGAAAAAAGAAGAAGAATCTGGAACAGGTCAAAAGTACAGACAACAACTGTAGCGACCCAGTGTAATAAAGAGCCGGTCCCACCCACATTTTATTTTTTTTTAAAATTTAAACCACATATCAGTCTTCACCTCATTTAATGCTAATGACCCACCAACGAATTTAATATTCTTGAACAGCCCACCCACACCACCACACTCACTGTTCTCGAACCACCCACCTCAACTGTAGTTCTCAAACCACCCACCACATTTATTAATTTACAAACCCACCCACCACATTTATTATTTTAAAAACCCACCACCACACTTATGAACCCAACAACCACACAATACACTTATTCGTCATATACGTCAACAATTATTATTCTGAACCACCCACACACATTTATTTTAAAATTCAATAACAGACACCTTTTATTTAAAATAAAGAACACAGATGTTTTTAAAATAAAAAACATGCATACCAAAGTATTGATGTTATAACAGACCAACCCTTTACACTATTTAGTTCTCAAACACAAAACACACCATATCTTTTCTAATATTTCGAAATCCTCACCCACATCAAACAAGCCATATGAGCTAAAATATTTCGAAACCCAAACCACATCAACGGTTTAATGCAACGAAAATACTACTATGCTAATGAAAAATGCACAGCAACACCTACTGACGTTGAGCAACAATCTTTACACACAGGAATTAAACACACCAAGGAGCGAGATATGCAGCTATCATGGAAGTACGCATACATCCATTAATGTCCATTGAAGAAAAATGTTGATCTTCCATGGTCTTATTCCCACATGGTAAGCACCTTTGTACGTAATTAAGTAAACTTTATTCATTTTTAATAGGCCCATGTTTTCATTAAATGTTAACACACACTGTTAACTTCTTTTGACCGGCACGCGGAGAAATTGGCACAGTCCAAGATGCTAAGGTGGAAACTGCTTATATATAAAAGCAGGACTACAAAAGAGCATGTCACTAAGCCATATAAATAAATGAAAATTTTATTTTGGGCACTTTATTTACGATAAATTGTCACTAATTTTGTTATACGTCACATCTCAGGATGAATAAAATTAGGAACCAAAACATCACAGAGCAAGATGCATAAACAAAGTCACATGTGTATCTTGAATAGTAAGTCTCTCAACTCTACCATCTCTAATAATCTGCACTCACAAGTTATGAGTTTGCTAACAACTACATATGACAACTTCATCTCAAAAACTTTTTCGCACAGATTTTGCTATATTGTTATATGCAATTAGATTCTGAAATCTATGTTAATGACTGCAGAGTTATTGAAGAAAATATGAATGCATGTCTGATTGAACTATCACCACTGTTTCTCCATACAAAGGAGTGGTAAAATCCCTAATACTCACTTATTTGTTATTATTTATTGTCTACCACATCACATAACTAATAAACAAACCATTTTTTCAAGACAGCTTTCCAATAAGCAATTTAAAACATCCTTTTATTTTAAAATTAAATTTTCACACATAATTTAATATGCATCTAGGCACGACACAATAAATACCTGAATGAGGTCGCTTGCGACCGATTATCACAGACTTGGTAAGCCTAGGCATTGACAATGACCGCAACACTACATTAGTCAGTTCCTTCTGTGCACTTAATTTTCCCACCTAAAATCTAAGTGTAAAAAGAATCATCTATCAAATTGTACAGCCGTACAATATATATTTTCTTAAATGTTATTCCACACACAAGAAACATAAACAGATTAATTTTATAATATTACAACCATCAACAAAATATTCAAAACATTCCTTGTATTCAACACTGAAGTGCAAAACACAAATTAACAATACATTCAAACATTAAGCAACAGACAACCATAAACATAGGTAATCCAACAACATAACACTGAAATTACAGTAGGGCCTAACTATTAGGCTAGCCAACTGAAATTGAAGTGCACAACAAATGCCTCGTTGAAAAAACGCCTGTTCAAACAGACCGTGCGTGCAGAACGCCTCAACACAACCTCTTCACTTACAGGGGGGTCACCAGGGTCGTTCCCGAAGGCTCACCAACGGATTCAAAGCACCACCCCATATCGGTATCTCCGTACAAAGGTGACAGAGCTGCCGGCGATGGCGCCATAGGAGTCGGGGGGATTCATCCATGAAACAATACATCACACATCCAGTGTAACACCATAAACAAACCTCCACATATTCAACTGTACCCATATGCCTTGCGGGGATCAACTCATAACACTTTTGACACTGCCTTACAAAACAGGCATCAGCCACACCACCAACGGGGTTAACTAAACCTTCCTCACTCGACATTCTTGGTTTTTCAACGCAAATATGAGATCAATACAATGTAGGAACCCGTAGAGCCCTGGTTGAAAAAAATTATAAAAATTTTACAATGATATATTCATAATAGATTGATCTTGCCATGGCTTAGTTTCTTCTTCATTACTTTCCATTTCACCATGCCCTGGGCTGATTTACCCAGAATGATTGTGCAACTCAATTTACATACTTATATTTTCCTACAAATTTGGTGTGGTTTTTATGGTTTATTTTTCATTATACAAAGATGCACACTTTGACATCATCAACTACTTTACCTCAAGTTTTATTGATTATTCGACCCTATACACATTTTTTGACTTTATAGGACATGAATTAATTTACCTCAGATGTTAGGGCTTACTTTTTTGTGTTTCAAAGATTGCTACTTTATACTACATCAATTATTTTACTATAGTTTCTGTGGTTTTCTATCCTCAATACACACATCCTTAGTTTACACTCCATCCATTACATTACCTCAGGATATAGGGTTCAGTAAAATTTACACATTAATTTTGGTGTCAACAGATTTGAAACTACATGAAATAACACAGGCACACGTTTAGGGCAACATCCCTGCCAACACTGGAATTCAATTAAAGTATGCCCACATATTGCTTAAAAATACACACCATGATGAACTTATTTTTTCAAGAATGATAACCATAGCTACGTTAAAAACAAACAACAAAACTTCAAAAGGATAATACAGAGGAATACACTCACCTCAAAACCTTGACCTTTTAACTCTCAAAAACGATGAAGTAAGATCGAGCAGTTGAGAGGTAAACTACACAAACTGAATGAGAGATTGAGTAAGGTTATGGGTAAATAAGCTCTACCCTATGGGATTATATATAGATCATTAGGAATTATAATCGGTATGGGTACTTTTTATCCCTAGAATCTGAAACAAATCCAAAATGTATGACAATACCATTTTTTCATCCTACGCACAGTGAAAATACATGATTACACGCAGTAGCCCGAAAACCCATTCACTTATTTATACATCTAACACTGTTTTACTCAGTAAAGTAACCAATGGTAAATGACTTAGGTGTGTGTCGGCCAGGTTGGTAATCATTCCTCCCTAAAATGGTGATGTGAAGTATTTGTATCCACAAACTCTAGCTGGCAAAATCACTTAATATTGTGCATATAAAATTTTTTAGCAGAAGATATATCCATATTTTTGATACTTTATTACGTGACCTTTTCTGCGATAAAATATTTTTCATCTTGCATTTCAAAAAATATTTCAGAGTAGAATATATTTGAAATTAGACCACATAAATGTTATTTTCATCATGTATTTCGGAATGAATTCTTAACAATTAAAACTTTTTCCTAACGAAATAAAATTTCACAAACGAAATTATTAAAATTTTTAAGAAACGATATAAAATTTCACAAATTGCCAGTAATTTTTTTTTACCATGAAATTAAATTTTGTAAGTTCACACCTCATCGGGAATAGTATTCTTTGACATAGTATTCCTAAAATCTGGCCATCTTCGAACAATAAAATTTTTGACAGCTAATCAAGGGTGACCAATGGTGTGGCATTGAAAAATTTTCAAATTTCGTATAGAACTATAGTAAATTTGAAAAATTTTCACACCATTGGTCACCCTTGATTGACAGTCAAAAAATTTAATATTCTAAGATGGCCTGATTTTAGGAATACTATGTCAAAGAATACTATTCCTGATGAGGTGTGAACTTCCCAAATTTAATTTCATGGGAAAAAATTATTGGCAATTTGTGAAATTTTATATCCTTTCTAAAAAATTTAACAATAATTTCGTTTGTGAAATTTTATTTCGTTTGTAAAAAAAATTAATTGTTAAGAATTTATTGGCAATTTGTCAGAATTCATTCTGAAATACACGATGAAAATAACATTTATGTGATGTAATTTCAATTATATTCTACTCAGAAATATTTTTTGAAATGCAAGATGAAAAATATTGTATCCTAATATTTTGATGAAGTGCCTAATGAGGATCTATATCCAAGTCCTTTCGAAAAACACACTTATGCAGAAAAGGTCACGTAATAAATTTTCAAAAATATGGATAGATCTTCTGCTAAAAAAATTATATGCACAGTATTAAGTGATTTTGCCATCCAACCAGACTTTGTGGATACAAATACTGCACATCACCATTTTAGGGAGGAATGATTACCAACCTGGCTGAGACACACCTAAGTCATTTACCATTGGTTACTTTACTGAGTAAAACAGTGTTAGATATATAAATAAGTGAATGGGTTTTCGGGCTATTGTGTGTAATCATGTATTTTCACTGTGCGTAGGATGAAAAAATGGTATTGTCATACATTTTGGATTTGTTTCAGATTCTAGGGATAAAAAGTACCCATACCGATTATAATTCCTAATGATCTATATATAATCCCCTAGGGTAGAGCTTATTTACCCATAACCTTACTCAATCTCTCATTCAGTTTGTGTAGTTTACCTCTCAACTGCTCGATCTTACTTCATCGTTTTTGAGAGTTAAAAGGTCAAGGTTTTGAGGTGAGTGTATTCCTCTGTATTATCCTTTTGAAGTTTTGTTGTTTGTTTTTAACGTAGCTATGGTTATCATTCTTGAAAAAATAAGTTCATCATGGTGTGTATTTTTAAGCAATATGTGGGCATACTTTAATTGAATTCCAGTGTTGGCAGGGATGCTGCCCTAAACGTGTGCCTGTGTTATTTCATGTAGTTTCAAATCTGTTGACACCAAAATTAATGTGTAAATTTTACTGAACCCTATATCCTGAGGTAATGTAATGGATGGAGTGTAAACTAAGGATGTGTGTATTGAGGATAGAAAACCACAGAAACTATAGTAAAATAATTGATGTAGTATAAAGTAGCAATCTTTGAAACACAAAAAAGTAAGCCCTAACATCTGAGGTAAATTAATTCATGTCCTATAAAGTCAAAAAATGTGTATAGGGTCGAATAATCAATAAAACTTGAGGTAAAGTAGTTGATGATGTCAAAGTGTGCATCTTTGTATAATGAAAAATAAACCATAAAAACCGCACCAAATTTGTAGGAAAATATAAGTATGTAAATTGAGTTGCACAATCATTCTGGGTAAATCAGCCCAGGGCATGGTGAAATGGAAAGTAATGAAGAAGAAACTAAGCCATGGCAAGATCAATCTATTATGAATATATCATTGTAAAATTTTTATAATTTTTTTCAACCAGGGCTCTACGGGTTCCTACATTGTATTGATCTCATATTTGCGTTGAAAAACCAAGAATGTCGAGTGAGGAAGGTTTAGTTAACCCCGTTGGTGGTGTGGCTGATGCCTGTTTTGTAAGGCAGTGTCAAAAGTGTTATGAGTTGATCCCCGCAAGGCATATGGGTACAGTTGAATATGTGGAGGTTTGTTTATGGTGTTACACTGGATGTGTGATGTATTGTTTCATGGATGAATCCCCCCGACTCCTATGGCGCCATCGCCGGCAGCTCTGTCACCTTTGTACGGAGATACCGATATGGGGTGGTGCTTTGAATCCGTTGGTGAGCCTTCGGGAACGACCCTGGTGACCCCCCTGTAAGTGAAGAGGTTGTGTTGAGGCGTTCTGCACGCACGGTCTGTTTGAACAGGCGTTTTTTCAACGAGGCATTTGTTGTGCACTTCAATTTCAGTTGGCTAGCCTAATAGTTAGGCCCTACTGTAATTTCAGTGTTATGTTGTTGGATTACCTATGTTTATGGTTGTCTGTTGCTTAATGTGTGTAATGTATTGTTAATTTGTGTTTTGCACTTCAGTGTTGAATACAAGGAATGTTTTGAATATTTTGTTGATGGTTGTAATATTATAAAATTAATCTGTTTATGTTTCTTGTGTGTGGAATAACATTTAAGAAAATATTTATTGTACGGCTGTACAATTTGATAGATGATTCTTTTTACACTTAGATTTTAGGTGGGAAAATTAAGTGCACAGAAGGAACTGACTAATGTAGTGTTGCGGTCATTGTCAATGCCTAGGCTTACCAAGTCTGTGATAATCGGTCGCAAGCGACCTCATTCAGGTATTTATTGTGTCGTGCCTAGATGCATATTAAATTATGTGTGAAAATTTAATTTTAAAATAAAAGGATGTTTTAAATTGCTTATTGGAAAGCTGTCTTGAAAAAATGGTTTGTTTATTAGTTATGTGATGTGGTAGACAATAAATAATAACAAATAAGTGAGTATTAGGGATTTTACCACTCCTTTGTATGGAGAAACAGTGGTGATAGTTCAATCAGACAGGCATTCATATTTTCTTCAATAACTCTGCAGTCATTAACATAGATTTCAGAATCTAATTGCATATAACAATATAGCAAAATCTGTGCGAAAAAGTTTTTGAGATGAAGTTGTCATATGTAGTTGTTAGCAAACTCATAACTTGTGAGTGCAGATTATTAGAGATGGTAGAGTTGAGAGACTTACTATTCAAGATACACATGTGACTTTGTTTATGCATCTTGCTCTGTGATGTTTTGGTTCCTAATTTTATTCATCCTGAGATGTGACGTATAACAAAATTAGTGACAATTTATCGTAAATAAAGTGCCCAAAATAAAATTTTCATTTATTTATATGGCTTAGTGACATGCTCTTTTGTAGTCCTGCTTTTATATATAAGCAGTTTCCACCTTAGCATCTTGGACTGTGCCAATTTCTCCGCGTGCCGGTCAAAAGAAGTTAACAGTGTGTGTTAACATTTAATGAAAACATGGGCCTATTAAAAATGAATAAAGTTTACTTAAACACGTACAAAGGTGCTTACCATGTGGGAATAAGACCATGGAAGATCAACATTTTTCTTCAATGGACATTAATGGATGTATGTGTACTTCCATGATAGCTGCCTATCTCGCTCCTTGGTGTGTTTAATTCCTGTGTGTAAAGATTGTTGTTCAACGTCAGTAGGTGTTGCCGTGCATTTTTCATTAGCATAGTAGTATTTTCGTTGCATTAAACTGTTGATGTGGTTTGAGTTTCAAAATATTTGAGGTCATATGGCTTGTTTGATGTGGGTGAGGATTTCGAAATATTAGAAAAGGGTTGGTCTGTTATAACATCAATACTTTGGTATGCGTGTTTTTTATTTTAAAAACATCTGTGTTCTTTATTTTAAATAAAAGGTGTCTGTTATTGAATTTTAAAATAAATGTGTGTGGGTGTTTCAGAATAATAATTGTTGACGTATATGACGAATAAGTGTACTGTGTGGTTGTTGGATTCATAAGTGTGGTGGTGGTTTTTTAAAATAATAAATGTGGTGGGTGGGTTTTTAAATTAATAAATGTGGTGGGTTGGTTCGAGAACAGTGAGTGTGGTGGTGTGGGTGGGCTGTTCGAGATTATTAAATTCGCTGGTGGGTCATTAGCATTAAATGAGGTGAAGACTGATATGTGATTTAAATTTTAAAAAACTAAACGTAGGTGGGACCGACTCTTTATTACACTGGGTGGCTATAGTTGTTGTCTGTACTTTTGACCTGTTCCGGATTCTTCTTCCTCTTTCCGATAAAATATAATTTCGATCGCTAATGGAAAAAAGGGTCTCCAGGTTTAGGGACTGTTCTAAAATTTTATGGCATAAAAATAAAATATAAATTTCGTCTTATGTAATAAGGAATGGATGTAAAAATATAAATTCGGATCAATTAAAATAAAACACGAGTAAATTATATTTCAGTAAATTTTAAAATAGATGTGATGGTACTATGGAGTCTAGCCATGGCCCAATTACGTAACTCAGCCCACAAACGGGATCAGCCCTTGACGGGATCAGCCTAATTAACAGGATTAGCCCATAAACGGGATCACCCCTTGACGGGATCAGCTTAATTGATGGGATCAGCCCATAAACGGGATTTATATTGAATAAGCCGTTTGGCCCATTTGGAATCAGGCTCACGATAGGAACCCACAGCCAGGTCGGGCTGGACAGCAGACCTCGAGCCTGGGCGGAGTTCTAGTGGGGCCGGGATATTCCTACGGCCTACGTGGCAAGCTATCATTCGATGATAGATATTTGGCAACAGGCAGGACTCAACCGGAACTAAGAAAGGATTATGGCGTGGGAATACAACTGGAAGGAAGTTCTATTTCGAGAAAGAATAAAGTTCATTTATTAAGCATTTATTGTATTAGATTCCTCCCATAATTCTACTTCCTAATCTCTATAAATACTTCATGTAAACACCCTACTAAGGGATCCACAATTATTTCTCCGTAATAAGAGTAATACTGCCTTACGCTGCCATATTCTTTTCGATATTATTTCTATATTTTACGTATATTTAGCTCTCGTAGTTGGATTAAACTCCATCATTTGGTGCTCTCGTTGAGAGCCGAATCTACGAAGAATCATGGTTGGATCAAACAACCATAATCATGTTGGTAGCAATCAAGGCGGTGATCGTTATAACCAATTCATGATCGAGGACGAAGGTTCAAGGTCACGACGAAGTGATTTCCGGAGCCGCAACCACACCGTCATCGCTCAAGGTGACTTGAGAAATTAGATTCACGGCGCGGGGAGTTCCAGGCGCACGACGGTGCGTCCACCGCAGTTTCAGACGCCGGGCATGGGACATAACATTGTTAACGTGAATCCAGCACAGGCATTAGCGAGCCTCGCGACGTTTCAAAGGGCGGTGGAGACTTTGACGGCGGCATTCCAAGGTATTATTCCGGATCCTAATGGGAGACCTCCTTCTCCTCGCCGGGCTCCATCCATGAAGGACTTTGATGATGTAGTAAACCGGTTTTTGCATTGTTCCTTTCTCGCGCACCAAAACAGAGCTGATTGCACCTTGGGTTACCCCCAAATAGAGAATGAGGGTCTTACCGACCTCAGGTTTGCTGAGCAGCAGATCTGATTGTAGATACTTCTTGAGGTCCTCAAATGCGGCTTGGCACTCCGGGGTCCATTGGAACCCATTACTCTTCTTCAGGACCTGGAAAAATGGTAAGGATTTGTCCTCCGACCTGGATAAGAATCTTCTCAGGGCTGTCAGCCTCCCGGTCAGAATCTGAACTTCTTTGACACTTCTGAGGGTTCCATATCCTAGAGTCATGCACCGATTTTAACCCGACGTTCAGGTCGGGACGGATCAACTCCAAACTCCTTGAGCTCTGAAGCAGGCTGGGCTTTGAACTGCCCCTCCTCAAATTTCAATAAGTCCTGCTCGATGGCATTCACCCTGACTTCATTCCTTCCACGAGCTTTGTAAGCCCTCGATCTTCTCTTACAATACCTATCCCGGAAGGTATGTAAAACTTGATGCACAAATGAGCCTGGGAAATGATGGCTCCCAAATCATCCAACAGAGGTCTGCCTAAGATGGCCTTGTGCACACCTGGTAACTGGACCACTACAAAGTCTGCCTCGATCGTTCGTACGCATGGTTCCAATCCGAGCTGGACCTTGAGGGTGATGACCCCCTCTAGCTCGATTGTGTCCTTGGTAAAACCTGACAGTGGGGTCTTGACGGGCTTGAGGGCTGCCTTTTGGAGGCGAACCTCCTGGAAAGTCTTCATGTACAAAATGTTCACCGAACTTCCATCGTCTATGAGAACTCTATGGACAATAGTGTCAAAGACCTCCATTTTGACCACCAGCGCATCCCTATGAGGTGGAGGTCATGGTGGTAAGTCATCGTTGGTGAAGATAATAGATTCTTGCTTTTGCTTTTTCAGCAGGAAAGCGGTTGATTTCTCTGATGAAGAGCTGGCGATTCCACCTTTTTCTTTCCACCGTTGTGTCTCTTCCTACAGGTCTGCCGTAGATTTGGTTAACATGTGGGCAGTTCTATCGGCCTGAATCTTCCCCTTCTTCATCATCCTCATACTGGGCTCCAACCTCTCTTTTCTTGGAAGTCGAGGCTGGCTCGTCTTTTCGTTAGATGAGCATTAATACATTGTTAATGAGCACCAGACGTATTCTACTGAGTATTAAGAGTTGAATGATGAGTATTGTGATATCAATTTCATATATTGTAATGCACTTTTTTTTTCTTATTTTATCTTTTACAAAATCTCATTAAATTACATCTATAAGCAACATCTATAAACTTCAATATGCGAATTTAATGTAATATGGTATTTTTGAAATATGCATTGATATGTCATTTTAAAAATGAACATAATATCAGTATCAAATGAGCATACACAACTTTCAAAATGCACATAAACATGAAAATTGTAAGGTTCGTTAGTTGGGCGTCATGACATTTTCATTGAGCATCAAACCTTCTATATTGAGATGAAAATAACGGTTTCTGTTAAATGAGAATTAATGAACTTTTAATTAGCACTAGACCTATTCTGTTAAATATTAGGAGTCTAAATAATATTGAGCATCGTAATCTCCGTTTCATATCTTCCAATTCACTTTCTTTTATATAAACTTATTAAATTATATCTACAATCAATTCCTATGAAGTTCAATATATGAATCTAATGTAATATGATACTTTTGAAATATGCATTGATATGACATTTTAAAAATAAGCATAACATTATTACCGATTGAGTATATGTAGCTAACAAATAACCATTAATATGAAAATAATAAGCTGTGTTAGTTGAGCATGAAGACATTTTTCATTGATCATTAAACTTTATCTACTGAGTATTAGAAGCGTGCAATTGTGTACAAATTGAGCATTCGTAAACTATAAAATGAGCATTAGTTAGAAAATCATAAGTTTTTTAGTTGGCCAAGCATCAAGACATTTTCGTTGAGCATCAAATCTCATCTATCGAGTATTAGAAACATGCAATTGAGTATCATGGTATGTGCTCTCGTATCTGTAATTAAATCCTACTTGAATCTAATGTAATACGCTACTTTTGAAATATGTATTGATATAACATTCAAATATGAGCATAACATCAGTACCAAATGAGCATACATAACTCACCAAATGAGCAATGATATGAAAATCATAATCTTTGTTAGTTGAGCATCAAAACATTTTCATTGAATGTCAACCCTTCTTTATTGAGTATCTGAAGCATGTAATTGAGTATCATGATCTCTGCTCCCATTTATATAATCTAGCTCTGATCTTTTATGCGAATCTAATATGAAACTTTTGAAATGTGTATTAATATGATATTTTAAAATGAGCATAAAATCAGTATCAGATGAACATATGTAACTTACAAAATGAGAGTTGAAAATAATTTGATTTACAATGAGAAATATAATAATTTTAAATAAAAAAAACTTATACTCCGTAGTATTTTGTTCTTGAATTACAAATATAATCGGGTTCTTTTTATAATACTTACCCATACATATTTATTTTACACTATACTCACTTTTGTATAACACAAAACTCATGTTAGTAATTAGCTTATACTACGTAGTACGTAATATTTAATAAACAAATAAATATACATCCTAAATTAAAAATAGAAAAATAAAGCATTAATATATAAAATATTTTATAATACATAAATTAAAAAATAAGTCTGAAGGTTGATTGAAAAAAAAAACTCCAACATTAAATACTATTTTATATTATTTGAATAACATTTTCATCAATAAAAAAGCAAAACGATTGTTAAAATGAAAAAAGAAAAAGAAACGAGAAGAACAACTAACAAGTAAGAGCAGCTACTACGATTAAAGCAACGTACAGAAGAAACAAAACAAAAGGAGGAATCGAAGTCAGTGACTGAAACGGCGGAAAAAAGAAAGGAACCGACGGAAACGGAGGAAAAATAGAAGGATGGCAGGGAGCAGCTACTACGTTTCAGGCCCGAAGTTTTATATAATTTCAAAAATACCCGGCTGTACGGTGAGCACCGTACAGCCGGTTGTACGGTATAATTTACCGATAAACGGGTATATATATCGGACAATCGTATAAAAAGAAATTAAGTAAATATAAACATAAAGAAAATATCTAATAAATTGCATACGGAGTATAAATATAAATAGAAAATTATTCAGTAGTACAAGAAAAGTAAGTAAACATCACGAAAATATGTATAAATACCATATTTTATAGAATATATATCTAATATTGTGGCAGATCTGTATTCCAAAATGATAGATCTACACAGATTTGTGATTGCATCACCAATTTATTGTATATTTTCAAAAAGTAATCGGATTTAGGGCAACTCCAACAAGCACCAATTTCTACACCAAAATGGTGTATTTGCCAAAAAAATGATCCAATAGCAACACCATCTTTAACACCATTTCACCATTTTGGTGGAGAGCCTTTGGCTTTACGCCATATATGGTGTACACCAAATCCAACACCATCTTCTTTTTCTATTTTTTATTTATTTCAAATGTGACCCGAAGTTTTGATTATTATAGTTTTGACCCATTTTTAAAACAACAAATTAGGATGTTTTTACTTGGACTGAAATTTGTTGGTCTGGTCTGGTCTGATTTGGTCTGGTCTGATCTGAACTGATGTGGTCTGGTTTGATTTCTTTGTATTTTTATAACTATCTAAGTCTAGTTTAATTCGGTCTGATCTGACACAAATTACAATCCAAATAAAAACATCTGTATAGAACAACAAATTAAAATATTAATTTGATACAAAATAACAAAAATATAATAACATTTGAGAAATGCGTGAAAATACATATTAAAATGATGTATTTTAATTAGTGAAATGCGTGAAAATACATATTAAAATGATGTATTTTAGTTTGTATGTGTGAAATAATGTGTGAAATATCAAAATATTATATGAGAGGCTAATGTATAAATATATGATAGTTAGATACTTAAATTGAAGAATGGTAAAAAGTTAGTAAAAAGAATAAAAAGAGAATATTCTTTTTTGGTGATGAAAATGGTGTAAACTGTTGGAGATAAAATACTGTTTGATGTGATGTTTACACCATTTTAGTGTAAAAAAATGGTGTTAACTGTTGGAGATGGCCTTATACATAAACAACTGGACCTAGAAACCAAGCAAATTGAAAGTTTCAGATCGTGTAGTTCATATATATAAAAAAGTTTCAGATATACAAAAATTAGTGGGGCGGGGGTATAGAGATTTTTTAAATATAAATATACGGAATATAGGGTGGAAAATATACCAACAGCCCGTTCCCAACGGTCGGTCTAACATTGCAATACACACGCAGGTTGCCATCAAGGCTGAGGCTATGTTCTAGAATCAAAACAATAAGGAGAATGGGTTGGGTTTGATCAAATGGGATTTGTAGGGTTTGGGCTCAACATTTTTGTTGGATCCGAAAACTGACTGGGTTGTGTTATTGTTGTTGTGGGCTGGGTAATAATCCTGAAGGATTATTATTAGTGGGCTGGGTTGTATCCGAAAATTGAGTAAATTTGGTCTGAAATTTAATGGAATTGACTAAATTTTTTTAAAGCTATTAAATTTTAATTATATACATTTTAAATTGGGTGGTTAGGTTCAAATGGGCTATAAAAAATGCCAAAAAATTGTTTGGCATTTTAATAGTATGCAAATTTATCTATAAAAAAATTGATTACGTTTAAATCATCATAAATATTTGATAGTCCATATAAACGTAGGTTGGAAAATCATTTCAGATAATTTTAATGTATGATATTTATAAATTGTACTACCTTCATCCCAAATCAATTTGTCATCTATTAAATTTGGACATGATTTCTATTAATACGATATAATGAAAGTTATAATTAAATTTTGACTAATGAGGATGGCTGCAGCACGGAAATGGGTCCCATGACAATGGGGACACCGGGTGCCGCGGCGACAGAGGCGGCGAGTGCCGCGGCGGGGGTGGCGTGTGCCGCGGCGAAGGGGGCGGCGGGCGTGCAGATGCCATGACTATGGGCAAATGGCTACATTTTTTAGAAAATTATTAGGAAGTTAGGGTTTTATAATATTAATGTAAGGGCATATAAGTCCATAATTTTTTACTTATTTATTACTTAAACATTACAAGTTTAAACATTGTTTTGGAAAAAAACTAATAAGGTCAAAGATTGAGAAAGTGAATGAGTTTAGTAATATTCCCTTTTCTCTTTAACTTAATTAATACTACTTAATCCAATTTTCCCCTCTTTATCCTACGGAGTAATATATAAATGGTACCAACAATGACTAATAACTATAGTTTCTTTTATAATTATTATTTATATATATTACATTTATATAAATAATAATATCTACACATTCACTAATGGAGTTCATAAATAATACTCCTCCCTTCCCCTTTTAAATGTCCCGGAAGAGAGTGACACCAGTTTTAAGAAAAGTGTGTTTGTGTGGTTGATATTGATTGATAAAGTAAGAATAAAGTAAGAATGATTTTGAGTCACACAAACTTTACCAAATAAGGTATGAGACAATTAAATAGGGACATCCCAGTATGATAAAACGGGACATTTAAAAGGGGACGGAGGGAGTATCATTTAACTCTACGATAATATGGCATGTGCATCGCATGGGTGAAAACCTTGTTAATTTAAAATTGAACGTTGTGATTAAGATTTAAGTAGATCAATTATAGTGAAATTATATGAATCATATAGTTTTTATAAAAAGGAAATAAGACATTTATTTTATGAGGAAAATCCAAAATGAAAAACAAGACATTTACTTTTTGAATTAAAATATATGTGGCTCCTGCTATCACCGAGACGCTGGAGTTTCCGGGTTACCCCTCTCTCGAGTTGAATAACAACCCCCGAATAAAAAACGTCAAAGCTGGTCTCTATAAAAGAGTTTTCTTGTCTCGGTGGCGGGGGAGGGGGGTAGATTGTAGCCACGTTGAAAACATTCACTTCTTTTCTAATTTTATATGAGGGTTGAATGTAATGAGTTCCCTCCTTAATTGGGAAATTCAAGAGAATCCTAAAATCTTGTGGAGATGACATGAGTTCACTAGATGTTTGCAGAGAAGTATTGAATGTTCTAAAATATTCTACCTGTTTCTAGAGGAGTAAAAAATAATCTAGAAGCGTAGAAAAATTTGTACAATATTCTAGAACAACATAGAATTATCTGAAGATGTAAAAAATTCTCTAGAAGTATGTGAAAACGTAAAGATACATGGACTTGTCTAGACTTTTGTGAGAATTTTCATTAATTATTATATCAAATTTTTTATTAATATAAGATCATCACTAATGGCACAATGTGCATGATGTACACATGACATGAGACAGATAAACTTATAAAGATTAATAAGCAATACATATCCCTCCTTATTTTAAATGTCTTATATATATATATATATATACTTGGTAAGTTATTCTTCCCAATGTCAAAATGAGTCTCTAAATGTAGACAATGTGATTGACATTGTTGTGAAAAAGTTATCAAAGTCATATAATGCCGTGTAAAGAATGAGAGAGAAATATAAACGATTTCTTTGTCGGTGTCTATCTCTCTCATTCCACATGCACATCGTGCACATTGTTGCATTGGAGATGCTCTAACCATGTATGCTTGTAGAGTACGTCCTTGTCCATTAAGTGTTGACTATTAAAGATGTATTAACTTGTAATGTTTTTAGTTCCAAATAAGACCCAAACAGAAAATTAAAGATCAGACCGAACTTAAACGGATCAGACTTAAACAGATCTTTTGGACCAAATCAAAGCTGACCAGACTAGGAGTGGGCGCGGTCTGATAAATTAGTGAAACTCATTATGTATCCGTGAGGTTTCTAACGGTTCAGTACGGTCCGGTTCTAAAGATGGAACTGTTTGGTACCATGACACTTCGTCACGGTAAAAAAAAAGGTACATTACAATGTCAAACTAATGCTGAAAATTTTGATTTTTTTTCAATTAATAGATACCATTATACCGGTTATTTCACATGAGTTTTTGATAAAAAATACAAGAAAGAGCAGTTTGAATAGTAAGAAAGATTCAAGAGGCCGAATTTTTTTCCTTTAAGTTCGGAAATACCCAAATAGTGCATCACAACCAAGGAAAAATATAATAAAATGATACATCAGATAGATATCATCTTTATTAAATCCATGGTAAGTGGTAACACATAAAAGAATATTATCATATTGTTAAATACAATACCAAAGTCATGGAAGCCGAACAGTTCGATAAGGGAAATATAGTTTACCCCAATAGGGTGGAGGGCGGATGACATCAAGGGCGGCGCGATACGGCGACTACTGCGACCGAAGGAAGAGACAACGAAGGTGGGGATTTAGTAATCGACTTGCGTCCGGATTTCGCGACCAGATCCAAGCGATAGGTTTTGAGCGTCCTTACAAGGCGCGACGACCATGGCAACACAACGACTTCAACAACAATAGAAGATGCGTTCACTGCAGGGATGCAATTGCTGGAGTTCGCGACCAGATCCAGGAGATAGGTTTTGTGCGTCCCTACAAGGCGCGACGACCTTGGCAGTACAATGACTTCATCGGCAATAAAAGATGCGATCACTGCAGGGAAGCAATTGCTGGAGATCGGAATTTGCAACCAGACTCAGGGCAGCGTTTTCAATCCTGGAACCCAAGGAGATTGCGGTCAGATCGAGGATTGCAACAGTCCCACAATTTTTACAACCATGGACAGGGGAGATATGATGATCTTCAAAGAAGGAGAAAATCGGAGATGGGCCGTCTAGCAAGTGGAACTGCAGAAGATGAATTTGACTTTACCATTGAGAGTAAATTTTTTCACTTTAAAATTATCGATTGTAGTTTCGTTCGCATCTCTGAAACTAAGTGTGGAATTACCTCTGTTGTGAATTTTGATATTGCTGGAGTTAAATGGTTAAAAGATTCTGTGTTCAAGATTTTTTCTGATAGAAGGGTTGGTACCAGATTTGAGCTGAATAAATCCCGTATCGTTTCGTATGATGCTAATTCTTTTGGGGGATTTATCCGAATAGTTGAGAAGGGAGGTGATTCTTTATTTATTCCTGAGGGACAGAACGGCCATGGGATCAATTTTTTTCTTAAAGGGATTATACGTGCTATTATGTTGATGAATGCAATGGGTTCCAGAAAAGTGACAGCTGAAGAAGATTCAAGTGAAGTCTTCTTAATTACAACGGGTTCTAAAAGTAATTTAGACCTTCTACCTATTAGTGAGGATTATGAACACACATGTGATTCTACGATTTCCATTTCGGGTGCACTCCTCCAGGCTGATATTGAG
Source organism: Cuscuta epithymum (assembly GCA_945859915.1). Taxonomy (NCBI): domain Eukaryota; kingdom Viridiplantae; phylum Streptophyta; class Magnoliopsida; order Solanales; family Convolvulaceae; genus Cuscuta; species Cuscuta epithymum. Next base: position 217,466 of record CAMAPF010000054.1, on the reverse strand, counting down.
CATCTTGATTCACTTGATCAGTCTTTGGATATGGTTTCATTTGATGAGGTTCACAGTATCGAACAGAAACATGAGCATGATGAATTCGCAAATCTTAAAGATTTCTTTCAGCATGCTTTGACAAATGGGGTGAATTCTCTTTCTCAGTTTCTGCTTCATGAATTCCAGAGGGTCCTTGCCTCTTCTTTAGGTAATTTGACTTTGGCACCCACAAATGAAGGTGTTACTAATATGACAGGAGTTTTAGAGCCGGGTGACAGTATAAGGAGTAGACATGCTCATTCTGGATGGGATTTTCCAGATCTTACAGCGCCTCTTGCTTGTGAGGGATATTATGATATTCCAGATTCTATATCGTCGGGAGATGAATTCATTGGACACGTATCAGAAAACGAGAAGAGGGTTCCCATCTCAACGGAAGAAGACCTATGGGACTCAGATACTAATGAGGTTATTTGCAAAAAAGCTTTGTTGGTCACAAGGGAAAACTGTTTGCCTACTCAAAATCTGAACACACAAAAGAGGATGTACAAAAAGAAGAATCAACGATCACACCTTATGAGAACTAGGTCTCAATCACGAGTGGAGCTTTGAAGATTTGATTGAAGACTTAACTGAGGGCCGGTGTTTCTTTTTGGGGAGGTTTTATTGTTATTCTTTGGGTTGGGGGTTTTAGCATTTAGTTTGTCTTTTCTCTTATTTCCTTTTTGCATTTTATTTTTCTCTTTTTACTTGTAACTTCTTTCATTTTATTTCTAATAAAACTTTGTTTTGTTTCAAAAAAAAATAAAAAATACAATACCAAAGTCAAACATTCTTCTTCTTTGTTCTAGCTTGAATATTAGTTCTAATTTATAGTTACAATGTGGGAGCTAAAACTTAAATCATACTACATATTCATTAAGTGTACATCTATACAAATACATAATACAATACATGATCTGTTTGTAAACCACAGAGTTAAATACATGGTCCGGAGTATGATAAACCACAAAGTTTAATACTACATACAATACATGACTGGAAATTAATAGTCATGATTGATTTTTAAAACTTTAGCACTCTTTTTTGTAAAAAAAAAAAACTTTAGCACTCTTTCAATATATACCAAATTACGGAGTATAAAATAAATTATCTAAAGGGAAAAAATAATCTATATAAACACACACATTCTATTGAAAAAAAATAAACACACACATTTAGCTATTTTAGGGATGAATGAATACACATTTGACCAACACATTATTGGTCTGAAATCTAAATAAAAGATATATTGGTTTAGAAAAATATAAAAATCTCATATGCATTATTTTTAAACATCCGGTCTGGTAATTTTTGACCCTCAAAAACTCGCACCGATCCCGTACCCGTTTCAAGCGGTACGGTTTCATACGCGATAAAAATCCATATAACCGTTTAAATATCCGATATTTGGTTTGGTACCATTACGGGCGGTTCGGTACGGGTTCGGTTCGATTTTTATGCCCACTAGCCCCACTCTTACACTAGACCATACTTCATCATTAATAAAATACACAGAGACTATAGATTTACCGGACCAGACCTACTATGACCAAATCAAACTAGAACATACATATTTTTTTGTAGTCCAATTAAACACATCCTAATTACTCTAGCACTTATAATTAAAATTAGGGAAAACTATCAATTTGGTCCTTTTACTATCACGAAAACGTCAATTAAATTCTCATACTTTAAAAAAAAACCTATCAAATCCCTGAACGTTGAAAAAACATTCAATTGATTCGAATGGCAGGTTACCCACCACATCAACAAGTCACCCGCTAATGTGGCAAACATGTGGCAACCCAGACAACAATGCCTTTGCTGACATAATGCACACGTGGAATCCCTATCAACCATTTCCCTGATGACGTGGAACACATATGTACCGCCACATGTGCGCCACGTCAGCGGGCGACCTACTGACATGACATAGGACGTGCTAATTAATTTAATTTAATGCTTTTTCAAAATTTAGGGATTCGGTCGATTTTTTTAAAGCATAATGACTTAATTAATTAACGTTTTCATAACAATACGAGTACTAAATTGACAATTTTACCTTAAATTTATTATCAGTCTTTTCAATAATAATTGTATCAAAGTAAGCTAAGATAGAAATCATATCAGGTACTCCCTCCGTACCAAAATTATCTTCATAGTTACTATTCACATGGTCAACTCAAATTTTTCTTAATCTTTTATTTTATATATCAATTTTTTATCAAACTAACGTAAATTTTCTTGATCAGGCTTTGTAGCGGTTTTAATGTAGTTTTTGAATATGAAAATTTTATTTACTAAAAATAATCCGAGTATGAACAGGGATCGAGTTGCTTTATCGTCAGTCAAACATCGTAAACCGAACTATGAAAATAAATATGGGACGGAGGTAGTACTAATTACGTAGTACTGTACAAAGTATTACCTCCGTAACGTAAATATCTTCCCACTTTCCTTTTTTGGACGTAACACTAATATCTTCCCATTACTAAATCTTCCCGTCATACCCTCAATAATTTTAAAAATAGTACACTATTACATCTACTTTTTTTGGATTTATCCTTCATTCCATCACATTATTTCACTATCTTTCCATCATACCCCTAATAATACATATCTACTTTCACTATTCTTAATCTATCTACTTTTCAAATGAGAACATCCCAATGTTACGGAGGTAGTAATTGTTTTGAAGAGAAGTGATAATTATTTTTTAGCAACTATACAACCAAAAAATGGTAGTGTGTGAAAGCTCTGATTTCCACTGTTGGAAATCTATTGCGTACGAGTCTTCATTTAGATTGGAGATGGGGAAAAGAGAATAGTGATTTGATTGTGTATAAAGATGGAGGAAATAGTGGTTGCACAATGTGGTTCAGTACGCCTATTGGGCCATGGAGTCGGCGAACTATTGTCAAGAATAATTCAGAGGCACATGCTTCTGCACCATTTCCTACCCATTCTGTCCAGGAGGACCTTGTCTGAACTTTTGGGCCTCCTTTTGACCCCAATTTTGTACTACATTTTACCTCCTACTTTATTTTATTTTCCCTAAAACTCAAAGCAGGTTTGAGTTTCTCCACATTTTTAAAAGATATGGAAAATATCATTGACTCCCTTCCGATTGTACTCCGTATGTATTATTACTAATATCCTCCACTATTAAATATATGTTCTTAGCTCCTACACATCCTTTAATGAGAATTAAATAACTTCTAATTTATATTTTCGAGAAAAGTAGTATATATTATACGGAGTAGTCTCGTAAGTTTTGATTAAATCCGTCCTTAGTCTCGTAAATTCTAAGCTTTCATAACTTAGGTATCATTGAAATGGTTTATAATTCAAACTACTAATTCATAAGCTACAATGGATAAATACCAGTATTTGATAAGAAGAAATAACGACATACTTGACACAATTATTAATAAGATAGTTGAAAACTTAAAATTGCCCCACTATAGTATCTACTACCTCCCTCACGGCTCCTAATTAAAATGAAAAAGTTAGATTTATGATGTTGATAAAAATGGGCTTGTTCAGATTTGCTTATACTTTTTTTCTTAGAGTTTTTTTTTGAAGGATTCTTAGAGTTGAATTAACGATTTATGTTTTTAGAATTAAACACAGATAATAATTTCTAATTGTGCACACCACCCATAATTTTATTACACCCACTTGGCAATTTCTTATAGATAATTTGTCCCTCCAAATACAAGAGTGGAAGGAAATTGCTCTTCAGCACAAAGCTTCATGTTTTGCTGTTTTAGAACAACCGCACATGTGAATTGTTTTATCAAAATCACAAAATGTTAAAAACTTTGTGCATTACATTGCTGAAGTCTTTGGGCATTGTCGCCCATCCGAAGGTGCTGTCAAAAGATGAGGAGGAGCACCTTCGTCGACTACTTTTTCGATATATTCGGTTCAACAAGGTTATAAGGTATTCCAAGGCGATTCTGACTTTCTAAGATTTTGTCTCATATACCATTATGAGTAGGGGCAAATTACGCTAGAACTTAGTTACATACTTCATAAATAAGTAGTACTTCATAAATAATGAGTATATCATATTATTAATATTGTTTGATTAGATTTTTTTAAGATATATACGTACAAGTATGTATAAAAAAGATCAATTTATATTACGTATTATGTTTGTGCAAATATGCATTATAGATAAATTTGCAAAAAATATCTATATGGACGTGAAGCATAAAAAAATTAGTGAATTTTTTATGCTTTAATCTTAAAATAAGAATACATAAATCTTATATTTAGGAAACAAAACACTTTTCATCATATTTTAGTATTTTTCCTATGTTTAACTCTTGTTTTGAGCAATTTTCAATAATATTTAAAATATATATCAATTCAGTCCGTACAACCAAAAGTTATGTGTTTGGTGAAAAAGTTCATAGCAATTCAGTCCGTATAACCAAAAGTTACGTGTTTTGTGAAAAAGTTAGTTTATAAGTCTGAAAAGCCAGAAATCATGGCTACCAAACGGGCACTGCGTGAGGGATGAGTCTGTGGCTATATCAAATTATTGGGCTACTTAAAATGCACTTCTTCACGCCTAGAGTAACACTTATTGCAAATAAGTATTTAAATATGTATAAAAACTTCATTAAAAATAAATATTTCTTATGTATTTTTTATCAAGTTTAATCAACACATAAAGAGTAATATAATGAGTGAATAATAATAAGAATCATAAATTAGCTACTTTAGAAAGAAAGTGGTGAGAAAGTGGCGAACTTCAAAGAAATTGACAAAATTTCGAGAGACGCAAGTAGTGTTAGTATTCAGACATATTACTCGAAATAGGACTAAAAAAGTTTGCAAATTCCAAAATAGGACTTCCATGTTTTTATTCCCAAAATAGGACTAATTACTGCCATGTTTTAACAATACCAAACTTCAAACATGACAGTGCCAAATTGGGCAGTAATTAGTCCTATTTTGGGAATAAAAACATGTCAATCCTATTTTGAAATTTTCAAACTTTTTAGGAGGAACTTTCAAAATTTTGAGGCATTGAAGCGTCCTTACAAAATTTTGAGGATTGAAAGTAGTAGAAGCTTAGTATTTATTGGAGTATTTTATACCTGTTCTATATCGAATTGATATAAAATAATAAAATACCCCCTAATCCCTATGTTTCAGATTATCTGTATCCCTATGCTTTTTCACATAATTAAAGATACTTAATGAATGCTTTATAAAAAGTAAGTCTTTGCTATTGTAGTGATATTGTACTAGACTAGCAGTATTATAGTTACTTTTAGGGTGAATTTCTTTCCAAAAAAAATGAGAAAATTAACATATACTACCTCCGTCCCTTAAAACTTTGCCAATGTTGACCGGCACGGAGAATAATAAAGTAAAAACTGTGTGGTTGAGATTTGTGCAAAGGAGAGAGAAATAACAGAAACCACAAAATAATTGATAAAAAGGGAAAGTGGCAAAGTTTTTTGGGACGTCCCAAAAAGGAAAGATGGCAAAGTTTTTTGGGACAAAGGGAGTACATTCAAAAAAAGAAATTGAGATGGATAAACTGATACAGGAGTAACATGTTAGACCTACCTTAAACTATTTCTTCAGAACCAATTAAGAAGCTGTTCTCTTCGCCTGATCTGAATGTTTCTGATCTGAATTTTTTAAGTTCTGATCTGATCTGATCTGAATTTTTCTGATCTGATCTGATCTGATCTGAATCTTTCTGATCTGATCTGATCTGATCTGAATCTTTCTGATCTGATCTGATCTGATCTGAATCTTTCTGATCTGATCTGAATGTTTCTGATCTGGTCTGATCTGATCTGAATGTTTCTGATCTGATCTGAATCCTTCTGATCTGATCTGAATCTTTCTGATCTGATCTGATTCGAATATTTCTATGATTATAATTATAATTATAATTATAATTATTATTATAATTGCAATTACAAATATAATTTAAATAAAATTATAATTATAATTGTAATTATAATTACAATATTTATCTCTATAATTGTAACTATAGTTATCAATATTATTATAATTACTCCATAAAATAATTACAATGGTAATAATAATAATAATAATATTAATATTAATTATAATAAAAATAATAATTATAATCATAAATTATTATTATAATATAATTATAAGTATAATTATAATTATTATAATTATAATTAATAATAATTATAATTATATTAACATTAATTATAATATTATAATATAATAATAGTAATATAAATACAATTAATATTATTATAACGATATTATTATATTAATATTATTATTACAATAATATAATAATAATATGATTATTATTATAATTAGTATTATATTATTATAATATTATATTATATTTATAATTATAATCATAATTATAATTATGATTGTAATTATAATTATAATTAATTACAATTATAAATATATTTAATTATAGATATAATTATAATAATTACAATTGATTATACTTATAATTATAAGAATTATAATTGTAATTATAATTATAATTACATATAATTATAATAATATTAATCATATTATTATTATTATAATGTTGTCATAATAATAGTCTTCTTAACAATTGCATTTATATTACTATTATTATATTAAAAAATTATAACTATTATTAATATCTTTTTTTATCATATTATTATTAATATTATTAATAATAATTATATAATAATAATCATTATAGTAATAACAATAATAATAATAATAATAATAATAATAATAATAATTAATATTTAATATAATAATAAAAGTGAAAAATCATGTTTGAACTTTTCTGATCTGATCTGATCTGAATGTTTCTGATCTGATCTGAATGCTTCTGATCTGGTCTGATCTGATCTGAATGTTTCTGATCTGATCTGAATGCTTCTGATCTGATCTGATCTGATCTGAATCTTTCTGATCTGATCTGATCTGATCTGAATTTTTCTGATCTGATCTGATCTGATCTGAATTTTTCTGATCTGATCTGATCTGATCTGAATAAAATAAGAATAAGCAATAAGTAATAAGAATAAGACGAACAGAACAGCACCTAAGTTCTGAAAATAATGGCACATGGCACGAACGTGGAGAAAAGTCTTGGAAATAAACACTAAAAGCATGTACTTTGCAGCTAAAGGTCCCGCTTGCAAGAAAAGCTACTAAAAAAGCTATCCCTTCAAAAAAAACTTTAAAAAGTCAAGTTCACACTTACTCCCTCCGTATCAAATTAATTGACCCATATGTTTTTTCACGTAGTTTAAGGCAAATATATGTAAAGTAGGAGGTTTTGGTACTGTAGCGGTACTGTAGCAGTACTGTAGCTGCTTTTTGGATGGGTTTATTTCCAAAAAGGGAAATGAGACTTTTATTTTGATACGTCCCGAAAAGGAAAGCAGGTCAATTAATTTGATACAGAGGGAGTATCAATTATCAACACTACTCAACAGTGGAGGATCTTGAGGAGAGGGTGGTTGGGTGCAAATGCCCCACTTCCCGAATTTAGTATTAGTACTTAAATATAAAAATCATCCCCCTATTCGGATCATATATGATTGTAGTAATCCAAGAGTATATAACATTATAATTGTACTGAGCAATGTAAATCACTGCGGAGTTGTGATGGAGCGTTTCCCTACACTTGGACATGTTGATGACTACACTTTCTTTGAAAAGTGGTATTCATGATTTTTCTGCTAAGTGTGAATAATATTTATCCAAAATTAGAGGTCTAGGATACAAAATGGCTTCTAATATGTGGGATGTACTTAATGAATGCATGTAAGACATTTATCTTGATAAAAAAAATAGATCAGATAAAAATATGTGTCAATTTACAATAAACAGGAGTCAGACGCCAAGTACCTTGTGGTCTGATGGCATCACTACTGATCTCCTAATGAGTCCCAAAGAGGAGGCCGCAGGTTTGAGTTCCATCCCAATCAAGGATGTTGACATTAACAAGAGTAGATACTATAATAGGTTTATAAGAATGTTCCAAAAAAACTAGTCAGACCAACAAATCCTTTAATTTGTTACTGCAATATGATAAAAGTTAGATTTATAAAATCATATTATTAACTAGAGTGGCCAAATTTTGATGAAACAACGTATATTTCAAAAAATGTCAAAACGTTGTAAAATAGTATGTTATTCAACAAAATTTATTTTCAAATATAAAATAAAATCTTTTGCCACATAAATTTTAAAGACAAAATTAAATGTAATAATAGGAATAAGAATTTTTGTCGAATAACAAAACACCTCAAACACATACATATTAAACTAATTTCACCTACCAATTGCAATGAATTGAACAAATTAATTTTTAGGGAAAACTGTCAAATAGGTACTCGAACTTTCATAAAAAGGTCAGTTAAGTCCTGTAAGAATGTATTTTATTCACTATATGTAATGAGAATGATTGGTACAATATAAATAGTACAATGTGTACAGAAATAAATGGTAAGTAGATCAACTACATAATGACTAAAGTAATATACAAGGAAAGAATATATCAGCCTTTTATGTCTTATTTAACACTATTACCCCCCGTCAAGCGTTGCGTGGGGTGTAAGCAAATGCAGAGCTTGGATCGTAAGAATTCAAATGCAGGTCTTGGAAGACTCTTGGTGAATATGTCCGCAACCTGCAAATGAGATGGAATGAACTGTGTCTGTAAACGTCCCGAGGATACTAGCTCACGCACAAAGTGATAGTCGATGTCAATATGCTTCGCCCGTTTATGTGCAATGGGATTTTGACTAAGAAATACCGCACTTTTATTATCACACAAAAGAAGAGGTACAGCGGGTGGGGAAGCCTGAAGTTCGCGAAGTAGGTTAACCAACCAAATGACTTCGGAGGCGGTGTTGGCTAGAGCGCGGTATTCGGATTCACAACTCGAACGAGAGACGGAAGGTTGCTTTTTGGCGCTCCAAGAGACAAGATTGCCGCCAAGAAAAATCGAATATCCAAAGGTGGAACGACGAGTCTCGACACATCGTGCCCAATCAGCACCGGAGTAGGCCATGATAGATTGATCCGATTGGCGATCAAATGACAAACCATAATGAATAGTGCCTTTGACATATCGAAGGATCCGTTTAACCGCCTAGAAGTGATCATCCGTTGGTGATTGTAAAAATTGGCTGACAAGGTTTACCGCAAAGGATAGATCAGGACGGGTAATAGTGAGATATTGCAAGGCACCAACAATGGAGCGATATAGTGTAGGAACGGAAAAAGAAGAGCCTGTGCTCACTAAGTTTCCCTCGGCCGCAAGAGGGGTAGATACGGGCTTGGAGTCCAGTAGATCAATACGGTCCAAGATATCGCGAGCATATTTGGATTGACCAAGAAATAAACCATGCGGTGTGTAGGAGACCTCCAAGCCCAGAAAATAACTGAGTTTCCCGAGATCTTTAATGGAAAACTCTCGGTGAATACGCTGGATGAGATCCCCAAGTAAGGTTGGGTTATTGACCGTAAGGATGATGTCATCAACATAAAGTAGTAGATAAATGATAGAGGATCCTTTATGAAGGAAGAAAAGAGACGAGTCAGATTGACTCTGGCGAAATCCCAGATGAGAGAGAAATGCACTGAACCGATGAAACCATGCCAAGGGAGCTTGTCGGAGGCCATAGAGAGCTTTCTTCAACCGACAGACATGATCGGGAAATCGGGAATCAATAAAACCCGGAGGTTGAGCCATATATACGGGTTTGGAGAGAACACCATTTAAGAAGGCATTGTTAACATCTAGCTGATGAAGAGATCACTGGTTGTGGACCGATAGAGCCAGAATAACCCGAACCGTGGTTGCCTTCACAACAGGGCTAAAGGTGTGAGAGAAGTCTTCCCCAGGTATTTGAGTGAACCCTTGGGCTACAAGTCGTGCCTTGTAGCGTTCAATAGTCCCATCCGCGTGAAATTTGGTCCGAAAAACCCATTTGGAGTCGACAACATTAGTGTTGGGAGGTCGTGGTACTAAGTCCCAAGTGTTGTTTGACTGAATATCATGCATTTCTTCATTCATAGCGGCAATCCAGTGAGGTGATTTCATAGCAGTCTTGATGCCTCGGGGCACAGAGGAAGCAACTAAAGCTGAGATTAATGGTGAATATGTCAGATTAACCGGATACTTGGTTTTGAAAATACCAGATTTGCCCCGAGTGATCATTGGATGGGTTGAGATAACAGGTGGCGGCGGCAGAGGAGGAGGTGATTCAGGGGTGGTGGGAGGAGGGGATGGTGGAGGGGTAGGTGGAGGGGAAGGTGGTGTTTGTATGACGGGAGTAATGGATGGCAGGCATGCTTCGGCAAATGAGATGGTTCGGAAATGGGAGCGATTGGGGGAGAGGGTAATGTAGGGTTAAGTTTCGGGTTAGGAGATGATTCAGAGAAGGTAGAAAACTCCAGCAAGGATGATGGTGATGATTCTGGGGCACCGGAGAATGGAAAATAATGTTCATCAAATTGAGCATGACGGGTGATAAACATGCGTTGCGTGTCAGGATCGTAGCACCGAAAGGCCTTGTAAGAACCGCTATATCCCAGAAAAATACAAGGTCGACTCCGAGGCGCTAATTTGTCAATGACATAGTCCCTCAGATACGGAAATACACGACAACCAAATGGTTTAAAATGAGCATAGTCCGGATGATAAGTCCGTATTATTGACACGTATTTGATGCGTGTTGGGATCAGTTTTGATGGTTTTCCCTAGCTTTAAGGTGTTGCAAGTCTCAATTTTAGCTCAAGTTATGTTTACCGGGCGTTGGTTTGAGTTTTGTGTTGTTTGTAGTCAAAATCAGGGAATTTGAGCCCGGTACCGGCACTTGAGAAGAAATCGGGATGAGTTGAGAAGCATTCGAGAGAGATTTGAGAGCTTTGGAGGTCACCGGAAGATTCGCGATGAATATTTGAAGGAAAAAGAGCTCTAGGATTGGCTTCGGGATCAAAAGAAGATGAATGAAGCTTGAAAACGACGATCAGGATGACCTTCTGTCAATCGTTCAAGCATATCTCTTTGTAGAAACAACCAATGGACAAGATTCAAGTTTCATATGAAAGCTAACTTCAAGGTCTACAAATCATATGAAGACACCTTTGCGAGAATCTTAGAGGAAGAAGGTGAAAACAGACGATGAAGTCAGATGATCCCTGCTGCAATTTCAGAATGACGCCTTCCACCGTTTTGATCATATCTCTTGATTGGATGATTCAAATCACATTCGGAAAGTTGGGGTGGATAGACGACTTCATTATCTACAACTTTCATGAAAGAAGTTTTGTCAAATTCGGAAGTTTTACGCACGCCGTGTGTAGGGGAACGCACGACCGTGCGTGTGAGGCGAGAAAGCAAAGAACCTACTGCCAGCAACGCACGGACGTGCGTTGGGGGACGCACGCCGTGCGTTCCATATTTTTACGCGGCTATGCTCCGGACGCACTGGGGGACGCACTCCGTGCATTGGCCCCGTGCATTGGCCCTGGAATCCTAATTTCGCCCGAATTTGTTCCGTTTTTCCTATTTAAACAGCCTGTAAACCCCGTTTTCGGGGGGGGGGGGGAGCTTAGAGAAAGTGCCTAGCACGAATTTTAGAGGGCTTTTCAGCCTTGTTCATCAATCTTTTGGGATTCTTTGTAAGTTACACCTTTTTAATTAATGACAATTAATTCTATTCTTCCCAATTCTATTGATTTTTCAATTATGAATTGTGAGTAGTTTAATTAGGGATTTGGGATTTATGAAGGGGTTAATCATGATGTACGGCTAGATTCTTTTCGGTTTAATTGCATGAATGCTGTTTAATTTGTGTTTGAATAATTTAATTGATATCTTTTGTAACCTAGAATCGCGACTAGAATTACAATTGCATGTAGAATAAATTAAGAGAGATCTAATTTGTTCTAGGACACATTCACACACACTTAATCGTTCGCTAAGAGATTAGTAGCGATTAAGGGGCCGTAAGCTCGCTCGTCTTGGCAATAATTTAGGATCCTGTCGCATGAGAGATCAGCCTGGTCCCCTAAATTATTGTACTCTACGCCGCGAGAGCGGTAAGAACTTAGTAATGATTAGCTAGGCTCAATTAAATTTATCTCATGTAATTAGGCCTGATCTGCCAGAAATCTGGTTACCCCGGAATCGATCCCTGTTCCCTTCGTCATTAATTAGAAAGAACTCCCTAGTTTAATTGTTCGCATTAGTTTTATTTTCCAAACCAACCAATCTCGCACGACGCTTTTATTTTATTTTCTTTTTAATCGCTGAATTTAATTAATTCTTGATTCCCTTTTGTCCGTCCCTGTGGAGACGATACTCGTACTTACACCACTATATTACGATCTATTTTAAGTTCGAGAAAACACACATCACCGGAGGGGTATCAAAGAGTACCTCAAACGGAGATTTATTGTGAAGTGGGGAAGATGGCAGGCGGTTAATTATATGGACTGCAGTGGCAAAGGCATCAAACCAAAAAATAGCCGGTACGTGGGCATGAAACATCATGGCCAGACCGGTTTCCGTAATATGACGGTGTTTACGTTCAGCGCGGCCATTCTGCTGAGGAGTATAAGGGCAAGAAATTTGATGATGGATTCCTTAATGTTCCATGAATGTACGTAGGCGATGATTTGTGAATTCTGTACCACCATCGGACGGAAAAACCTTGAGAGAAGCTGAAAACTGAGTGCAAACAAAGCGATGAAAGCGCATAAATATGTCAACAAACTCAGACTTGGCACGAAGAGGATATAACCAAGAGAATCGAGAGAAGTCATCCATAAATACAGCATAATATCTGTAACCATCAGAAGCAGTTATTGGTGCGGGGCCCCACAAGTCACAATGCACAAGATCAAGCACATGGGATGCACGTTTCTCATTTAACGTGAACGGAAGACGCTTACTTTTTGCAAGTTGGCAAGAATTGCATAAACCAGGATTAGGTAAAAGTGAAGTGACTGATAAATGTCCAAGTTTTTGCAAAAGAGAAATTATACGAAATGGGACATGCCCCAAACGTAAGTGCCACAAATCAAATGAGGCTTTTATTAAAGAAGAATTTAAACTAGCAAGTAATGCCGGACAGCTCCGTTCCAGCACATAGAGACCTTGTTCACACCTGCCTTGAGCTAGAACCTCCTTTGTCCCCCGATGTTGGACAGTAAAAAATTTGTCAGAGAAAATAACATCAACAGGTTGATCGGCGGTTAGCTTACTGATGGATAAAAGATTTTTTGTAATTTGAGGAACCACCAGAACATCTAATATTTTGATATTGTTTTGCATATTGTGAGAGCCAATGTGAGATATATGCAAAGCCGAGCCATTACCGACAATAACTTTATCATTACCAGAATAAGGTTCACACTGATCCAAATTGGAGGTTTGGGAAGTGATATGTGCCGAGGCCCCTGTGTCAACATACCAGTCTGAGACTGGTTCACTCAAGTTGCAGGCAGCTTGGAAGGATTCAGCGAGTTGAGCAACAGGTTGAGACGAGCTGCCACGGGCCTGAAGAAACTGAGGGCATTTGTCCGCATAATGTTCTCCCCGGCAAATTTGACATCTGGGAATATAGGGCCGACGAGAATTTGGATCAGCACTGCGGCCTGGAGGATGAGAACGCCCGCCTGAACCGGTGGTCTGTGGATTGAAGCCGGAAGAAGAACCAGGAGCTGAGGAAGAGCCTGAATTTCCCCTGACACTGCCAGAACCGCTACGGCCTGCAGAGGGGCTACCACGGGAGCGAGAGTTCTGTACAGAACGAGATGTAGTGCGGTCGTCGGCATAAAAGGCAGCCTGGGCTGGAGGAGTGCCCTCCATGGTGCGGACGAAAAGGTCATGTTGTTTTGCTTGATGAATAAGATCGAGAAGGGGCGGAACAGGGTCACGAGACATACGATTATCAGCGAAGTTAACATATTGAGGGCCTAACCCTCTTAGAAACCAATGACTCTTGTCTGATTCGTCAACAGCACGCCCAATTGCGGCCAATTTGTGGCAAAGATCCTGGAATTGGCGGCCGTAATCGGCCACAGTCATGGACCCGCGACGGAGAGCCATGAGTTCATCGCGGAGTTGATTGGCCCGTGAGGTGGACGACGGAGAGAAGGCGTTCTCTAACGCCACCCAAGCAGCACGAGAGGTTGTGCATCCAACAACCTCAACCATGGCTTCCTCTGTGAGAGTAGAAAATAGAACCCCCAAAATCTTCTGGTCAGTGCTGCGCCAAGTATCTATAGGTCCTCGAACTTTCATAAAAAAGTCAATTAAGTCCTTCTATAGGTCCTCAAATTTTAATTACTTTTTTTTCACTATATGTAATGAGAATGATTGGTACAATATAAATAGTACAATGTGTACAGAAATAAATGGTAAGTAGATCAACTACATAATGACTAAAGTAATATACAAGGAAAGAATATATCAGCCTTTTATGTCTTATTTAACACTATTAAGTCCTTTTATAGGAGGTTCTGTTCGGCCGTCGCGATTTGGGGCAGTTCCCGGTAGAATGTTTTGATGAAATTTTTTGAGCATCTTATTCACCAAGTCTAGTTTACTCATACCAAATTTCAGCTAAAAATTCAATCGGAAACACATTCAAATTAATTCTTGAAGATAACTGCGCATTTTTGCGTTCTCGAATTAATTTGAATGTGCCCCCGATTAAATTTTTAGCTGAAATTTGGTATGAGTAAACTAGGCTTGATGAATAAGATGCTCAAAAAATTTCATCAAAAAATTCCACCGGTAACCTCCCCAAATCGCGACGACCGGACAAAGTTTCCTATAGAAGGACTTAATTGACTTTTTTTATGAAAGTTCGAGGACCTATTTGATAGTTTTCCCTAATTTTTAAGACTAATATTCAAAAGCCCATGAGCGTTCATAATGTGAGTATCTAGCTCATTCATCGTTTGAGATTGGTGTTATGCTTGTAGTGATTAAACTACTTAAGCGACCAAGTTTAAATATATATGTTTGAAGGAAGAATCCTTTTATTCTTCTATTGTAGGACAAAGAGATTTTAGGGGAAAAAAGACTGAAATTTTTACACACTATGCTCTACCATTGAAAAAGTTTAAAACATGTTGTACTAGGGCTTTGAACTATGGACGTGCAGGCCAACATGGTTAAAATTCTAAAATTTCATTTATGAAATACATAGTACATACCATCTTCATCTCAATATAATTTGATGGTCATGTTTTCTGTTCACTTGGTTAACATAAACCACTTTTAATATTTTTCTCTATATATCCATGATATATATATATATATATATATATATATATTATCCATTTTTTATAATATGTTTGTTTTGCGACTTTGTGGATTTTTTTAACGTAGTTTTAGAATATGTAAATTTTATTTACTATAAAGTACAAATAATATGAGTGTTGATAGGGATTAGTTTAATTATCGCAAACCACAACATGACAATCAAATTGGGACGAAAAGAGTAATATTACATATGGGAGCTGAGAACTCTTCTTGTCAGGTCGACCTGACCGGGAAAGCTGTCCGGACGAGCCCGTTTTGGCACGAGCCCGTTTTGGCACATTCCCAGTGTAATTTTTTGATGAAATTTTTGAGCATGTTTCTCATCAAGTCTAGTTTGTCCATACCAAATTTCAGCTCAACATTCGATCGAGAAAACATTCAAATCATTTTTTGAAGATGACTGCGTCAAAATATACATATAAAAATGAAGTTAACTTCAAAAAATGATTTGAAAGTCATCCTGATCGAATTTTGAGGTGAAATTTGGTATGGAAAAACTATACTTGATGAGGAACAAGCTCAAAAAAGTTCATCAAAAAATTCCACTGAGAAGATGCCCAAAAGGGGCTTCGGACGGCTCTCCCAGTCAGACTGGCCTGACAAGAAGAGTTCTCTTACATATGGTACTTAACACCATATATTTATATCTGTAAAAACACATATGACTATGATAATAAAATAAACTTTTATATAATGTTTGAGATTTATATATTGCAGGTACTTAAACTTACGCCGCTTCAAAATTTGGGATATTTAAATTAATTTTCCCAAGCAAATCATGTCACACGTGGAGGATTATTTTCCAGTTCATTGTTTTTCCTTTTCTTTAATATATCATGGGAAAAGGCAAAAGGTGATGACGACAATGGTGTCCTGACAGAGCAAGTGTAAGAATAGTGGACTATCATGTCCCCATTCAATCGAACCTTTTCTTTTCAAATACTTTTGCATCCCAAGCATACATAGAATGATAGAATGGTTGGTACAAATATATACGTAGTACTCCGTATATATAAGGTAATAAGGGTAATGCATGTATGTGGAAGTCTATATACATTATAACAATGTTTGATGTACCCACTTTTATACTCACCTTAGCTTATACTCACCATGTTTGTGAAGGTTTTTTTTATCTGTGAACCCGGGTTCACAGACAATATTTTGTCTGTGCAAAATATTGTCTTTGAGCCGGGATTCACAAACAAAAAAAACACTTCACAAACATAGGTGTGTACAAAAGTGGGTATAAGAATGGGTACAAAGATCTTTTTTGATAAACATTAATTAACACAACCTGCAAAAGCCTGCACATATATATAAAGGGTGAACCAGGCCAGCCTTTTTTATTTCATACGAAGTATTGTTTTACAGTTGTTGCAGAATGCAGATGGCTGATGAATTCAAGCATTTGGTTCTTGTTAAGTTCAAGGAAGATGCTGCCGTGGAAGACATTCTTAAAGGAATGGAAAAGCTTGTTTCCGAAGTGGACATTGTCAAGTCCTTTGTCTGGTAATTAATGCAATATACTATCTATGATGCATATTCACTGCGTCTCGTCTCTCCATCTTGAATGCTAATGTTACGTTATTGGGAACCAAAACTAAGTTTGAAAGATGTTGTTGTAGAGTCCATTTGGTAATACCAAAATAGGAGGAAAAGCAGGATTGACTGATTTTGCTAAAATTATACTACTCTGTCCCATAATGGTTGTCCACTTTCAATTTGGCACGATTATTAATAAAGTGGTTGAAAAGTATAAGTTGTGGTTGAGATTTGAGTATAATAAAGTGAATTGATAAGAACCACATATTTCATCCAAAAAAGGAAACAAGACATTCATTTTGGGACAACCCAAAAAGGAAAGTAGGACAACCAAAATGGGACGGAGGGAGTAGTTAAAAACATTTTATTAATAAAATAAAGAAACAATTATGAAAAATTAGCTAATATGGTTCTTGCATTAACTTTAGCCCCAAAAAGTAACTTCAACGTTATTTTTTCACATTGTTACAAAATTTTACGCACTAAATTAAAAGTAACATGATTAATGAAAATCTTGGCTTATAAGCATAATAAGCTGAAAAATATGGAAAAAACTCTTGTTACACATTTTTTGTACACACTTACACTCGTGTCTGTGAAGTGTTTTTTGTTGTCTGTATACAGACACAATGCATTTGAAGTGTCTGTGAAATAAGTTGTCTGTATACAGACAAAACCAAACACTTCACAAATACGAGTGTGTAAGTGTGTGTACAAAAATGTGTATCTCAAGCCTGGTTGACTTAGAGGCCGTTTGTCAAAAAGTGTGTACAAAAGTGTTTGTAAAATCAAAAATCTTGTATTTATGTATACGAAATATGTATATGGTTAGACTACTTTACCATTTGGCAACACTTTTTTTCAATTTATTAGGCTTATTGGTCAGCTTTTCTACCAAACACATAACTTTTGTTTTCGTGCGCTGAATTGTGTAATAATAAAAAAAGTAAGGTTGTAGTTACTTTTCAGGCTGTTTTGGCTGAAGTTACAATAGATGACTATTTTAGCTATTTTTACATATAAATTTTTCTTTATTTTATTAATAAAATATTTTTAAAAATATTTCTTCCCCTAAAATCAGCAGAATCAGCCAATGCAGTCACTTCAACCAGAACTTCATAAATTTCATCAGAATTGGCCGAATCAGCCGATTTTCGTGTTACCAAACGGCCTCTTAGTTGCTGGCATATATATTGTCATTTTGTTTTAACTTTTTCATAGGGACCTATATCAAAATTATGATGGTAGACTTAGAGGCCGTTTGGCAACACTCTTTTTCGGCTTAACATGCTTATCAGCCAACTTTTTTACCAAACTCGTAACTTTGACTTTCGTGCGCAGAATTGTGTAATAAGCAGAAAAAATAAGGTTGAAGTTACTGTTCTGGCTGTATTGGCTGAAGTTATGGTAGATGACCATTTGAGCTATTTTTACAAATATTTTTTGTTATTTTATTAATAAAATATATTTCAATTTTTTTTGTTAAATCTTCAGAATCAACCAATGCACCCACTTCAACCTGAGCTTAATAAATTTCAGCAGAATCAGCCAAATCAGCCGATTTTCGTGCTACCAAATGAGCTATTAATAATGTCTATATTTTGCTTGTTTGAGGCAGTGTCTTCAACAAAAACATACCATTGTTAGTCGAAGTCTTTCAGATTTTTAGAAATTAGACTATCCTTTATAGACTATTTAAAGGTGAGTATGACTCTGGGTTAGCAGGTAATGTGTTGGAATTGACCAACCTTGCAGATTTATAACACAAGCTTTAAAGAACCTGTTCATGTTTACAAAGTGCATTAAAATGCCACATTGTTGCCATTATTTATTCTATTGAATTTATTTGTTTATTTTTAAATAGGGGAAAAGACACAGAGAGCCATGAAATGCTAAGACAAGGCTTGACACACGCTTTCTTGATGACATTCAACAGCAAAGATGATCACACTGCCTTTGCTAGCCATCCCAAGCACCTCGAGTTTTCGGCTTCTTTCTCGACTGCAATTGAAAAGGCTGTTCTACTTGATTTCCCCTCCATTGCGGTTAAACCTCCCGCCATGGAGGTTAAAACTCCCGCCATGGATGTTAAACCTCCCACCGCCTAATCATTCCAGACAATATGGTTATCACATTGCCATGTGAAATAAAATTCCTGTTTCTTTATATGCTCAGATGTGTGCTGATATATGTTTAGTTGTAATTTAATCAGACATTATATGTTACTGTAGTATTCCAGTCATGAATTTGATATTTATGTTCCCACTAAATGTCTAGCTAAATAACTTTGAGATTTATTAATGGTTGTGTGATTTTAAATGGGGATATTTTTTGAAATATTTTTTTTTTTGAAATATTTTAAATGTGGATATAAATGAGCATTGATGTTACTCTCGTAACATTGTGTGATTTTGTTTTTGGTATTAATATAAAGTGTTGAACGATGGAGAAAAAGATTGGAAAATGTGTATCTCTCGTAATTTGTGTTTCTTGCTTTAAATTAAAAATGGTGAAATAGCTATTTTTTAGAGTGGTGAAATAGATTTGTTGATCGAAGTATGAAATGACTGTACTTTTACGGCTTGGATTTCCTTCCATGTTCGTAAAGGGCTCAACCACCAAGAAACTCACCATCGAATAGTGGCACCACGAAGGTGCGCCTAGCTATCTAGAGAACCTTCTCAACACTTTCAATGGGGTCAAGGAGTATGGAAGAGAAGAGATCAAAAAAGGTGACACACAAGGACAAGACAGGAAAAATCGGAGACGAGCTTCCTCTCTCTCCTCTCACAAACTCTTTCGGTCTCGTGTTGGGCTTGGTGTACACACTATCGCTCTGCATGAGAATGTGAGAAGGTAGGGGGAAAATATTGATTCCTCTTTTTTGCATGATTTTGGATTACTGTTGGATCATGAGAATGACCAATATGAACCCTTAGCACTCCTTTAACCATGAGAGTGGCAAGGAAACTTATGCATATCCCTTTAATTTGTTGCATTATATGCTTTCAAGTATCCCTATTTTGTCCCTTATTCTGAATCATAGGTTGGTCTTTGAATGCCTTCACTTCCCTTTTAATTTAATCGTTTATTTATCTATCCTCATTGCTACTTAGTTGTTTTTCGTTAATCAAGCATATATCGATTTCGCTAGTTTACGTGTTGGATTACTAGATTTATTTCACACTTAATTTTTCAATACACCATCCCATGATATGATATCTGGGACTTCCACATTTCGACACCCGATGAGCATCATTGTGAATATGACTCTCGTTGACTAATCCTCAACTCTCAATGACACACCCATCACGTTGAGAGACTAAATCATGCGTAAATCCAGCAACCATTCAAGTTTGAGTATGTTAGGAGCCAGGCTGGACTTATTAATCAGAATAGATTCAAAGGCCGGGTCTATTCTAGGAGGAAACCGCATAGTTAGTTATTAGAGTAATTGGTTGTAACTAATAACTACTGTAGTAGCTTGGGGAAGGGGAAATAGCTAATAAATAGAATAAGTCCAGTCAAGATGGGCAGGCTATTAGACCTTGAGTCTTGGGACTAGGAGATTAGAGAAGCTTGTTTCTCTTTTCTTGGGAGCTCGGTTGTACTGATTCTGATGATTGAATAAACTACTCTTGATTGTTGATTTCTATTGCCTTGTATGTGATTTTTTCTTAACTGTGTTAGTTGAATTGGGAGAATCCTAACATTGGTATCAGATCTTTTCGGTCCTGTGAATGGTAGGCACGAGAAGAAAAATGGATGAACGAGTGTCTGCGATCGAGAAAAAGATCGATGAATCAAATGCGAGGTATGAAGAACTATTAATGAGGATGCAAGCTGGTATCGATGAGTTGAAGAATCGGAAAATGGAGAGATTGCGGAGTAGATCGCATCGATCGACATCTTCTCACCACAGTTCGCATTACAGACATGATAGGCTCGTTCCGTTCCTATCTTTTCACCTATGCTTTGGGTGTTAATTGTCTAATTTTTACAATTAATTGGGTGACTATTGGGGGTTTTGAGTGAAAATTTGTTATTTTTCGGTTCCGGTGGCATTCATATTCAGTGTAGTATTTTTGTACACAATTTGACATTTTTGGAGTAATTTGATTGTAAAGTTACATATTATTAGCGGGTGTGGTGAGTTGTTATTGTACAGGCCGAGTTTGCGGTAAATATGTTTGGACCGGATCATTTAAGGACTGTTTTTGAAGTTAAGTGCAATCCAAAATGAAAAAAAAGGACAGCAGCAGTTTGTTTAATTGATAGCAGCCCAAAAAGAGAGTAATAAGGAGCTGGGGTTTTTCCTGGAGTAAGAAGCCCAGCCTGGAATCCATTCATTCCTCCCACTTCTGAAATTACTTAGCCGCACCAGCAGTTTTTTTCATCATTCTTTCTGTTCCTAGACAAGTCCTGCTATCCGTCAATTAGCCGCAGTAGATTTCAATTAGCCGCAACCAGAAGTTTTCTCTTCCATAACTGCAGCAGCAACCACAAAGACTAAGCAACGATTTTCCTTTCCTTTACTGTTAGAAGAGCCGGCAACAGCAAGAATGGATTCACGAAAGGCATAAGCTTCACTTTCTTCAATTTATTTCAATTCAATTTAGCTTTTGAGCAAGAATTGTAAGTGTTAGCATTTTTGACATTACTAGTTCGTACTTTTGGATTGAATTTTGAATTTGTTCATCTCCAACTTATAATTTCAGTTTCTTTCCATTAAATAGTCATACTCTAGTTTTTTTGCTAGCTTCGTATCATGTTTATAAATGTTATTGTGATGTTAATTTTAATTATGAGTAGCTAATTCCATATAGGGTTTGAATTGGGGCTAGGGTTCATGGGTTCTTGAGGATGTGAATTTAGTTTTTCTGAAATTCAATTAATTTTCTGGAAAATTTGTATAAGATTAATCATAATTGTCTATATGAATTTGATCACCTCATATATGAATCTTTGGATTTAATTCAGTTCTTGTCTATGAGAAATTGAGTTAAATTAGCTTGAATCTTATACAAGCAATCTGATCTTAGAAATAAGTTAGGATTGTCGAAATATGATTTAATTCTTGTCTATGAGAATTTATTTCATTTTCTGTCCAGGAATAATTGAAAATTAATTTACTTAATTCTAATCCGGAAAGAACACCCAGAACCCGAACCATCCAATTTGAACCCTGCTTTTATATCTAGAATTAATTTAATTATTTGTTTTCCTCTCTACTTATTTTTGCATTCGCTATTAGTCAGTTTATTAGTCAGTTTTATTTTCAAACCACTCAAAAAATATTTATTCGGAAAGATTACCATGACTTATGCTAGCCTGTGATCACGGACTGTATTTAAAACTTCCTTTTTGCCACTCCTTGAGAGACGATACTCGTGGTCTGGTTATTCTTCGGATTAGCCAACTACGTTTTACTCACTATAAAATACACCGATCAAATGGCGCCGTTGCCGGGGAGTGGTACGGTTGTTTGTTAAGTACTTTTCTGTGGAATAGGTAAAAGCAAGTCGGTGAGACTTTCTATTTTTTCTGTTATTTGTTTGTCGTTTTTGGTGTTCTTTGCACGTGAACTAAGCTGCAGGAACCAGTGTATGCGCACTCGCTCCTCGGGGGAACAAGATTTAATTGCAGGTTATTCTGATCCTGAGCGCTTATTCCGAGGACGAGCTAAAAGGAGATTGCTAGAACACTTGGACAAGATGGCTGATCAGACAACTCTGGAGACGTTGACGCCTAATTATGTGGCGAGAAATAGCATTGGTGCACCCACCATTGAGGCCAACAAATTTGAAATCAAGCCAGCCATGATTCAGATGCTTGCTAATAATCCAATGGAGATCCAATGGAGCATATCGAGAGCTTTATTCAAACTTGTGCCACATTCAAATATAATGGAGTGTCCAGTGAGGCAGTCAGGCTGACTTTATTCCCATTCTCATTGAGAGACAAAGCTTCACAGTGGCTCCGTAGCTTTCCAAACGGGCACTTTGATACATGGGAGAAGCTTCATCAAGCATTTATGCAGGAGTATTTTCCTCCCTCTGCCGCTATCAAGGTTCAGACGGAAATTCTCAATTTCACTCAAGCTCCAACCGAAACTTTCAGTGAAGCATGGGATAGGCTGAAGACGTTGAAAAGGAAGTGCCCTGAAACATTCATGAATGCAGCAACAATTATGTGCAGATTTTATAATGGGCTTCGGTTGGAGTATATGAGAGAACTGGACCGGGCAGCTCAGGGGGGTATGTTTCTAAAATTATCCCCACAGGCAGAAGAGAAAATAATTGAGAACCTGGCCTCAAATGATAAGTATTGGTATGCGGGCAAAGAGAGAGTTCAAAATCCACCCGGTTTGCTCAATCTTGATCCCATCACTGCACTTATAGCGAAGATTGAGGGACTGGCAGTGGACGTGAAAGACTTGAAGGCACAAACCTCTCAGCAGCAGCAGGCTCATATTATTGGGGCATATCAGCCCTCTTATCCTATGTATTCTGCCCCACTTCCTGTTCGAGCAAGCTATCCAAGCCCAACCGGCCAAGAACTCGCTTTATCTTGCGAGATGTGCATGGGAGCTCACCTCACTCACACATGTCCTCTTTATGTTCAGAATCAGGCATCACCAGTGGTCCAGAACGTCAATTTCATGGAATATGGTCAAGGCCAGAGAGGAGGTGGACAATTTTTCAACAATCAAGGTCAGAGAGGAAACTTTCAGCAAGCAGGAGGCACGTGGAGGCCTGAAAATCAGAATCAAGGGCATCAGAATGCCCCTAATTTTCAAGCAAATTTCCAGAATAGAGGCCATCCAAACCAGCCCGCTTATGTCCCGCCTCATCAAAGACAGCTTGAGCAGCCTCTTGTAAGTTCGGCGTTGGAGAAAACAGTGGCTGAATTAGCCAAAAGTCAGGCTGATATGCATCAACGTTTCAGCAATTTGGAAGCTCTCATTCGCCAGCTTGGTTCACTTGCTCCTAGAGAAACGGGCAGCCTTTCGAGTTCAACAGAACCTAACCCAAGGGAGCATGTGCAAGCTGTTATGCTACGAAGCGGGAGAACACTTCCAGAAGTTTCTACTCCGCCAATGCCTCAACAAGATGATGACCAGCAGCTTCAAGGCCCCAAATCCCAGGTTGAAGAAGAACCAGTGGCTGCCCCTATTCCAGCCAAGAGTGAAGAAGTCCAGAATGAAGAAGCTCATAAGAAAAAGGAGAGTAAGAAGACTCCACCCCTCCCGTTCCCTACACGGGTGAAGAGAAACAACGATAACACGAACTTGATCAGATTCATGGAGCATCTGAAGCAGCTCCATATCAATATGCCATTCATGGAAGCATTGACAGAGATGCCGAGGTACGCGAAGTTTCTAAAGGACCTCCTCACGAAAAAGAGGAGGTGGGAAGAGCCCGAAGTTGTGGATCTCAATGCAGAATGTTCAGCAGTTGTTCTAACGACCATGCCACCGAAGCTAAAAGATCCAGGGAGTTTTCTTGTACCTTGTTCTATTACAAATTTTAAGTTTAATAATGCTTTAGCTGATCTGGGAGCGAGCATCAATTTGATGCCTTCCTCTGTGGTCATGAAACTTGGCTTGGGTGAACTTAAGCCCACTCGTATGAGCCTCCAGCTAGCGGACCGATCGGTGAAATACCCGAAAGGAATTCTAGAGGATGTATTAGTACGGGTGCAAAAGTTCATATTCCCTGTCGATTTTGTGGTCATGGACATGGAGGAAGATTGTGAGACTCCACTTATTTTGGGGAGGCCCTTTCTAGCTACTGCTAGGGCCCTTGTTGATGTTGCTGATGGTTCACTTTCTCTGAGAGTTGGAGATGATGTGTGTACTTTCAAACTCTCAAAGGTGACGAGTAAGGCCTCAGACCCCACTGAATCATGCAATTATCTTGATATGTTTGAGTTAGTGGAGGGGTATTTGTTTGGAGGCGATAGTGATATTACCCCACCAGATAGTGACATTCATTATATGGGGGATGTTGTTGCCAGAAATGAAGAAAACATGATTGTTGACTGCGAGCAGGTGATTAGGGATGATATTTTCCCTGATTTGCTTACTGAGTTTGAGGAGCATCCCACTAATAAGGTTACTCCTGAACTCAAACCACTCCCTAGTCACCTAGAGTATGCATTTTTGGATACAGAGGGCCAATGCCCTATCATTATTTCGGCTCAGTTAGATTCGGGACAGAAGGAAAAAATGTTGAAAGTCCTTAGGCGTCAAAAGCAAGTCATTGCTCGTAAGCTTGAGGATCTTCATTTGATCAGCCCGACCTTCTGTACCCACAAAATCAAGTGTGAGAAGGGGGGATTCTTACCTAGTAGGACTGTGACCGGGTGGCGGATGGTCGTTGATTATCGTAAACTGAATGAGGCCACCCGGAAGGATCACTTTCCCTTACATTTTATTGATCAGTTGATTGAGAGTTTGGCAGGGCATGCTTATTATTGTTTCCTTTACGTGATGAGCGGGTACTTTCAAATACACGTTGATCCCGTTGATCAGGAAAAGACTACTTTCACTTGCCCATTTGAGACATATGCATCTCGTTGGATGTCTTTTGATCTATGCAATGTCCCTGTCACATTTATGCGTGGAATGATAGCTATCTTTGAAGAGTTTATCGGTGACTTTAAGGAGGTTTTAAGCCTTGAGCCAAGTTAGGAATGAGGGCTTATTGTCAAGCTAGTGACGTTAAAGAAGCGCTTCTGGGAGGCAACCCACCATAAAAAAAATTCATTCAAAAAAAAAAAGAATTAGGAAATTATTTCTTGTTTTTGCATTCTTGTTCCCGTTGTTTTTATGTTTTCATCTTGTGGTTGTGCGGGTGGATCTCTTTGCTCTGAATTGCAGGTGCTGCATGGTTATCATAGACAGGTGAGGATGGAGCTCCTCAGGGCTGTCAGCTGCAGATTACTTTGCAGCAAGCCCGAAAGCGGTATGAGAGCTGGACGCAACTTCAAACACTTGCAGGGCAATGGTTAGAGGCCTACACATGTTCAAGGAGTTGGGGTTTCGCTGGACAGAAACTTGGCAGCAGCAGAGGAACATTTCTGGCAGATTCTGGGAGATTTTGGACGGTGTGAGATGCCGACTTTTGAGGCCAGAACAGCTGGTGCTTGGCCGTTTTCTGTCAGCATAAGCATCACAGTACATGAGGGAGGAACCAGTTGGATGCCACACACTCTTATCTGGTTCAGATTGAAGGGAAGCAATTTCAATACACTTATTGAGTTCGGTAACCGGCATAGGTGCAGGCAGAGTAGCTCCCGCAGCTCACTTTTGGTTTACCAGCAAGCTTTGGCAGCATAAATGGGCAGTTCACAGTTATGGCACACTTGCCACGCTTTCTCAAGAGTTGAAGGACTTCAAGTAGCGTACGAGGCAGACTGTGTGCAGGATTCAACGGCATGCGTGCATCGAGGAGACTGCTTTCAGCCTTATTCCGGAGGTTATTCATCGTCGTTTTGTTTGTACGGTATTCTGCCAACTTTTACTACGCTGCTAAGAATGTGTGCTTACTGTCATATTACTCCTTTGTTGAATTGTGTCGATTATTATTCTAATTATGATGTGCTTCCGGGATGAAAACCATTTTATTCTTTAACTTGCCCTCTTTATTTTTGCTTTTATATCTTTTCTTTGACCTCGAGGGCGATGTCAACCCTAAGTGTGGGGAGGTTTGGTTTTAGCTTGAACATGGCATTTGGTGATGAAGTTATTCTGCCCAACAACATTTTGAGGTGTCCGAGTTCTTTTCTGGTTTAGCAACGCAACAGAGGTAACTTGTTAATCTTTATTTTCTTTTGTAATATTCCATCTCCTCCATCTTTCTTGGAAAGGATTAGTAATGGTGTAATCATCGGGGTGGTGTGTATATTCTTGGGAAATGTTGGCATGTTGGATGGTTTGATTTGTGTTGATTAAATTCGGTGTTTACTCGTGATTCACTTGTTTGTCATCAATAATTCCTTGACTGGCCAGGTGTTGAAAATCCTTACTCCGTAAGGAGCTCTGCTTTCTAAGCATATCGGGATAACTTCATGCTAAGTAGGTAACTGATTCTTGTAATGGGGTTACACTTCGTGTGTCGAGAATTTCATCCCCGAAATGGGGCTCTGCTCATCTCGCGAGAGTTGAGTACACAGTAATGAGATAAACTCCCAGGCCCTAGAGCTTGAACCAGTCCTGTAATCCAGAACCTGGTCAACTTTTCGTATTCAAAAAAAAAAAAGAATCACGATTATTCCGAGTTTTATCATACAACTCTTGGGTTTTTGGAATGATTGGTGGTTTGAATTTCACACACCTACACCGTTGGGACCATCATGCTTTTCTTTACATTTCAGTTGGTTGGAGAGGGACTTTACTTTTGAAAATATTGTTTAACATGTGAATCTTGGTTTCGTTGTTAAGGAAGAAAAGACCTTGTGCAATCGTTTGTTTTGGGTGTGAATGATTTTTGAACCAGGTGTTATAGGTGATTATTTTGTTTTCCGTGGGATTAATGCACTGTTGCTTGGGGGCAAGCAACGCTCAAGTGTGGAGAGATTTGATAGGCTCGTTCCGTTCCTATCTTTTCACCTATGCTTTGGGTGTTAATTGTCTAATTTTTACAATTAATCGGGTGACTATTGGGGGTTTTGAGTGAAAATTTGTTATTTTTCGGTTCCGGTGGCATTCATATTCAGTGTAGTATTTTTGTACACAATTTGACATTTTTGGAGTAATTTGATTGTAAAGTTACATATTATTAGCGGGTGTGGTGAGTTGTTATTGTACAGGCCGAGTTTGCGGTAAATATGTTTGGACCGGGTCATTTAAGGACTATTTTTGAAGTTAAGTGCAATCCAAAATGAAAAAAAAGGACAGCAGCAGTTTGTTTAATTGATAGCAGCCCAAAAAGAGAGTAATAAGGAGCTGGGGTTTTTCCTGGAGTAAGAAGCCCAGCCTGGAATCCATTCATTCCTCCCACTTCTGAAATTACTTAGCCGCACCAGCAGTTTTTTTCATCATTCTTTCTGTTCCTAGACAAGTCCTGCTATCCGTCAATTAGCCGCAGTAGATTTCAATTAGCCGCAACCAGAAGTTTTCTCTTCCATAACTGCAGCAGCAACCACAAAGACTAAGCAACGATTTTCCTTTCCTTTACTGTTAGAAGAGCCGGCAGCAGCAAGAATGGATTCACGAAAGGCATAAGCTTCACTTTTCTTCAATTTATTTCAATTCAATTTAGCTTTTAAGCAAGAATTGTAAGTGTAAGCATTTTTGACATTACTAGTTCGTACTTTTGGAAGGAAAATCGATCTTCCTTTGTTCAGAGTGAGTGGGATTCTCACTCTGAACATTCTGACGCCAACAGCGATAACGACTCACATCGGAATCGCAGGAAACATCATCCTGTTGCACTACAAAAAAATTGATTTATAGAGGCAACTCTTCGAGGCAACTTATATGTCGTTGTCCCTAAAAGTATGTTTTAGCATCATATAAGTCATGGTTGCCTCTAAAAACTATCATTTGAGACAATCATATTATACTTGCCCCTAAAAACTATCACTTGGGAGCAACCATATTGAACTTGCCTCTAAATGTATCATTTGGGAGCAACATTTTTATGTTTGCCTCCAAAAGTTTGACACAAAAGTATAATTGCCTCTAAACATGTGCTTCTAAAAGTTTCTTGAGGCAATGACATATTTGCGCCTCTAAAATATATATTTAACGTTAACTAAATTACGGTGACCTCTAAATGTGTGTATACATGTAATTGAATTTACGCAATAAACTTAACATTTTCTAACATGTTTACCGATTTATTATTATTAATTTTATTGGGGAGTAAGTTTTAATATTTTTGTTGCTCACCTTTAAATTTTCAATTTTTAATTTTTTTATTTTTATTTTTTACAAATAAGAAATAAAATATACTATAAAAACGATTTATAGAAGCAGAAAGTAATTGGAGGCAACAATCTTACAATTGCATCAATTTGAAGAAATATTTTCAAAGGTTCATTATGAATGCACAACTGCCCGTAAATCATCCACTTCTAACTAGGGAGTGCTTTTAACTTTTTAAAGTGATTTGAGAAAAAATGATTAATAGTATAAATTGGTAGTGTTTGAGAAAAAAGTGACTCTGAAAAGTAAAAATTGATGGTGTTTGGTAAAATAAGTTCCTTTTGTGTAATAGAAAAAGTAAAAAGCAGACTCTAGCTTTTAACTTTTAATTAAATAATTTAAGTAGAAGTTATCAAAACATTTTTTTAGTTTTTTTAAGCTAAAACCATAGAAATGCTTTTTATTCCAAAAAGCCTAATAAATGTGGGCTCACTTCTAAGGCAAACACTTCAGGGCACAATTGCCCGGCTATCACTTGATTGCCGCATATTGGGCAATCCGGCATCTTCGCCGGCGCAACATTCAGTCAAAGAGACTAAGGGATCCAGAGGGCGGTGATGACTAGATTCAATTGGCCAATGGAGGAAGGGATGTCGCGAACGTGACTCTACGATTCGGCTCCTTCTCTGTAAATGTCGAAGAGGGAAACTTTCAGGTCCAGGACACTACCAAATCGCGTAATCCCATCCAGCAGCGGTCAGAGTACAACGAAGGGGATACCTGATACGACTCAGAGATGGTGTGGTTTCATCCGACGGACTTTGTCTCCCAAGCGAAGGCGGACTGTTTGGTCGGCAATAGCGGGTGTGCGGTTCCATCTCAGAGTCGGCGGCAAACTGTGGCTGCCGATTGGAATCTGCAATCTAACGCCATGTAATTAGTGGGCGACCTCAGCCCTGTTCGTGAGCGGTGCAGGGTAGCCTATCGCAATGGCTGCAGTCTACACTCCACACGGATGTGAACGATGGTTGTACAACCTCAATCAACCGCATATATACAACGCAGAGGAGACTTTTGTTCAACGATATAAGACCAGGTTAGGGTTTCATATCTTTTCTACTAATTATCGAACTTTCTGTGATACGGATACCCAGGGAAATCTCATCATTGAAAGCAGGGGTGGAGACAGGGGGTGGCTGGCGGTGGCCGTGGCCACTGCAAGAAAAAATTTGTGATGTATATACATATGTATAAATATTTATAAGTAGTAAAAAATATAGTGAAAATTTAAGTATTGGCCCCGACTATATAAATTCCTTAAGCTCCGGCCCCTGTAACTTGACATTCCTGGCTCCGCCACTAATTGAAAGTAAGCATTTCTGTTTCAATACATATCTGCCCCTTATCTGCGTTAGAGAGAGTAAACATTGATTAATTTATGCTATTTATTTTTATTATGATTTTGATGGTGCCCTTTGGCTGACCAAATACTTGTCAAAGTATCCTCCTGAAAAAGCACATTCCAGAATTGTTATTAACGAATACGTAATACATTACTATTTGGATTCGCTTAGGAGCATAAGGTTCATTAATATGAATGAAGCAATTTCTTCTATGTATATGGTTAAAGCTCTTTAGCATCTTGGTGAGTGTTCAAGATAAACACAGTTCATGATAATAGTTTATCGTGTTCCCTATTTTTATTGGAGTTACTGATATCATTATTATTTCCTCAAGTTAATTAATCCTGAAATTGCATTATTGAAAGGTTAAAATTTTATTAATAACTATAACAAGCAGCACTCTGTACCCATACTTTTCTGTTTTCATTATAAAAATTGATTGTGTAAGTTTTCACATCATTAATTTAGGATGGTGATATGACTGATAACTTATTCTTGTGAAACTGTTTTTGTAATTTATACATTTGATATTGCTCTCACTCTATTTAGTTTGCTCTTACAGGCAGCCAACTAGCAGTGATTTCAATTAGTGATATACGGAGTACAAGATTATAAAGTGCCTATTCAAGTATTACTTCTACAACAAGTAGAAGGTGCGTATTCATACTTTTGTATTTTCATTATGAAAAAAATGTTTGTGTAACTATCTAAAATATTAACTTAGGAGTTAGTATGATGATATCTTATTTGTATGAATTTTTTTTTAATATAACTTATGAGTTTAGATATGATATTGCTCACACTATTTAGTTTGTTTTCAGAGGCAACCAATTAGCAGTGATTTATACTACTGATATACACAATTTTAAAATGCATTTTCAAGTAAGCTTTACTTATGATGTTTGTTTAATACGAGTAAGCATAATTTTTGAATCTATATTTTATGGTTTTAATTCAGTCTAACTAGACAGTGCATGAAGTGACTTTTAGGTCAGGTTTTGACTGAATTGTTGAAGTACAATTCACTTTGGTTCTGTGTAAAAACAAAAACATTCACAAGGAATTTTTGCACATCAGCTTCTTACCTTTTGTTTGTGAGGTGTTTTGAGTGTTTTCCTTATAGTTGTACTGAGTGTTTTCCTACAAACATGTACCAGGTTTTTTGTTGTACTAATGCAAATATTCTAGTTGCAGTCTATATAAGATAAACTAATTGAAAATTGTTAATTAGCTTTTTTGTTGAAGTTACAGTAGTGGCAGGCTGTTGCAGATTTTTTAGCAGTTAGCTGCAAATATCTTACTACGGAGTACAATATTTCCAGATATCTCTTAAAACAGTGGTGGCGATGGCAGCGATGATACCAATGGTGATGGCGATGATGATGAAGTACCTCTCCAGAGCACCATTTTAAACTTTTAGATCTGGTCTACTTTAATGTTTTAGTAAACTCTAGTCAATTCTGTATAGAGATTATTGAGGTGTAGTATATTATTACTCCGTAGTAATTTAGTTTGAATACATTGTAAGTTTATTTAGCTATTCAAGTACACTCCTATGTTGACATTCTTCCTTGTACTATAAAGAATAATTTACTTGAGTGATGTTTTTATGTATTTTTGTCTAAAAGTATATGTGGTAATACATAGTGTTACTTCTATTGAGACAAAATGACATGGTGGTCGCTAAATATATACGTAGTATTGTTTAAACTTGAGCATAAGGTTGCCTCTAAACGTTTTCTACATCAATACTAAAACTTGCATCAGAATATTTTTAATAACAATTTTAGTTGCCTCTAAAAATTTCTTGAGTCATGATATGGTTGACTCTAATTGTATTTTTAGACAACATGATATGGTTGCCTCTAATGTTTTTTTGGAGGCAAAGAGATGTGATTGCTCCTAAATGTGTTTTTTTAGAAGCATAACTTTTGCTGCCTCTAAAGGGGGCTTTTGGAGGCAAATGACATTTAGCGACCGACTATTTGTTGGCAACCACTAAATTGCCTCTAAAGAGCATTAGAGGCTAGTTTCCTATGTTTTGAGGCAATTATGTCATGCCTCTATAAATCAATTTTATTGTAGTGTTGGAAGGAAAATCGATCTTCCTTTGTTTAATGGCAAAGATGTGTTCGGGTGGCTTGTGCGGATGAACCGATACTTTCGGTTGAATCGAATTGATGAGGAAGACAAAATCGATACTGCAGTAGTTATTAGTTACAACCAATTACTCTAATAACTAACTATGCGGTTTCCTCCTAGAATAGACCCGGCCTTTGAATCTATTCTTATTAATAAGTCCATCCTAGCTCCTAACAATCATACAAGAATATTCAGCAACCAGAGGACATTCAGGGACTTTCAGGACTATGAAAAGGATATCTACCTTGTTTTATTGGGTTGGAATGACAAGAGATATTCAGAATTATGTCTAGAGTTGTGAGGTATGCCAAAGAAACAAGTATCAGGCGTTAAAACCAGCTGGGTTATTGCATCCTTTGCCTATTCCCGAGCAGATTTGGACTGAAATCAGTATGGATTTTATTGGCGGTTTACCCAAGGCACAAGGAAAAGATATTGTTTTGGTTGTAGTGGATCGGTTAACAAAATTTGCTCATTTTATAGCCTTAACCCATCCATACAATGCAAAAGGAGTTGCTGAACTATTTGTAAAAGAAGTGGTAAGGCTCCATGGATTTCCTAAATCCACAGTGAGTGATCGAGACAGTGTTTTTTTGAGTTTTTTTTTGTCTGAACTTTTCAAGTTGGCTGGTACCAAGCTGAAATACAGCACAACTTACCATCCACAATCTGATGGGCAAACAGAAGTGGTTAACATGTGTTTGGAAACATATTTGAGGTGTCTTACTGGAAGGAAACCGAGAGAATGGACTAGGTGGTTACCTTGGGCAGAATATTGGTATAACACCAATTACCATGTGTCCATTAAAAAAAAACCCTTATCAAGCCTTATATGGGCAAGAACCTCCTGCATTGGTTAAGGGAGATGTAACCAAGACTGCAATGGATGAAGTGGCTAGACTGACAACGGAAAGGAATGACATGTTAGCAGAATTAAAGGAGAATTTAGCAGTGGCTCAAAATAAGATGAGACAGCAAGCTAATAGACACAGAAGAGATTTGAAACTGGAGGTGGGAGAACAAGTTGTTGGGTTAATGGCCCGAGTTGAGGTTCGGCCCATTTACCGCTTCTTCCAGACGTACGTCCAGATAGGACACTAAGCTAGCCTGGCAGGCCCATGTTCCTCCAGGAGGGACGAACGTCTGCAGTTGGGGTTTAGGCTCAACGGCCCATCTCGACGAACGTCTATGCAGGGACAAGGAGCAGGACCACGGGTCACCAGAATGACGACGAACGTCGTCAGAGCAAGCCCATAGCCATTGGAGGCAGCCCAGTCCACATGGCGAGAATCCACAAAGGCCAGGGGACGAACGGCCAATACCCATTGGAGGCCACCTAGAGCAATCCAGCTCGCTCCCCGGGCGGACGAACGTCCCCACTAATTAGGCGGGAAACCTAGATTCTGGCGGGAAGTGCATTTAATGTTGAAGATTTGGTGGTTGGGACACCAGCGATCCACAGGCTTCCACGTCAGTATAGCCACCTGCCCATTGGTGGGTATAAATAGAAGCATTTATTTCATTGTAAAGGGTTGACAACTTTCTATTCTTAGCACTCTAGCTATAGCATTCTTACTCGCAGCACTTCTACTGCCTTGTAAGACGATCGGCCGACGAGCCTTAGTGTAAAGTATTGTATTAGGGAGTTATTAAGAGATAATAATACCTAATCACTTACTTGCTGCTTACTGTTCTCCTTGATCCATATTACTTGCTAGTTGGGCTAGATATTCATACACACTCCACTCGAAATCCTTGAGCTTACGTGTTGGACCCGAGGGTTGAAGGAATAAACCTCAACACAAGTATTTCTGAAGATTCAGCCATATAAAATGCAGAGTTTAGCTAGAAGAAGGAACCAAAAATTGAGCCCCAGATTTTATGGGCCCTTTGAGATAATTGAAAAGTTGAATGATGTGGCTTTTGAACTGAAATTACCAGAATACTGCTTGGTTCATCCAGTTTTTCATATATCTTTATTAAAGAAGGCCCTAGCTCCTAATATGAATTGCCAACCTTTGCAAAAGGGTTTGACTGAAAACTGGGAATTACAGGTGTTTCCAGAAAGGGTGGTGGACTTCAGGAAGAATAAGGAAGGTGTAACTGAAGTGTTGGTTCAATGGAAATACCTACCTGAGTTTGAGAGGACTTGGGAGGAATTACACAGGCTCAAAGCACAGTTCCCTGATTGTCAGCTTGAGGACAAGCTGAATCTTCAGCAGGGGAGTATTGTTAGGAGCCAGGCTGGACTTATTAATCAGAATAGATTCAAAGGCCGGGTCTATTCTAGGAGGAAACCACATAGTTATTAGAGTAATTGGTTGTAACTAATAACTACTGCAGTAGCTTGGGGAAGGGGAAATAGCTAATAAATAGAATAAGTCCAGTCAAGATGGGCAGGCTGTTCGACCTTGAGTCTTGGGACTGGGAGATTAGAGAAGCCTGTTTCTCTTTTCTTGGGAGCTCGGTTGTACTGATTCTGTTGATTGAATAAACTACTCTTGATTGTTGATTTCTATTGCCTTGTATGTGATTTTTTCTGAACTGTGTTAGTTGAATTGGGAGAATCCTAACAGAGTATAGCTATGTGGAGAAGTTTCAGCATTGATTGGACCATCATTGCTAGACTACTATAAGATCATCAAAATGACAGTACTCACATATTCACTTTTGACACTTTTTTTTGTGTGTTGAATAAATTATCTGAGTAAAATAATATATTTAGTATTATTCTTGAGTTATATTGTCAATGAAAAAATTCTTTTATTAACGTAAATCTATTCAACATTCAATTTTAAAAAATTGACACAAAGACGACTTAATAGATATTTTAATGGGAATGACTATTTAGGACTGAGCACGGATCTGGGAATTCCCGTTCCGTACCGAAGAACCGTCCCGTACCGTTCCAGAACCAAAAGAACCGGAAAAATGTAATACCGTACCGTACCATACAGAGCTTTTTTAATAACATAGTACGGCACCGGTTCTTAGTGCATGAGAACCATACCGGAACCGTCCCAGAACCGTATTGTACCGAACCGTCTCATACCGTCCCGAATTGTCCCGAAAACTAGTGTTATAATATAATAATATATTATATATAATATATTACCGAGTATAAATGTTAGTGAATGTATGTCCCAAAAACTAGTGTTATAATATAATAATATATTATCTATAATATATTACCGAGTATAAATGTTAGTGACTATATGTCCATATATTACAAATATATGCAATCTTGCATATTCTTTGGACGTAATCCAATTATTAAGGCTTGACAGTTGACAGCACTAAAAGTTAGCTTTAAAACAAAAAACAATACTAAATGATACGTATAAACAATGCTACGTAAATAGGGTTAATTATATTTCACGGGGGTCACTTATTTAGGAACCAAATAACACCGGAGAACCGTACCGAACCGTACCGAACTGTACTGGAAATTGGTACGGAACAGGACAAGTTCTATATATATGCGGGACGGTACCGGTTCTTGATTTTTAAAAGAATCGTACTTTAGGACGGGACATATTTTTTGAAATAACCGTCCCGTACCGTCCCATGCTCACCCCTAGGACTATTGTTTTCAAACTT
Source organism: Cuscuta epithymum (assembly GCA_945859915.1). NCBI lineage: Eukaryota > Viridiplantae > Streptophyta > Magnoliopsida > Solanales > Convolvulaceae > Cuscuta > Cuscuta epithymum. The sequence goes on along the minus strand of CAMAPF010000054.1, from coordinate 181,570 downwards.
AATGATTAAGTCAAATTTTTAGTGAATGACTATTTTTTTAAGTCATAAATGAACATGACTTTATGCCTAAATGGTTAAGTGGATATTTTTAGTTAGTCCATTACGTCGAAACTAAATAACCATAGCTCTACTTATCCTGTGTGTCATAGGTTTATAATTAAAAAGGAGGTGTAATGATGTTTTGTTTTGGACTGAATTTTGCCAGTCTGGTCTAGTAAACGTTTGATCTCTGTGTATTTAATTTGTAACTGCGGAAGTCTAGTTTGATCTGGTATGAGTGAGTCTGATCTAGTCTGGTCTGATCTGATCTGAGATTGAAAACAGTCCAAACGAAAACATAGAAACATTTGACCATCTTATGAGTCTTATGACTATAATGAGTTTTTTTAAATGGCTATTTTACCTAATGACTAAAAACATTGTGAAAAAATTGTGCTTGAGAGCCAAGGGCCACAAGTCCACAACAGGTCCAAAGTGAACCTTATCTATTTATATTATTTCCGTCCCTTATACTCACTATAGCTAGTATATTTACACGATAGCTAAAGAGGCGGATACGAGTTTGGTTGGTACATAAAATGTGTACACAAAATGTGTCTGTCACAGCTGACTCATTTTTTCCGAAGGACAGACATGTGTAACAAATATGTGTACACATCTTGCAAAGCATTTTTCGGCCGGATATGTGTTTCTAGACTCTAGGCGGCGAGTTGGTTTGGACCAAGCGGCATCAATGGAGGGTCACGCACCCCCGGTCAACCTTTGTCCCGGCAAGACGTTGGTGACCTTTGCACGGGTCTCTATCTCTAGGATATCAATCACTTTTTATGTAGCAGTAAATGGGCCTTGAGTATCAATGCAGTTTCACTTCAGTTGTAGTTTAAATCAAATACTTTGAATTGCTTTCTTCCATTGAAAGTACCATGGATAAACTTTTTATGATTACCAGGTTTTGGTTCACAAAAGGTTGTGGAATGTCATTGTGGTTTCAACTTTCAACTGCCAAATGAAATTTCATATTGTCATGCATGAACATTAAAAGGACATGGACTCTTATGCTGCTATAAATATGATAATATCACTTAATGATATGGTGTGATGGGTCAGCTCGTACAAACAGACATGTATTATTGGGTGCTAGGTTACGTTAATAGGCCTAATTTGGGCACTTGGGCCTTATCTGTAACTTTCGGTTCTTTCAGTTTAAATTAAGGGCACCCTCAGTGGCGGAGTCAGAAAAATGGGTGAGGAGGGTCGAAAATCAACTATGTACAAAATGAAAATGGTATATCGTTTTTAGACAATGTTCGAATTGAATGTTTTATTTGTAGTTTAGATAAATAAGCATTCGTAAGCAATAAGATATACTGTCTTTGCTCTGTTTCTGAATCATGTTACGTAACTAATGAATTAACTATACGTTATTCATAAAATTTGGGGAAATAATCAATATTATGCATCAAATTTTGCTGATTTTACGTTTAGATAGTGCTGATTTTCCAGAAGTCATAACTTTTTACTCGTAATGAGTTACGGGGGCCATGATATATCAAATTGAAGATATTTCAGAGCTCTATACTCTCAAACTTTCAGCGGGGTCGGCTGACCCCCTTGACCCCCCCTTGGCTCCGCCCCTGGGCCGCACCCTTAAATTAATGGGTAAGGTTTTTAGTCCCCCCCAATCATGTAACTTTGATATCTGAACGAATAAAATTTGAATTTGTGTTTTAAAAAAAATGATAATATCACTTAATGGAATACTATGAACATTCTGTATCTTGGCGAGGGGTGTCATTGAAAGTTTTTTCAGAGATATCAAGGAGTCTAATGATTTATTATCACGATATCTTGAGCCTTATGTATTTGTTTTGACAAAAAGAATATAAAAAAGGAACACATAACATAAGGCTCTGTTTGCAAACACACCTAAAAAAGCACTTCCCAGCTTTTGACTTAAAAAAGCTAAAAAAGATGTTTTCAAATGACAACTTCTACTTAAATGAATTACTTAAAAGCTAAAAGTTAGAATCTGCTTTTTACTTTTTCTATTACACAAAAAGCACTTATTTTACCAAACACCACCAACTTTTACTTTTCAAAATCACTTTTTTCTCAAACACTACCAACTTTTACTATTAATTACTTTTTTACCAAATCATTTAAAAAAGTTAAAAGCACTTTTCAATTGGGTTTGCAAACAGAGCCTAAGTACTTTCTACAATGTCAATCTTTTCACTATCACATCCCATTTTTTAAGATATAAAAAAAGTCAGGTATGGGTTTACCGTTTACATTTTTATTTTGTGATTTTTCTTGATACCTATGAATCGGGTGTGCTCATTATTTGTGGGTTCATGACTTCTGATATGGGTCTGGTTTTCGGTAATGACTAATTTACTCTTCAAGTATTCATAGTGCTTTCCTAGAAATTTGAAGAACTCTAATTTCAGATCAATGCCTATAGAAACATGTACTATCTTGAGTCTTTATTCTTTAACTAACATATATGTATAACCTCATATGAAGTTTATTCATCTAAGGTTTTAAGTTTATGTTTGAGAGCTGAGCTGTTGGGATTGGAAAATTCTTCTATTCAATATCAAGAACAGAATTACAATAGAAGGAGCAAACTCTCACACTCAACTATTACAAAAAACCAATCATCACCAATACACTTCTACTCTAAGTATATTTCACTCCTCACACACTTTTCTCACTTTCTAAACTGATACAAATGAACAACAATACACTCCCTATTTATAGGTGTATATGGGAGACATGAGGAAGTTGCATTCAAGCTTCCATTCCCATTTCTATGGAGTTTCCTAGCTATCTCCAAGAAATCTCTTCTCATGTTCATTTGTTGGATAGCTCCTTCCTAGAAGGTGTGAGATGCCTCTTGGCAACTTCCAAGAAAGAAGGTGGAAACTCTCTACAAATCTCCCCCTCCACCTTTTTCTTTGTTTCTCTCATTCCTGCGATCATCGCTGGCTCCCCCTTGCTAGCAACAAGTATCCAATCAGATGTGGAATACTTTCTCTGTGGAACTATGCCTCGCATAGAACGTCGAACATGAGTACCTTCAGCTTCGTCTTCAGATGAAGGCTCCCCCTGCTGAGGAATATCATCACTGTGAGTATCATCATCACCTACTGAACCATCACTCTCTTGTTCAGTAGTATCATGCATCTCCTCATCGCTGAGAGGAATGTTTGATGATACAGACACTTCGTCTTCTGGAGTATGTTGTTGGCGGATTATTGGAGCACACCCATGAAACTCGTTTTCATGAAATACAACATCTCTGCTTCGTACAACTTTCTTCACTTCGGGATCCCACAACCGGTATCTGAATTCTTCATCACCATACCCGATGAAGATGCATGGGTTTGACTTGATATCCAGCTTCTGTCTCAACTCCTTGGACACATGTGCAAATGCCTTGCACCCGAACACTTTTAAGTGAGAGTAAGAAACATCTCTTCTTGACCATTTCTTCTCTGGCACTTCAAAGTTTAAAGGAACAGAAGGTGACCTATTTATAAGATAACAATCTGTCAGCACAGCTTCACCCCAGAATGGCTTAGGTAGTTTAGCCATACTCAGCATGCAACGAACTTTCTCCATAATGGTCCGATTCATTCTTTCGGCTACACCATTGTGTTGCGGACTTCGTGGAACCGTCTTCTCATTCCTGATTCCATATGCGGCGCAATATGCTGAGAACTCTCGAGAAGTGTACTCTCCTCCATTGTGTGAACGCAGGCACTTCAGCTTCTTCCCTGTTTCTCTTTCTACCATGGCATGAAATAATTTGAAGCGATCAAACACTTGATCCTTACTCTTCAAACAATAAGCCCATACCTTTCGTGATGCATCATCAATGAATGTCACGAAATATCTGCTTCCTCCAAGTGACTCCTCTTCAATGGGTCCGCATACATCAGAGTGTACAAGACTGAGTAACTCTGAATGGTTCTTCCTGGTAGAACTGAAGGAAACCCTGTGTTGTTTCCCGAATAGACAGTGTTCGCATGGATCTAGGGCAACACCTTTGCCCATAGAAACGACTTCCTTCTTTGCAAGAGTTGTCAATCCCTTCACACTCAAGTGGCCTAGCCTCCGGTGTCACAAATTTGGTGATATCTCTTCTTCAACAGCATTAAGACTTGGATGACCCAACTTTGCATGAGTTTTATAAAGAGTACCACAAATATGGCCTCTTGCAACAACCAAGGAACCTTTAGATAACTTCCACGTACCTTCTTTGAATCGGTTAAGATATCCTTGCTGATCCAGAGCTGTACCGGAGATAAGATTCAATCTAAGATCCGGAACATGTCGAACATCTTTCAACAAAAGTGCGCATCCGACATTGGTTGTTATGTGCACATCACCAATGCCAACAATCTTCGAGAAACTCGTGTTTCCCATCTTCACAGCTCCAAAGTCTCCTGACTTATAAGATGTGAATAAGTTCTGGTGTGGAGTAGCGTGAAATGATGCGACTGTATCAATCACCCACTCAACATCATGAGTACCTACATGTAAACATTCTTGTTCACCATGTGTAACAAGACACACGTCTGATGACAAACTAACCATGGTCTCACCATCTTCTTGGCTAGTATTTTGACTCGTCTGTGGTTGCTCTCGTAGAAACTTTCTACAATCTCTTTTTCTATGCCCATAGTTACCACAATAGTTGCAATATCCTTCAAACCAAGTATTGTTTTCACAGGACATACCTCGTTCTTGTGATCGGCCGCGAACTTGAGAATTTCCTCTGTTTTGACCTTGGCCTCTACCTCGACCTCTACTTCTTCCTCCATTTCTGCCTCCCCCTCGTCTGCTGGTTTCTGACACGAAGGCATATGATTGTTCAGTCCCGGCTTCTTTTCTTCGGGCTTCTTCGTTCATAAGGGCATCTGTGACCATCTGCATAGTCACTTTGCCATTGGGAGCAGAATTGCTGAGAGTGACAACAAGAGTCTCCCAGCTGTCAGGTAGAGAGCTCAAGAGTAGTATCACTTGCTCTTCATCTTTGAGAACCCATCCTGTGGTGCTCAACTGATTCACAAGATCCTGGAATTGACTGGTGTGTTCTGACACCGAAATACCTCCTCGTAACTTGTGGTTTACTAATCTTCTCATTAGTAACGTCTTATTTCGGGCGGTTTTTGCTTGATACATGCTACCAAGCTTCTCCCATAGTGTGTAAGCACTTTGTTCTTGCGCAACATGGTGGAACACACTATGATCTACCCACTGTCGAATTTGTGCGACAGTTTTTCTATTCATTTTTGCCCATTCTTCATCCGTCTTTTTATCCGGTTTCACGCCATTATTATCAAGAGGATCGGCTAAATCCATCAAATTTAGCAAATCCTCCATCCGAGGCTTCCACATATTGTAATTTGTGGAAGTGAGCGCAATCATGGTGTCCGATGATGATTTATCCATAATAAAACGCTCAAAATATCTCGTACCTTATTTTCGGAGCCGAATTTGGACAAACGGAGCTCACCGTTGGATCTGGAATGGCCGAAAATGGTAGGAACCAGTCTGACCTCGTCCAAAACCGGTCTGGAAATGGGTGAACCGGCCTCCACAACTTTGAACTGGTTCGGTCCGGTTCAAGCAGCAAACCAGTGAGCAGACCAGCAGGCGGATGACGTGGCAACAGCTGGACTGCGCTGGCGCTGACGTGGCGCCACGCGGCGCTGACGCGGCGCTGACGCGGCACCCAGAGGATGGCTTACACGGATGACGTGGCGGCTGACATGGCGCTTACGTGGACTGACGCGGCGCTTACGTGGACTGACGCGGCGCTGACGTGGACTGACGCGGCGCTGACGTGGCGGCTGACGTGGCTCGTCTTCTTCCTCTGGACTGTGTGATGATGCAATGATGACGCAGGCAGTTTTCCGGCGCGTTTGGGCGGCGCGTACGGCCTCTTCTGGTGGCCAAAAAATTCCCCAAAAATACCAGATTTCTCGTCTTGACGAGACAAATCTAACGGTATGATCAGATCGTGATTCCGAGCAACTTGAAAAATCACGATTTTCTAACCTGTAGAAATTTATCTGAAAATGAGAAAACAGTGTATGAAAACTCGACCTCGCTCTGATACCACTTGTTGGGATTGGAAAATTCTTCTATTCAATATTAAGAACAGAATTACAATAGGAGGAGCAAACTCTCACACTCAACTATTACAAAAAACCAATCCTCACCAATACACTTCTACTCTAAGTATATTTCACTCTTCACACACTTTTCTCACTTTCTAAACTGATACAAATGAACAACAATACACTCCCTATTTATAGGTGTATATGGGAGATATGAGGAAGTTGCATCCAAGCTTCCATTCCCATTGCTATGGAGTTTCCTAGCTATCTCCAAGAAATCTCTTCCCATGTTCATTTGTTGGATAGCTCCTTCCTAGAAGGTGTGAGATGCCTCTTGGCAACTTCCAAGAAAGAAGGTGGAAACTCTCTACATGAGCATGAAAACCACCTTCACGGTACTTTCATCGCCTCTCTGTTTCCGTTTTTTTGCGAGTCTCTGTTTTCATTTTTCAATGTTAAATGTCCCACACCGAAAAAGTTTGGATGAACGATGTGTTATATTAACACATGACCTACTCCTTCTAACAGGTTGACCTTTTAGGATGGAACCCCAGGTCTTAACATGGTATCAGAGCCAAATCGATACATGATGTGGGGTCCCTTATGAATCGTGATGACACGATTATAAAAAAATGACAATTACGACCGGATGAAAAAAAACGGTCCGATGAAAAAAAATGAATGATGGCACGATCCAGACGAAGTGTCTGGTCATCAGGAGGGGTGTTAAATGTCCCACACCGAAGAAATTTGGATGAACGAAGTGCTATATTAACATATGGGCTACTTCTCCTAAATGAAAGGACAATAAGTGACAATAGAGATAGATATAAATAAAAAACCTGAATTTGCTTAGAAATCAAACAACACATTTCACTGAGGATCCTATAAAAGGAACTCCAGAGTAAAAGAGCAGATTAGAGCTTAGTTTCATGGCATTCAAACCTGCAGGCGCTAGATTCTTTATTGAATAGTAGGGGACTAGGGGCCGCTGGCTTATTTCGGTTTGCACAAGTGGCGCCGTAGTGATGGCACGCTGTATGAAAAAAAGGAGGATTCAATTCAAGGGCAATCTGATTTCGTAAAAAACTATTATAGATGGAGGAATGAAAAAAAGAATCTGCATAAGCTAAATCTTTGTAAATCAAACTAACAAATGACATATCTCAGATATCATTTATGTGTCCTTATTGTAATAGGGAAATTTCCTAGGATATGACAAGAACTTAATGAGTTTCTCAATCTATGACCTAACTAGTTTTTATACTTTTGTATGACCAAAAATCCAAAAAAATAAATTAATTTCGTTTATAATTAAAGGTAGAATGAAAAAAATACCCCTATTTATAATATGTGCATTTTGCACTAATTTCGTATTATTAAAATTACTGCATTTTATATTGTTGGTAATGCACGACATTAATGCACAATTTTACTGCACATTCGGTAATTAATACTGCACTTCCGCCAAATTTAATTTTCTTCGCATTCACTTGAGGAATTTATTTTTACTTTTTGTTTTTTTTGTTTTTTAGATTAAATAATTTTATTATTTTATGTCTATTTGAATATATTGCATGATGATATTACTGCTTTGTGTTACTGCAATACATCACTGTATAACAAAAATACTTGCATTCATTCACTGTGTTGTACAAAATATCTATTACCATGTATATTCACTGCACATATTCAATACAAAATATTGTTCACTATCGTTGTTCAATGCTCATATTTAATGCTCACAAACCCTAAATTTAATAAAATTTAATCTCAAAAAATTGAGAAAGAAAGAACGGTAGAAATTGATAATTGACACTCATAATCAACTTGACCATTACATGACTAGAAACAAACCTATTCTCATCATCATTAAATTTACCGTTCCATATAGAACTAATAAACTCCATATTCCAATCTGCACCGCTCGTTGCTTGAACGAATTAAAAGCTTGATCTACGAGATTAAAAGATGCAGTTGAAAATAAAAGAAAGAGATGTTCGTGGAAGGAGAGTCGTTGGTCACCGTGAATCTGCCTGAACGAGCACCATAGCGGCGGCTATTGTCCCATCCCAATCCCTAGGCGTCCGTTTTAGTCATTTCTTGTTCGATTCTGCCGGCAACCACCACCCCAAGCGACTGGATGCACATGTGGCTGGCGATTGTGCTCCTGAAAGTCGGCGGATGGCAAACCATGGGGGCGACGACAACAGGGGCAGCGGCGGCAGGGGTGCGGCTGCAGGCGGTGGATCTCAAGAGGTGGAAGAATGGAGGTTAGGGTTGGAGAAAAGGGTAGGAGTTTAGGGTTTTATAGATATAACCAAAGGGTATATTTGTCCACCTAAATTATTTATTTATTTATTTATTATGAATTTTTATTAAATATTATGAATTTTAATATTATTTTGGTAAAAAAACTACTTAGGTCATAGATTGAGAAAGTGCATAAGTTTTGGTCATATGCACGGTAATTATTTCATTGTAATAACCCTCTCTGTTTAATGTTTGTTAATCCTTAACCCCAAAAAAACTTACTTTTGCATAAGTTACTACTTATATAAAATGCTAATTAGAACATGTTTTTAGACATTGTCGCCACATCATAATTTCTGCTTTTAGGTTTCTTGATATGCTTCTAGATAATTGTTCTAAAAAAAGTCCGAATTTGCTTAGAAATCAAACAACACATTTCGGCATTTCGCAGAGGATCCAATAACAGGAATCCAAGAGTAAAAGAGTAGAGGTATTGCGGCATTCAAACCTGCGGGCACTGGATTGCTGATTGAAAAGTAGGGGTCAGTTTGCAGAACTAGAGTCGTAGTCAAGGCTCGACTGTTCAGAAGGTGTGAACGAGAGAGATCAGGGGTTTTGCAGAGGATACATGCTCTTGGATGGCAGATGACTGTTGAACAAGCCTCCAAGCAGGGGCGGAGCTAGGGGTGGCCACCCCTGGCCTTGGCCCAACCTAAATTTTAAAAATCTCTATATTTTTAGTGTAAAAAATTCTGTTTAAATTTTTTTCCAAAAATATTCTTTGTATCTGCCCAGTCCGGCCCAGTGTCCTAGCTCCGCCCCTGCCTCCAAGTGGGAGATTGTTGAAGATGGAGCCTTGTTTGAATGCAGGAGTACATACCCGACCGGATATGTTGGATTACCCGACCGGGTATGAGGTTGGTTTTGTTCGAGTAACTCACGGGTTTCTATACTCGATCGAGTACAGGGCTTTACTCGATCGAGTATGTGTGATAGTTTACTTGGGTAACACTCTGGATTTTACACCCGATCGAGTACAGGGGTTTACTCGATCGGATATGAGGAATTTCCTGACTCAGGCAGCATTCTGGAATACATACTCGATCGGGTACAGTGCTACACCCGATCGGGTATACGGGACCTTTTTTAATTACGAGCTTAATTTTGGGCATGCGGCTCTAATCATTGTTTAGCCTTTCTTAAATCTATTTAAACACATCTAATGTATCTGTAAACCCTGACGCCGATAATAATACATCATCTCTCCCTCGTTCGCTGTAGACTAGCACAATCACTCCGATTGTGTGAACCACGTAAATTCTTGTGTTCTTGCTCTTAATTTATCGTTTATTAGAAACTTGTAAACTTCACACACATCGTATGACAAAAAATTTAAGAACGAGCAAATAGAAAGGACACGATGTATGCTATATGAAAGACCACAATTGGTTAACATTAATGTTCATTGAAAATCTACTCATCAGAAGTATTAATATTTCAAGAGTGTAATGACTTGGAGGTTTTAAGTTTTGGAACATATATGATGGGAACTACCGATATCAATACTAAAATATGTCTATTGATCGTTTTACATTTTTGTCAACACTCAACACCGAATATGATGATTAAATAATTTGTTGATTACTTTATTGATCACTTCTAAATCTTTTTAAATTTTCATTTCATTTAAGCATTTGTCATAATTATAGTGTGCATTTGTCATTTGTGTGCTCGTATATTCAAAGCTTGTGGTTCCTCTGTATAATTATATTATATACTCCTTGCATATCTATTTAGTTGTCTCAGTTTCCTTTCTGGGATGTATCAAATTAATCATCTCATTTCCCTTTTTGGAAAGAAACTCACTTAAAAGCAGCTACAGTACTGATACAGTACTGTTACAGTACCAAAACCTCTTACTTTTCATATAATTTACAGTAATTATCTAAAACTACATAAAAAAGTAAACGGGTCAATTAAATAGACACGGAGGGAGTATTGCATATAATATAATACTATAACAAGTGTGGGTAGATAAATTGAACCGTATAATCTTAATAAATCGTCTAAGACATTCCTTAGATATATTAATATTGATGATGCTAATACAAAATATGTCATGAAATTATGTAATTTGGTCAACAATTCATCACTGCTTCTTTTACACGCTCATTTGCACATGCTACATACACGTGCTGGTGAACAACTTAAGGTTGATTTGCAACTACTTTTAAAAAAACACTTCTCAGCTTTTTGCTTAAAAAAAGCACTTATTTTCCCAAACACTACAACTTTTATTTTTTCTGGCTTCCGCGTCAAAAGTGCTTTTACTTTTTCTATTACACAAAAAGCACTCTTTTTACCAAACACTACCCACTTTTACTTTTCAAAATCACTTTTTTCTCAAACACTATCAACTTTTATTTAATCACTTCTCCCCATTTCATTAAAAAAAACACTTTTTTAAAAGTAGAAGCTGTTGCAAACAGACCCTTATTTGTGTGTTTGTGAGTAACATGTTTACCGACAGGGATGGATCTTGGGATTTTTTTTTAGTATATATGTAGTATTTTATAATTTTTTTTTGTTTGTACGTTGACCGAGTTAGTGAAGTTCGCCCCCCTTGGTTTATAATTTTTTTTGAATTACCATATAGTATAATTAAAATTAATTTTAGTTGTAGAGTTTCAAAACTGAAATAATATTTTAACAAGTACGGAGTAGTATTGATCATTTAGATTAATTGGCTAGAATGTTATATTCTTAATAGTTTTAGGCCACAAATATAATAGTAAAAATTGTAGGGTTGTTAATTGTTAAATGAAAACAAAGTTAGGCAGCCCATTGACATTTCAAAACCGAGAACGACACTAAGCAGCAGCTCTCACCCTAATTTCCTAATTGCTACGCAGGCACGCAGCAGCTATCGCCGCAATCCGGGCAATCCGTCCCTGTTTACCGACAAAACACATTTGTTTGTGAATAGGCTATTCATAGACAAAAAACTTGTATATGATCATCTGTACTTGTGTACAAAGTTATTACAAATGGACGTGTACAAATATCTTTTTGTAACAATTTATGTTGTTCACTGATATGGCATATGCTATCTCTTCAAGATGTCCCATTTCAATCACACTCAGGGCTGTGCATATTTGGAGGCAAATAAATTATCCTTCTGTATCTTAAAAATCTTCTCACTTTACTTTTTCGTCCGTAACAAAAAAATCTTCCCAAATCTAAATCTTCTCATCATACCCTCAATAATTCTTACAATAATACACTATTACAACTACTTTTTTTGGATTTATCCTACATTCCACCACATTATTCCACCATTTTCCCATCATATCCTCAATAATTCATATCATCTTTCACTATTCTTAATCTACCTACTTTTGAAATGGGAAGATTTTAAAGTTACGGAGGGAGTAATAACTATTGGGTCTGAACTGTAACTGTTTCTTAGGGCCAGAACTTTTATGAGTTCATTCACATATTAATAGATAGGGAGTACTATAACCTTATACTCCCTCCGTCCCGAAAACAACCTCCCGGTTTGACTTTCACATACTTTTAGAAAATAAATTTGACTTTATTGTAGAGTGCACTGTTTTGCACTGTTTAAACAATGTTTGACATTGTTTAAACATTGTTTGACACTGTTTGACACTGTTTAAACACTATTTGATACTGTTTATCACTTTTTTTATGTAGATAATTGTCAAATAAGGAAAGCATTGAAGTGTGAAGTTAATTTTGGGACATCCATTTAAGGAGAGTGGGAAATTGTTTTTGGGATGGAGGGAGTAGTTGAACATTTTTGTTTTCTTTCGTCTGAAATTTCCACCTCTAACTTAGTTCTAACTTTGTCTTTGATCTTTGTAGACAAAGAATTGTTTGGAATCTTTTTACACTTAATAATTAACTTTTAAATAAATGAGATTTGGGGTAAGTCATGGCCTAACACCGTCTGGGCGTCTCCCATAGGCCATAGCTACGCCTTTATTCGCATTTGTTGTTGGCAAAAAAATAAAAAATTAGTTATCTGTGATTTGGTCCTGTTATGGTACTCCGTAAAATATAATGTCCTACTAGTATTTTATTAGTTACTTTTATGCTATTGATCTCTATGAAAAACAAATTATATTACGTTATAAGTCTTAACGTCCAGAGGCCAAAACTTACCAGCCCTATCTTCAGAGGGCGATCAACTTTCACAACATATATACTTTCTCTGTACTGTTTTGGATTTATTTTATCCCCTTTAACTTTTAAATTTTATTAATAAAATTGGGAAGTGTTCCTTAGCACTCCCCCACCTAGAGTAGTTTATTCCGGGACCCAAAAAAACGTTACACATGTTCGGAGTGAAATCGAAAATATTTATGAATTTCCTATTAATATGAGCATAATATTCTTAAATTAAAACACCATAACTTGAAATCGTAACACTTGTTTTAGAACTCAAAATGATGTGCATCTTTCCAACGACATGTAAAACGTTTGAGAACATATATTCAACAAGATATGATCAAATCAAATAATTAGATTTTACATTTGGTCGGTAGGTAACCATAAGTAATATTTTGAGAACGAAGCGTAGAGTATCACCTCAATCCATGTAACCAAAAATAATCAAGTAAATTATAAGTACATAAATAAAATAGAAAATACTAATTATAAAGAAATACCACAAATGACATGCGCAGAGATATACACTTGGAGATATAAGTTTTTTTCGACTTTGTGCGAAAATTCGAACTATTGGAGCAAGTAAGATTGGGGAAACGATATATTTTGATTGGAGTAGGGGTATTAATTTGTTTGGACTACGAATTCCACTACAAACAAATATAAAATTGACATAAATTTTTGGAAGAGATTCACTAAAATTTATAGAGGATTTGACATGAATCCGTGCCAAAAAAAACATATTGACATGAAATATTTGACACCAAATCCGTGCGAAAAAACATATTGGCACGAGATATTTGACACAAAGTCATCGATATATTCGTATCAAATCTGTGTCAATCCCGTAATTTTTTGGTATATTCTACGAATAATTATGAATTTCATCACTCCATTGCTGAAAATCATTCCTGCGTACAATCTCAATCGATACTCTTTATATGGATAGTGGCGGTGAGCTAAAAGTCTAAACACTAGCGGACATATCATATACTCCGTATGTTGAGCTTGCTCAAAGGGAAGTAATAAAGGTTGGTAAAATGGCATCTAACATGTATGTAATTGAGCTTGATTCATATTTATGGTGCAAATTGTAAATGTTAGATATTAATGTCTTAGTGTAAATATTCTACGGAATGCATAAACCAAATGGTTTACAATCTTGTGAAGAAAAACGGGGTAGAAAAATCCAATACAATTAATTAATATACACTAGTGAAGTTGAAGTGCAAGCTATATATTATCTCTGTTCTCTTTTAAATGCAACATTGGACTTTTTGCACTATTCACATGTTCTACTTTGACTACGTTTTATTTATTAATGTAATAAAATATATTTTTGAAAAAGATATTATTAAAATTTTCTCATTATAAATATTCAAAATCTATTTTTTAAACTTTTTTTACTAATCGGGAATTATATATATTAATGGTCAAAGTTGTGCTTCGGCAAATGTGAAATGTTGACTGTTGAATTTATTTAAGAACAGAGGAAGTAATTATGACGATAATTGTACATTCATTCCATAATATAATTAAATTTAGAATCCGGCACATAATCAAACTCATAATCCTGTCCCATTATATTTGTGCATTTTTTTCTTTTTATCAATCCTCTAATAACTCATTTAATTTGTTAGCACTAAAATTAACTGAATAGTCTTATTCCTTGAATTGTCTCACTGAAACATAACCATCTGATTACCATGTTGATTATCTGGTCTTGAGATATCTATCTCCATCAATGACGAACGATTGTTCTTTTATTTTTAATATATTGTATCAGTTTTTCATGTCTCAAAGATATATAGCCAGATCAAATCTAAGACATTCTATACTCCGCATCATTTAATATGTGTACCCAGAGACAATTATTAGGATGGAAAATTGAAAGAGATAAAACTTCCATATATTTTCTTACAAAAGAAATTCACACTGTCAGGCACAAAATGAGTGGTTTTAAATTTTTAATTATAGTTAGTGTAGGATGGTCTTGAGTTGGCACTCCATCCTATCGGGGCCATGTTTATGTCTCACTTCATTAAAATTCATATCTTTTTATTGATATGATGTCCCCCTACAAGTCTACAAGAAATGATAGATTCAATGGTATATGATGAGTTAACTGTATTTTTAAGTCATGAATAGATAAATGAAGAGTCTGTCATAACATTAAAATTGGCTAAATCGATTGATTCTATTGGATTTTATGCAGTTTTGATTGAAGTGCAAGAATTAGCTTATTCTTCTTATTTATGAAAAAAATATGCTTAAAATATATTTTATCAGTGAATTGAAGAAGAAATAATATATGAAAACAGCTAAAATGGTCTTGTACATTAATGTTAGTCAATACAGGCACAAAAGTAACTTCAACCTTACTTATTTGACTATTACACAATCAACGAGCAAAAAAAGTATATGTTTAATAAAAAATTAACTGATAAGAATGTAAGTCGAAAAATATGATCACCAAACGTCCTCAAAAAAAGGAGGGGTACTACTTTTAGTGAAGTACAATATGCACTGGGGTGAGTGACGGTACTGATGTAGTGGTATGCAAGCATGCGCATCAGAACTGGGCCTGGGTGTATTAGTGCGTTCATAAAGGATAGGCCCAGCACGGATTCCAGTGGGTGTAGGCCCAGACCAGCGTCATGAATTTGTAGTGGTAAGAGGCAATAATATGGTCAACTTTCATATAAAAGCAGTTATGTAACGTTTTAGTCAGTCCCCTACCCACATGCATAAGCCAAATTGCTGCACATATTTAATGCGGATAGTAAAGGGGAAGGGAGTGTAACAACATCCGGCAACCACTTTAATACACAGCTCCTAAAGGGAAATTTATGGTGTCACTCTTTAATTTCATACAGTCTTATGTATAAGTTTCAGCACTTGTAGTAGACATATTATTACTATTCTCACTCATTTTCAAAGTATGATTAAAATGATATCACCTTTAACTCATTAGATATTGAGTTTTGCTTCGCGTACACACCGGATTATACACTGGCTTAAACACTTACGTGTAATCATTTGTCCACATACAATTACGCTTGGGTTTAGTAAAGGGAAGTATGTGCGATCCTGAATTGTCTGTGTACAGATAATTCGTTATTGGGAGTGACAAACATTTCGCTTCATTAAACGTAATTGTCTGTTCATAGACAATTACACTTGGGTGTGTACGCCAGTGTGTAACTCGGTGTTTACATGAAGCAAAACTCTTAAATAGTACCAACTTGAATTCAAATTAAGTACTAGTATGTGTACGCCAGTGTGAAACTCAGTGTTTACGTGAAGCAAAACTCTTAAATAGTACCAACTTGAATTCAAATTAAGTACTAGTATGAAATAAGAAAAGTAAAATTGTATGGTTGAAGTTTATTAATGAAGAATGTAATAAGTTGGACTACAAAATTCATTACTTTAAAAGAAGGGGATAAAGTTTTGGGACGAAAAAAAATAATAAAAAAATGTTAAACTTCAAAAGGTTTTTTCAAAATGTAAAAGAGTGGAGTTTGACATTAATGCACTTTTATTTTTAAACCTCCACCGCGCACGACTTGATTTATGGCCAGCCTCCCGCCATCACTATGGCACTATGGTTGCCATTAGCATCGGACCAAATGACTTCCATTTTTCACTAGTTTGATAATTAAATTAATTAAAGCGAAGGTTTTACGCATAAATAATTATTGTTTATGTTCCGTTAAGATCATCTCATAGTGTATTAAGGTTAATATGTCCTAATTTTCCATCTTTTATTGTTTGATTGTTCCATAAATTTTGCTACTTTCTTTAATCTTTACTAGCCAATCAATTTGTGAACATTATTATTTTTCTCTCTCGTCAATGCAAATCTCAATGACATAATTTTTAGAATATATTACCCGAAATAGGACTAAAAAGTTTGAAAATTCCAAAGAATTTTTTACATACTCCCTCCGGTCCTTATTAAAGTTCTCACTTTCCTTTTTGAGATGTCCCTTATTTAAGTTCACACTTCCATTTTAGGAAACAAAACAGTGTCAAACAGTGTCCAAACAGTGCCAAACAGTGCTCTCCACAGTAAAGTCAAATTTATTTTCTTAATTTGTGTGAAGTCAAACTAGAAACTTTAATAAGGACCGGAGGGAATAAATATTATCAATACACTTTAGGTTTACAAAAAAGTAAGGGAGAATAACTACTCATCACGTACAACAATCTAGGAGTAAATGTAGGGAAATCACTTTGTTCTTTCAATTAGTAGTATACTCCATTCGTCCCCATAACTTTGTCCCGTTTTACCTTTTTGGTCTATTTCATTAAGTTTGTCTCATACCATATTTGGTAATATTTGATTAGTTAGAATTCATTCCTACTTTATTTACACTTTATCAATTCAATACTAACCACACAATTCCACTTTTTCTTAAAAACAACACCACACCCCTTTGTCTCAAACTTAGGGGGCGGAAGTACTATTTGTTAGAGAGATTTAAAGTAGTAATATTTGTGTAATTTTTTCAATTTCAAAACATGACTTCCATGTTTTTATTCACAGAATAGGACTAATTACTACCATGTTTTGACAGTACTAGACTTCAAACATGACAATATTTTCCAATCTTGGCAGTAATTACTTCTATTTTGGGAATAAAAACATAACAATCCTATTTTGGAATTTTCAAACTTTTTAGTCCTATTTCGAGAACTTTCCTAATTTTTATTTTATTAAATCGAGTATATCACCTAAAATAGGACTAAAAACGTTTGAAAATTACAAAATAGGACTGTCATATTTTTATTCCCAAAATAAGATTAATTATTGTCATGTTTTGACAGTACCAAACTTCAAACATGACAATATTTTCTAAACTTGGCAGTAATTACTCTTATTTTGGAAATAAAAATATGACGGTCCCCTTTTGGAATTTTGAAACTGTTTTAGTCTTATTTCGGGAACTTTTCCCTATTATATTTTGTGATGATTAAACATGACAATTTTTTTAGAGAGGGGAGAATAATACGGCATACTAAACAGATCAAACTAAAATTGAACAGATCGGAGCTACACAAACCAAATCAGAGCAGATCAAACTTTTGTGATTATAAAATACACAGAGACCACATATTTATCAAACCAGACTAGACCAAATCAAATACTCCCTCCGTAACATATATATGTCCCCATTTGAAAAGTAGGTAGATTAAGAATAGTGAAAGAGGATATAAATTATTGAGGGTATGATGGGAAGATAGTGAAATAATGTATTGGAATGAAGGATAAATCCAAAAAAAGTAGGTGTAATAGTGTATTATTTTTAAAATTAGGAAAAATTCACAAGAATAATCCCACCTTTCGCTGGTCTTCTCATAATAATCACACCTTTAAATAATCCCAAAATAATCCCACATTTGCACTTCATCTTCTTCCATTGGACCCTAACCAAGTTTTTTTTACCTTTTTTGAGAATCTTATATAAATAATCTTACATTTATAAAGATATAATAAAAAAAAGTGAAAGGTGAGATCGTTTATATGATTTTCAAAAAAAGAGTAAAAAACATGGTCAGGGTCCAATGAAAGAAGATGAGGTGCAAAGGTGAGATTATTATGAGAAGACCGGTGAAAGGTGGGATTATTCTTGTGAATTTTTCCTTAAAATTATTGAGGGTATGATTGGAAGATTATGAAATGGGAAGATATGAATGTTACATCCAAAAAAGGAAAGTGAGAAGATATAAATGTTACGGAGGGAGTAGCTTAAATTTAAATAGATCAGACTAAAAACTTCCAAAATTAGCACTGCATTAAATATTCAGCGCCTCGAGGGACCTCTGTGAATAGACGTATACTTTTGTCCTTGTCACTATCATCGATGGTTTCGACGAAAGAACAATGAAAACAGAGTTATAAGAAAGGAGAATGCGTTGTGTACACAACCGGTTACACAACCGGTTACACAGCACAAAAAGGCTCACCCCTCCCCTTTTCCACGGTATTACCTCTCCCTTCCCTCTTTCCTGCTTTAACTTTTTTCCTCTTCCTCCCTGCGCCTAACTCTCTTCTCCCTCTTTTCCTCTTTTCTTTTTTTCGTTTCTCTCCCTCCTAGGCCTAACTTTCTTTTCCCTCTTTTCCTCTTTTCATTTTCGTTTCTCTCCCTCCCTCCACCCAACTTTCTTCTCCCTCTTTTCCTCTTTGCTTTTCCCTCATACTTCCTATATAACTCTCTCTTTATCTCCCTTTCTCCATCTTTTTTCTTTTCTTTTCTTGTTTTCTTCATCTCAAAACTTCTCACTTTTTTTGCAGATCTAAATCCGCACAGAAAAATAGGAGTCACAACTTCAATCTACCTTGCTCTCTCAAATATTATTCATGAGGTAATACTTTATTTCATATTTTTTGTGCATTTAGGGTATATATATATATATATATTTCCTTTTTAATTTTTTATATCACATATGTTGTTATGATATGTTGTTATGATGTTGAATACTACGGAGTAGTACTTATTACACTGTTATACTAAATAGATTGTGATGTTTATCATTTAAATTTTTGTCTGTATCACATATAAAATACAAAGATTTGTCTGTTAAATTGATTTTCACAGACAAATTATAAAGATTTGTCTGTATCGCAGACATTTTAGATCAGATTTTTTCATAAAGTGTCTGTGATACAAACAATTTTTTTAATTTTTGTCAGTGCGAAAATTGATTTTCTTCATAAATTGCCACTCAATTTGCCTGTGTAGCCGGTCAAATTGTCTGTGTACAAACAATTATGTGAATGCATCTTGTAAAGAAGTACGTCATAGAACTTCTTTATTATAAAGTATATGTGATACAGACAATTTTTTATTTTTGTCTGTGTGAAAAACGTTTTTCTTCATAAATCGCCACTCAATTTGCCTGTGTAGCCGGTCACATTGTCTGTGTACAGACAATTATGTGAATGCCCATGCATCTTGTAAACTATCAGTAACTTGTGTATGTCTTCTCTATGACTTCTTTATTGATGGGGTTTGAATATTACGTAGTACTTGTTTATTGTCAAGTTAATGTATCATTTAAATTAAACGTATTTTAACTAAAAGGAGCTTTAACCATGTTACTGCTTCAGGGACATCTTCTAACTCTTCGTGACCAATACTAGTATCTTGAAGGCCTGTGATTGAGAACTATGTCTCTTTTCGAATCGGGAGCAAGACAGGTGATATTTCTAATCGTGGCATGAAATGGATTCAGAAGATCAAGATTGAGAGATTTAAAGCAAATGATAATTACATACTTTGTTTTTGTAATTAGTTGTTTGTATTTGTTTTGATATTTAATTGTTTGTCATTTGTTTATTAGTTGTCTGTATATATTTTGAGTTGTCAGTAATGACTTGTCTGTCATGTTATTGTGAGTTGTCTGTAAGAGTCGGGAAGTTGTCTGTAACTCATATTTAGTTGTTTGTCATTTCATTGTGAGTTGTATGTAATTTGTGGGTTGTCTATTGTCTGTCTAGTTATACGTATTGTCTGTCTAGTTATACGTATTGTCTGTCTTTTTAATGAAGCATGTGCCAAAATGGTATTCACAATAAAGTAATGTATGTATGTGTATACTTATTGTCTGTATGTGTACACTTAATGTCTGTCTCGTAATACTAATAACATCTCAAAAATAAACATCACAAATTACATACAGACAACTCAAAACGAAAACAAAAATTAACCATCAATTACAGACACATAGACAAAACTTCACGAGTCTTTATAACAAATACAGACATTGCACTTACAAATTTTGTTTCAAGTATATCTCTAACAAATTGTGATCGGGTGAATAACGGTTTTTTATGTTCAGGGTCCTAGTTTTTCAGTTTTCTAGTAGTGGATTATTATGATACTTTTCTTTCTATTTTTGGTATGAAGGAAGAAGTAAAGATGAGAATAAAAAATATTGTCAGTGCCCGAACAATAGTTGTGATGAAATTTACCATAACGATGCATATATTTTTGTGCACACACTTTATTTGTTTCTTAAAGTTTATCGTTTGTCTTAGTCTGTGGCTAAGACAATTTTTTTGTATTCATTTAAAAAAATATAAAATAATAGTTTGAACACTGACACGAATAACTTATTTCAACATATATACCTATTAAGGTAAAAAGAATATTTATACAAACAATTATGGTTTGAACAATTATGCACACACATAATATAAATGAACAATTTTTGTTTGTACACAAACAAAAACTTTATTGAAATTGTCTGCACACAGACAAAATAAGCTTGTTTAAAAATTATCTGTATACCAGTAATTGGTTAAAGCTTATCTTTACAAATACACTTAGAAACAAACTATATTTGTCTGTGACCAAAAAAGAAAGTTTAAATACACTATCATATTAATACAAGATATATAACTGTGCTACAAACAACTAATTACAAAAATGAAGTATGTAATTATCATTTGCTTTAAATCTCTCATTCTTGATCTTCTGAATCCATTTCATGCCACGATTAGAAATATCATCTGTCTTGCTTCTGATTGAAAACGAGACATAGTTTTCAATCACATGTCTTCAAGATACTAGTATTGGTCACGAAGAGGTAGAAGATGTCCCTGAAGCAGTAACATGGTTAAAGCTCCTTTTAGTTAAAATACATTTAATTTAAATGATACATTAACTTGACAATAAACAAGTACTATGTAATATTCAAACCCCATCAATAAAGAAGTCATATAGAAGACATACACAACCTACTGGTAGTTTACAAGATGCACTCACATAATTGTCTGTAAACAGACAATTTGACCGGCTACACAGGCAAATTGAGTGGCGATATATGAAGAAAATCGTTTTTCACACAGACAAAAATAAAAAGTTGTCTGTATCACAGATACTTTATAATAAAGAAGTCGTATGACTTCTTTAAAAGATGCATTCACATAATTGTCTGTACACAGACAATTTGACCGGCTACACAAGCAAATTGAGTGGCGATTTATGAAGAAAATCGTTTTTCACACAGACACAAATACAAAAATTGTTTGTATCACAGATAGTTTATAATAAAGAAGTCCTATGACTTCTTTACAAGATGCATTCACATAATTGTCTGTACACAGACAATTTGACCGGCTACACAGGCAAATTAACTGGCGATTTATGAAGAAAATCGTTTTTCACATAGACAAAAATAAAAAATTGTTTCTATCACAAATACTTTATACTACCTCCGTCCCACTAAGATTGGGACAAGAGAAGGTGGCACGATTATTAAGAAAAGTAAATTTGTGTGGTTGATATTAAATAGATAAAGTAAGAATAAAGTAAGAATGATTTAGAACCACACAATCTTTAACAAATTTGGTATGGGACAATCTTAGTGTGACTTCCCGAAAAGGTAAAATGGGACAATCTTAGCGGGACGGAGGGAGTAATAAAGAAGTCCTATGACTTCCTTACAAGATGCATTCACATAATTGTCTGTACACAGACAATTTGACCGGCTACACAGGCAAATTGAGTGGCGATTTATGAAGAAAATCGATTTTCGCACAGACAAAAATTAAAAAATTGTCTGTATCACAAACACTTTATGAAAAAATCTGATCTAAAATGTCTGCGATACAGACAAATCTTTACAATTTGTCTGTGAAAATCAATTTAACAGAGAAATTTTTGTATTTTATATGTGATACAAACAAAATTTTAAATGATAAACATCACAATCTATTTAGTATAACAGTGTAATAAGTACTAGTATTCAACATCATAACAACATATCATAACAACATATGTGATATACAAAATTAAAAAGGGAATATATATATACCCTAGATGCACAAAAAAGATGAAATAAAGTATTACCTCATGAATAATATTTGAGAGAGCAAGGTAGATTGAAGTTGTGACTCCTATTTTTCTGTGCGGATTTAGATCTGCAAAAAAAAGTGAGAGGTTTTGAGATGAAGAAAACAAGAAAAGAAAAGAAAAAAGATGGAGAAAGGGAGATAAAGAGAGAGTTATATACGAAGTATGAGGGAGAAGCAAAGAGGAAAAGAGGGAGAAGAAAGTTGGGTGGAGGGAGGGAGATAAACGAAAATGAAAAGAGGAAAAGAGGGAAAAGAAAGTTAGGCCTGGGAGGGAGAGAAACGAAAAAAAGAAAAGAGGAAAAGAGGGAGAAGAGAGTTAGGCGCAGGGAAGAAGAGGAAAAAAGGAAAAGCAGGAAAGAGGGAAGGGAGAGATAATACCGTGGAAAAGGGGAGGGGTGGGCCTTTTTGTGCTGTGTAACCGGTTGTGTAAACGGTTGTGTACAGAATTAACTTCGGTTTTGACTGGGCACGGAGATTAAGAAAGTGGGAAATGTGTGGTTGAGAGTTGTGCAGAGGAGAGAGAAATGTGTAAGAATGGTTGTGAACCACAAATCCTTTGCTAAAAAGGGAAAGAGGAGATAAATTTGGGACGGACCAAAAAGGAAAGAATGAAGATAATTATGGGACGGAGGGAGTAGTTTTTACGAGTAACTTTTTACTGGATTCCAGCGCCATGTAACGGTAATATCACATCCTTCAATCTCACGTTATTAACTTTAAATTAGATCAAGAAATAACAAAAATAAAAAAGTTTAGGTGATAAACAAAAAACAAGTAAAAATTACTCCATCCGTCCCGTTGGAATGTTCCCGCTTTCCTTTTTTGGATGTCCCATTGGAAAGTTCCCCTTTCCCTAAATGGAAAGTTATCCTACATCAAAATAGTGTCAAACAGTGCAAAACAGTGTCAAACAGTGTCGAAACAGTGCCAAACAGTGTCAAAACAGTAAAATTTACCCCCTGGTAAGTTTATTTCCTTAATATGTGTGTAGGTCAAACCGGGAACATTCCAACGGGACGGAGGGAGTATATAATTGAGATTTGTAAGAAAATATAGATATCTAGAATGACAAAATAGTTACTATGTTTGTTCTTTAATTTTTATTTTTATTTTTGGGATAAGGGTCAGATAGGGTCTCGAACTTCGAAAAAAATGTCAAATAAGGCCATATTTAGGCTGCTATGTCCGGCTAACGCCATTTGGGGCAGTTCCTGGTGGAATTTTTTGATGAATTTTTTTGAGAATCTTATTCATTAAGTCTAGTTTACTCATATCAAATTTGAATTACCAATTCAATCGGGAAGACATTCAAATGAATTCTTGAAGATAATTGCGCTTTTAACTGCACAGTTATCTTCAAGAATTCATTCGAATGCCTTCCTGATTGAAGTTTTTGTTCAAATTTGATATGAGTAAACTAGACTTAGTGAATAAGATTCTCAAAAAATTTCATCAAAAAATTCCATCGGGAACCGCCCCAACTGGCGTCGGCCGGACAGAACATCCTAAATATGGTCTTATTTGACATTTTTTTTCAAGTTCGAGACCCTATCTGACCCTTATCCCTTAATTTTTTTTATAAACTTAGAAGAATCATATGCTCCCTCCGTCCCATTGGACTTTGTCAACTTTCCCTTTTTTGTTGTCCCAAAAAACTTTGTCACTTTCCTATTAAAGCAACTAATTTGTGATTCTGCACATTTCTCTCTCATCTGCACAAATCTCAACCACACAATTTTTACTATTCTTATTTCCAACCTACTTTGCACTTGGCAAAGTCCAACGGGATGGAGGGAGTATTTCTATAGGAAATGATTTTTCGTGTATAAATAGTGTGAATGTGTTTTTGTTCAAAATACTTTTATAAAAATATCCAATCTACGGTGTGTAATTTTCATAAAGTCAAAATCAAAAGTTGTCAAAATTAAATCATTCTCCGCAATTTACAATAATTGATTTGGAAAGTCCAAGATGCCAAAATTACGTTTGGTTCGAGGGATGTCAGATTACTGGGTATGTTACATTGATGAGAATGTATTCAATTTGTATCTCATTTGTGTTTGGTTAAGATCAAAGGAATGTGCCATTATTTTGTTTGGTTGAATGATATTTTATATTGCTAATTTGGTGAATTACTTCAATGCCCTTCAAATATTTTCTATTAACACAACAAACTTATTACAACCTACATTTAGAGTAATTTAAATTAAAAATGAAATATCTCATTAATAAATAAAATCAAAATTTATTGAATAATTTTAAAGAAAAGTATGTTTAATTGGAAAAGGTAAATATTAGTGAACATTGGTAAATAATTATGAGATAATTTAGAAGAAGAATGATACAATGTTTAAAGAAAGAATGGAGAAAGCATATTTTAGTGATTTCTTTATTTTTCCATCCCAGACTTTTTTTAGCTCAGTGGAGATAATATCAGTGCAAAGCTCAGTGACGTTTTTTTTTGAAGAAGTGGTTGGAGAAGAGATCCTATCATGCTTCTTCTAATTTAATAAGCAAGGGTAATCTTAGAAGAAAACATATACAGAGTAAGTAAGAGGGAATATAGGATAACCTAAGAGAGGGTTGGGTTTGACATTACCAGCCATCTCATTCCTTTATTCTCTTTTAAGGAATGTGACATTCCCAGGAAAAATTTAAGCACGCGAAACCAAACACGGATATCTTTTATTCTGGGTATCAGATTCCGGCCTGCATGAAGTATTACCTTGAACCAAACGTACCCTAAGAGATTGAAGTGGCAAAGCTTAGGACATCCACATCCATAAATTATTTTTGAGATCATTTTGATGATCTGGAGGATTTTTTTGGGATCATGAATGAGGAGATGAGATTATTTAATGAGATTATTTGATAAAATAATCTGGTATCAAAATCTTAAGCTGGATTATTTTGAGATTATTTCCAACTTCTAGGCATATACTCATAATTATGACGATGACTAGCTTTGTAGTTCGTGCATGCTCATGCTCCTATCCAAGGCAAATTAGATCATGAATGAGGAGAAATTTATTGGTTTGGAGATTATTTGAGATTATCTTATGTGGAGGTGACATGACAATAATAAGCCATGAAAAACTGTAAAGTTGAGGATCATCAATATGGATGCTCTTATAGAACAACTAAAAAAGAAAATTCTCAAAGCCCAATACGACCGATGGAGTACCTCTCTTTCTGTCTGAACAATAATATATTGAAATTTACCTTATGCGTACGTAAGTTACCTCTATTTTGACTTCATTTTATTTTTACTACTCCGTACTATTTATCTGTCATTAACATTGAAACATGAGGAGTTGATGAGGTTATTAAGAAAAATGAGTTCATTTTATTAATATTGAATTGATAAAGTAACAATAAAGTAAAAATAATTTAGAATCACATCAGCTTCATCAAATGTAGTACTCCATATGAGACAATCTTAGTGCAATAGACTGAAAATGAAAGATGGGATAATCTTAACGGGACGTATGGAGTAATACATTATTTTTTAAAAATATCGTTAAATTTATCTCATTTTAAATATTCAATTGTTATTATTTTTACCAATTGTGAAATAATATATCAATGATTACAGTTGTAACTTGTCAAAAGTGAAAATATAAGTATTGCAAAAAAAGAGTTCTTTTCCAAAATAATGTTAATTAAATAAATAATTTTCAAAATACTGGGTTAAAAATATTTCCCAAATACTGCTGAAGTTAACTGTGGTTAAAAGAGCCGCCACTTGAAGTGGCGGCTCTTTTCTTACAGTACAACAGCCGCCACTTGAAGTGGCGGCTCTTCTCTTACAGTACAAAAGTCGCCACTTGAAGTGTCGACTCTTCTCTTACAGTACAAAAGCCGTCACTTCAACTGTCGACTCTTCTTTTACAGTACAAAAGCTGTCACTTGGAGTGACAACTCTCCTCTTACAGTAGTACCACACCAGCTTACTCAACCAGAAAAAAACACAAAAACCTGCTCAATACCGTACAATCAACTCAGAAACATCAAACGACTGCTATTTATAGTCAATATAGAGCACTAAAAAACAAAACATATCTGAGACACAAAACAAGTCAATGAATTACATTGGATTTGAATACACAAATATCACATAAAGTTGATAATTCAATCAGCGTAATTGGCTTTATGACTATTGATCACGTTGACTTGTGATATTTGTACTTTACATTATTGTGTTAAGATCATACTCACAAACTGACAAGTCACAACATATTAAAAAAAGATCGGTTATTTGATGTAATAGAAACATCATAGTAGGGGTGGACATAACAGTTTGGTATAATCGAACCGAACCGTACCAAACCGAAGTAAACCGAACCGAAACCGGACCGTATGCAATTTGGGTTGAGTTTGGTACTGTTTCTTCCAAACCGTATTAAACCGAACCGAACCGGAACCGATAAAAACGGAACAAAACCGAACCGAACCAAAGAAATTCAAAAAAACCTTCATATATTATTAAAAATTTACAAATTCAAACCAAACCAAACCGAACTAAACCGAATCAAACCAAACCTTCGTTTTGGCACTCCACCAAAATGGTGAAATGGTGTTGAAGATGGTGTGGCTATTGGAGCATTTTTTTTGGCAAATGCACCATTTTGGTGTAGAAATTGGTGCTTGTTGGAGATGCCCTTAAGCGTCCAAATAGGTTTGGCACACATTTTAAGATAGTGGTTATTTTGTGGTGGAGAGTTGTGCAGAGGAGACATAAATATGTAAGAATTGCTGTGAACCACAAATTCTGGCCAAAAAGAGAAAATGCAAGTTTTAATTGGAACAGACGAAAAAGGAAAGTTGGAAATTTATTTAGGGACGAAAGGAGTATGATTTTTGTTTGGTAATAATTCTCCAAACCCGTTCCAAACCGAACCGATGCGAACCTAAAACCGATATGCCCAGCCCTCTAGAGACGTACTCAATACTAATGAAACAAGAGAGGAGTCAGAATAATAACAAGAAAGGAATTTTCGTTCCACCATCACCATGCGTCCCTGCCCCTATGGCCTATACTGCATTACTGCTGCCTAAAGCTATCTTATTTGAATTTTGAACCCAGGACAGTTGGTCCTGAATTTTCAATCTAGCTAGGTTCGTTAAACGCGATCCGGTATTTCAATGCGACAGTACATTTCACGTGGATAAACATTTTTGCCTTGAAGTTAAGGCGTCAAACTTTCATCCATGAATCCACGATCCCACAAACCCCATCATCTCAATTGACGCGATCCGGTATTTCATTCTTAGACTTGTCATACATGTTTTTTGTCCAAAATGTCTTATTTTGTCCACATATAAATTATTGCCTCCGTATCATATATATCTTCCCATTTCTCAATTGGGTGAGATTAAGAATATTGAAATGGGGTATGAATTATTGGAGGTATGATGGGAAGATAGTGAAATAATGTGATGGAATGAAGAATAAATCCAAAAAAAGTAGGTGTAGTAGTGTATTATTTTTTAAATTATTGAGGGTATGATGAGAAGATTTAGAAATGGGAAGATATAAATGTTACGTCCAAAAAAGGAAAGTGAGAAGATATGAATGTTAAAGAGGGAGTAAGAAATATTTTGTTTGTAAACAAAAAAAGTTTTGGGGATGAGTATAAATGCGAGTATAAGGGCAGGTAGAAAAAAAAAATTGTAAAAAATTTCAATAAAAGACACGCTTTTAAACAGAAATTTACAATGGGCTAATTTGATTAAAATTTATAAAATTCTAACTTAATGTAGCCGAATCGACTGATTCTACTGAATTATGAAAAGAATTCCAATATATTTTATTAATAAAACAAAGAAAAACTTATATGAAAATAATTAAAATGATCATTTACCGTAAATTCAGTCAATCCAGCTAGAAAAGTAATTTCACTTTTACTTATTTGAATTACAAAATATGCAAATCAACGCACGAAGTCAAAAATGACGTGTTTTGTAAAAAAATTAGTTGATTTATAAGAATCAACTCAAGGTTTGTCTTTACCCCAAAACTCCATCTCTTGAATAACAGCCAAGCATAAAATTCTATTTCCACCTTCTCCCAACCTGCCTGGACTGCCCAAATTATGGCTGTTCTACTACCCACGTTTCAAGTTCTTAAAAAGAAAAAATCGAAACCTACAATCGCTAATTGTTTGATGTAAAAAATTAGCTAAACATGTAATTAAGTCTTCGAGCATTTATTTGTGTTAAGACACGGAGTTCCATCCTAAAAGGTCAACCTGATAGGAGGAGTAGCCCGTGTGTTAATATAACACTTTGTTCATCCAAATGTTTCCGGTGTGGGACATTTAACACCCCTCCTCACGATCAGACACTTCGTCTGGATCGTGCAATCATTCATTTTTTTTCATCGGTCCGTTTTTTTTCATCCGGCCGTAATTGTCATTTTTTTTAATAATCGTGTCATTACGATTCATAAGGGGCCCCACACCATGGATCGATTTGGCTCTGATACCATGTTAAGACACGGGGTTCCATCCTAAAAGGTCAACCTGATAGGAGGAGTAGCCCGTGTGTTAATATAGCACTTTGTTCATCCAAATGTTTCCGGTGTGGGACATTTAACAATTTGATAGTGAAATACCTAAAGGTAAATTATTTATTGAGGTATTTACCTAAATAGGAGTAAATAAATTTTTAATTGCCAAAATAGGACTAAAGTATAAAAATTCCTTAAATAGGAGTATTTAATTGTAATTTGACAAAAACACCCCTGTGAAGCCTGGAAATAATACTGCCGACAACCAGAATGCTGGAACGCCGCCGGTCGCTCACCGCCGGTCGCCGGACATGGACGCCGCCTCAAAATTGGCCGCAACTGCAGATCGAACCACCGCCATTGCAGATCTTGCTATTGCCACTGCAGATTTGGCTGGCACCACCGGAGATCTAGCCAAATCTATCCTCCGTCATCTACCGGCCACTGCCCTACCAGATCCGGCCACCATCATAGTCAATCTGATATCTGCGGTTGCAGATATGGCCTCCACCATTGTCGATATGTTTGTTATCAGCACAAATGCCAACATAAATCGAGAATTCCATTTTAATGGCATTTTTAAAGAATAGAATTTTTTTTTTGAAGAATAAGAATGCCATTTTGATGACATTTTCAGAGTTTAATCTGGCATTTTTTTAGTTTGAATTAGCATATGTAACTTAATAGAAGGGGGAAGAGAGAACTAGAGAAGAGGGGGAAGGACAGGGAGAATATCGGAGAAGAGGCAGACCTTGAAGAAGGAAACTCGATCTGCGGCGGCGAACGACAGCAGTGAACTTTCCGGTGGCGGCGGAGATGGCTTTGATTGGACTTATGGGTTTGGCTATTCATGTTTGAAGGAGAAGAGAAGATTTGCAGCGATTGGAGAAGGTTTGCCGCAGCAGATGGAAAAGATGCGTAGGGAAGGAAAGATAATACACGCAAGTAGAATGGACCGTGTTGCGTAGGGGAAAAGAAATAAAATAGGGGTATAAAGGTAATCTAGTCCCATTTAGGGAATAAAATTATAGATAGTCCTCCTTAGGAATATCAAGAATAATTTAGTCCCATTTGAAACAAAAAACCTTATTTATTCTACCAAACACCAAAACCTCTTTAACTTGGATATTTCTTGCTCCTTCCCTTCCATTGGAGTTTGTCAATTTTCTTTTTTGTTGTTCCAAAAACTGTGTCATTTTTTTTTATTTCTCACCAGTATACTTGGTAACTAATACCAAGTACGTAGTATGTGATTCTGCTCATTTCTCAATCATCTTCACAAATGCCAAAAACACAATTTCAATTTTAAGGTTTTTTTTACAAGAATATTACTACAATAAAACTTATTTACATAAACATAAGTACATAACTATTCATTACTACAACGTAATGTTGTGGTAACTTAAGTTCAAAACTTGAACATGGGTGAATTACTATGACTTCATTACTACTCTATTAACTAGGCATATTTTTGTAAACCATCTTTATTTTGGTCATATTTATGTAATTTTTTTTTTTAATTCTCACCTAATCTAAAAATCACAAAATTTAATGGGATAGAGGTAAAAAAATTTAGAAGTTCCTAGTTGTTAAATGTCCCACACCGGAAACATTTGGATGAACAAAGTGTTATATTAACACATGAGCTACTCCTCTTATCAGGTTGACCTTTTAGGATAGAACCCTGTGTCTTAACATGGCATCAGAGCCATGTTATGAATCGTGATGGGGCCCCTTATGAATCGTGATGACACGATTATAAAAAATGACGATTACGGCCGGATGAAAACAAACGGACCAATGAAAAAAATGAATGATTGCACGATCCAGACAAAGTGTCTGGTCGTGAGGAGGGGTGTTAAATGTCTCACACTGGAAACATTTGGATGAACAAAGTGCTATATTAACATATGGGCTACTACTGCTATCAGGTTGACCTTTTAGGATGGAACCCGTGTCTTAACACTAAGTTCAATTATTCGTCAAGATTTCACTAATACAATCGTTTTTAAAAAAGATGTGATGACTTAAGAAGAACAAATTACAAAGAGGAGATTAGAACAGAAAATGCATATGTTAGTGAAAACATGAAAGGATATGAGACAGGAGATTCTCAGCCTGTTTGGGTGGAGGGTGGACCACTCCTCATTATGCGTATACCACTATCAGGCTATCAGCAAGGCAGCAATTCCCATTTTGTTGAAATCTCCTCCCTAAACCCTAAAAAGTAAAATCTGCTATGTCAATTCAAATCCTTTAAAGTTTTGAATCTATTCCTTCTGTTGTCTTTTCAGTTTTCCTTTAAACTTTTGTGTGATGAGCACATATGATTTTTTAGAAGAAAAGTACGGATTATTAGTTAAGAGCAATCCTAACAAAAATGTCTCTCACCTTCTTCCTTTTTGTTACTCCCTCCGTCCCAGAATTATCTTCATTCTTTCCTTTTTGGTCCGTCCCAAATTTATCACCCCTTTCCCTTTTTGGTAAAGGATTTGTGGTTCACAACCACTCTTACACATTTCTCTCTCCTCTGCACAAGTCTCTACCACACATTTCCCACTTTCTTAATCCCTGTGCCCAGTCAAAACCGAAGTTAATTCTGGGACGGAGGGAGTATTTTTTTTCTCTCTTCTTCGATGACGAAGATTCTTAGAAGATAGTGACATTCTCTCTCTGAGATTGAAGGATCAAATCAAATACTCCGTATTTTTCTATACTTTCTCTCTTTTTAAATTTTAATTTTCGAGAGTTTTGGTCTGGCTTCTTTGTTGACCGAGAGGTTTGTCCGCCTGAGATGAGTGTGTTGTATATTATTCTCCTAGCCAGGGGCGGAACCAGGCCGGGGCTGGCACCACCCCTTCACCGAACGTTTCAAGGTAGTAGTAGGAGATATATTCGTCCAATCGTCCCGCCCCTGCATCTCCCGTCGTCCCTTCTCGTTTTGTTTCCATAGCCGGTGCCCTGGTATTTCTATGTTCGATTGTTAAAGATGCTGACCAATCATTTTAATAGGCTTAGCTCAACGACGACGTTTGGCTGTGTTATTAAAAGGAAAAGAAACGACGTCGGATGTTTTTATGGTATTACTCTGTATTATTACTCCGTATTACTACGTATACTGGTAATAATAAGTTGGCTAAAGGGTCAAATAGATACATGAACTAATTTAAAGTGTTCAATTAGCCCCTTATATAGGAGGTTCTGCCCGATCGTCGTCAAATGGGGCAGTTCCCGGTGGAATTTTTTGATGAAATTTTTTGAGCATCCCTTCTTCATTAAGTCTAGTTTACCCATACCAAATTTCAGCTAAAAATTCAATCCGGAAGGCAGTCAAATGATTTTTTGAAGATAACTGCGCAGTTAAACAGTGCAATACATTTCGGAAAATCATTTGACTACCTTCCCGGTTGAATTTTTAGCTGAAATTTGGTATAGGTAAACTAGACTTAATGAAGAAGATCCTCAAAACATTTCATCAAAAAATTCAACCGGGAACCTCCCCAATTGGCGATGACCGGGCTGAACCTACTATATAAGGGGCTAATTGAACACTTTAAGTTAGTTCATGTACCTATTTGACCCTTTAGCCTAATAAGTTATACCAGTTTTGCCTTCGGTTAGCTTCCAGACTCCAGAGCAAGCAAAAACGGGGAAAGAGAAGCACAAATTGGTGAGCCGGCGATTTTGAATCAGCGATTTTATTTAAGCCACGGCTGCTGGGTCGCACACTTCCAAAATTCCACCTCAACTAAGTCATATTTATTTAATTAATCAACTTTTTTATTTAATTGTTTTCTTGTTTGGTGTTTTAATTGTTTTCGTGTTTGGTGTTTGACCTAAGTTGGACTACCGGAGAATGGAGATTAATCGTCCTAGTTTGATTTTTAACTTAATGGAGTTTTTTTAATGTATTCTTCTTTGGTGTTTTAATGAGTTTGTTTAATTGTTTCTTGTTTGGTGTTTTAATGGAGTTTGTTTTATTTAATTAGTTCATCTACTTGTTGGCATAATGATTGAGTAATTTGTAATTGTTAATTATTAGTTATATAGTTCGATTCTTGGAGTAATTGTTAACTAATAATGACCAAATCACATTCTTTTTACTTAATACTTAATGTGTATTCAAATAAATAAACACAAAATTGTTAATATATATGTGCTTAATGTGATACAGTATTAATGATGTTTTCTTTTGGACTGTTTTCAGTCCCAGACCAGACTTTCATTGTTATAAAATAAATTTGCCAGACTAGAGCAGACCAGTTCAGACCAGATCAATAAATTTTCGTCCAAAAGATAACATTCTTAATACATATGTAATCCAATAACATGCATATAATTTATACATAATGTATACGGGGATATTTTATAGAAAGCACTGAATAGGAGTAAAAATGTTTTGAAGTTCCAAATTAGAATTCTCATGTTTTTAATCACTAATAAAAGTAATTTTGTCATGTTTGAAAAGAAATATCATATTTAAAGCATAGTAATGTCAAACATGATAGAAATTACTCATATTTAGGAAACAAATACATGACAGTCTAATTTTAGAATTTTAAAACTTGTTTACCCCTATTTAAGTAACTTTCCTTGTATACAAATTATCAATAACTTTGACCCGGCTTAACTTAGGATCTTAACATATTTTATCGCCCCCCCCCCCCCCCCCCCCCCCCAACAAAATAGTCTGGTTCCGCCACTGCTCCTAGCTATGTCTATATATGTAGTGTGTTTTTATCAATGTAATCAATCTATTGAATTTTCATTTTCATGGTTGACAAAGTTTTTTCGACGTTGTTATGATGCTTAAAATAATAAACCACTATATAAAAGGGTTTTTTTAACCTTAATATTACCGATTTAAACTGAATTTCCAAAAATGTGAGTACTTTTAAAAATGGACAAAAAGTGATCAATTGTCCCGACCTGCAAAAATTTTGTCACTACGTTTTTCCATGTAACTAAGAATAGTCACCGGATTTTTTCACGCAAGATACACCGCCACAGTGACACCACCACCACAGTGACATCGCCACAGTGACGTCGTAACAATGACACAAGATTTTCCAGTGACGCCACCCACCGGAATATACTCTGACTGCCGTCACCCTCTCGTCAATGTCACTACCGGGAAATATTACGGCGCCCAACTGCCAACAACAACACTACGGCATGCTACCGCTGCCCCCTGCCCGTCCCCAGCCACTGTCGTTGCCCCATCCACCACCGACGCCCATGTCCCATCCACAACCGCCACCTCTGCTCCGTCCCAACCCCATCCCCTGCCCTTAGCCGCGTACTCCGGTCCCCAGCCCCCTCCCTTACCCTGCCCCTAACCGCCTACTCCCTATCCCCAGCACCCTCCCCTGCCCCGCCCCCCTATCGGTCCTTCAGCCCCTCTCCGACTTCGAGGACGGTGGACCCAACAGATTTGGCACCATCTGCGCCAAAATTGAGTTGTTGTCCACCGAGGTTGGCGGATCCAGAACCGGAAGCGGTTGATCGCCGCCCTCGATGCCCGCCCATCGGATTCACTACCCTCAAAGCTCAGATTTAGCCCCCTTGCAGTCAGAATCTCCCCATTTGCGCTCGGCCGTTGGGAATCACGTCATCCCTGCGGCTAGACAGAAATATAAGGTTGGCGGTGTAGCAGGGAGGACTTGCGGTGGCGGCACGAGAGAAAGATGGCTGAGGAAAGGGGGCGGGGACAGGGCTGGATCTTCGGCGGTGGTTGTTCAGCGATGACGAAGGAAGTGGTTGTTCGGCTATGACGAAGGAAGGAAGCAGAGATTTGACGCTAATTAGGAGGTTTGACGTAGCGAAAATTGGACTCTTGGCAAGGTCATATTTTTGGAAATTTAAAAAATGGTCATATTTTTGTCCATTTAAACCTTCTTGATAATATTTTTGCCATTATTTCTATATAAAATTCTGGACTCCTCCTATCAGGTTAACCTCTTAGAATACAATCTCATGCCTTAACACGATGAGATATATGATAATGAGTGATGCGTGTACCTAAATGAAAGACCAAGATGATTTCAATAAAAAATGCAATTTAGAAAACAATAAATAAAATTACAACTAAAATTTATACAATGCAAATACCATCATTATTACGATTGACATTAAAATATTGCCAAATCGACTCTATTGGCTAATTCTGTTGAAATTTATGAAGTTTTCGCTTATGTGGGTTGTGTTGACTGATTCTGCTGATTTGTGAGCAATAATAATTTAACGTACGTTTTATTAATAAAATAAAGAAAAATTATATGGAAAATAGCTAAAATGACCCTCTACAGTAACTTCAGCCAATACAGCCAGAAAAGTAACTCCAACTTTACTTTTTCTTATTATTACATAATTCAGCGCGCGAAATCAAAAGTCACGTGTTTGGTGAAAAAGTTGACTTATAAACTTGAAAAGCCAAAAATCATGAATACCGAACGGGCACTTAGTATTGAACTCGAGGTCACGATAAAATATAGAGCTCGTTTGGTAACACACTTGTTGTTTGATTTATGAGCCTTATTAGTCAAATTTTTTATCAAACACGTAAATTTTGATTTGTCATACTGAATTGTCTAACAAGCAAAATAAGCAGACCCGGCTTTTGGGGGGAGGCACCTAGGCATGTGTCTAGGGCAACAAAAGCATGAGGGGCACCAATTTTAGAAAAAAATATTTGAATAAATAAATAAATAAACAAAAAGTATTATTCCACAAAAAGTCACGTGTGTGAGCTAGATTGGTCAAGGGTTATGCAACACACATATGGAATTATTGTAACATTAAAATTCTAAAACTCATGAGGCAGTTTAATTTCTTTTAAAATTCAATCGTATGGGAACTATTGTAACATTAGAATTCTAAACATGCCATGGTTCTTTTAGAATTCTGAACATGCCACATTAAAATTAAATCGTATGAGGCAGTGTAATTTATTTTGTAATCTATTTCTAGACATGCCACGGTTCATAGGCCAAAGCAAAATCAAAATTAAACAGGAAAACGTAAGTGTTTAAGCATTGCAAATAATATTCAACATCTTTTAGTATAATTAATGTGAAATAATGGGAAAGAGGTACTCCAATAGGAGTCCTGATAGATATATTTATAATAGAAGAGTTGCCAAAATACGAAGTATTCCTAAATAGATATTAGACAGATTCCTAAATATCTATTAGGTAGATTCCCAATTATATTAGCCTATTACACCCCCTCAAACTGTGCGGGAGATACAACGCGTAGGTTGTCTTTAAAAAAAATGAAATTGCAAACTAAAAAAAAACTCTTAGTAAATATATCTGTGAGCGGAAGATTAGAAGGCACGTCTTTGACAATAAGATCTCCATGAGAATATATGTCTGCAGCAGCAAGCGGCGAAATCAACAGCGCGCTTGAAGCAAGCACCGTGGTCAGCGACGTAGAGAAGGTGGGCTGCGCGAACATAGGCAGCAGCAGGCGGCGAACTCAACGGCATGCTGGAAGTAAGCACCATGTTCAACGACGCGAAGGAGGTGATCTGCGCCATATTAGCCGCGCTCATCTTCAAAGGATCGGAGACTACCGTAAATGTGGCGGCAGTCGACCCCAAGGCGGCGGCGGCTATAATAAGGTTCATGGGAACCGAAAAAAGAAAAAAAAATTGTATCTACAAACCTAGAGCTCTTGATACCATGTGAAATAATGGGAAAGAGGTACTCCAATAGGAGTCCTGACAGATATATTTATAATAGAAGAGTTGCCAAAATACAAAGTATTCCTAAATAGATATTAGACAGATTCCTAAATATCTATTAGGTAGATTCCTAATTATATTAGCCTATTAATTAATTGTAATTTGGTTAAGTTTGTATATATCATATTGTTACTTTTGAAGTTCTCACTATGAAAAGTTAATAAACAAATGGACCAAAGAATACAAGATTCAGGTGCCTTCAAAGAGAAAAACTTAATAAACAAATACATCAAATAAAACAATATTTTACGGGTCGTAAGGAGATGTATGTAAAAAAAAGTTAAATCGAAACTCCCGCCATAATGGCCGTTTGGTAGCCATGATTTTTGGTTTTTCAGGTTTATCAGTCAACTTTTTCATCAAACACGTAACTTTTGATTTTACGGGCTGAATTGTGTAATAATATGAAAAAGTAAGGTTGAAGCTACTTTTATGGCTGTATTGATTGAAGTTATTGTAGAAGGTCATTTTAACTATTTTTCATATAATTTTTTTTATTAATAAAATGTATTTTAAATTATTATTTTTCACAAATCAGCAGAATCAGCCAATACAACCACATCAGCCAGAATTTCATAAATTTCAGCAGAATCAGTCAATACAGCCGATTTGGCTATTACCAAACGGGCTCACAGACATGTTTTGAAATTACTCCATTTTATTATAATGATTGTCTTTGAATTTCAGAGTGTTATTACATTTTTCTTTTAATTATTTTAGTAAACTATTTACTCTATGTATTAGTTTTAGTTTTTTGTCTGGGGCATCAAATTTCCTAAAGACGGCCCTGAAAATAAGTAAAGTTGAAGTTACTTTTTATGACTTAATTGGTTGAAATTAGTGTGGGTGACCATAAGAGCTATTTTACATATAACTTTTTATTTTATTTTATTAATAAAATATACTTTAAATATAATTTTTTCATAATTCAATAAAATAAATCAATTCAGCAACTTCGACGAGAACATCGTCAACTTTTACATAATGATCCGATACAATCAAATCCAGTGTTACCAAAAAAGACTCATAAGTAATTAGATTAATGGGGACTTGATTTCTATTTTTCATGTACCCGACACCTTATATAAACTCACTATTCACAATATACAATACTTATATACTTATGTTACCTGCTCATGTTTAAATTAGCATTCAACAAGCTAAGTAAATTATCAACGTGATGAAATGAGTATTTTTTTAATGCAAAATGAGCTATTCCCGAAGCTGAGCTTGAAGAGTTCCAAGTCATTTTCCTTTTCTTTGTTAGGGAATTTCAAATCGCTTGAGATGTACAACTCCTAGGATTAGATAATCATTATTTTAGAAAATCCACTTCTTTAATATTGGTAGCTTGCATTCAAAACCTCTCATGTGAGGGAATCATTCCTACCACGTCATTTTCTAACTCCTTATAAACGCCATCACACTTAATAAGACATGTGTAAGTGTATCACATAATTTATCATAATCAACCACTGAACCACATTCTGCATCAATTGCATTTGCTAACAGCCTTTCTTAATGAAGCCTTTGTAATTGTCATTTGTAGATCAAGTACTATATCAACCAGATTCTGGTTAAACTCCAATTGCCAAACCATTAGGATAATGAGAGAGATCAGAGGATGACTAATTGGTATTTTGAATCCCACTTTTTCTTTCTATTGAAAATGAAAAGGGAAAAAGAAATAGAGGTCTTAAGCTTTTCTTATTCTGTACTGGCGCCGAGCTACTATGGTCACCACAATATAGTTTCACCTTAGAATGCCAAGCTATTTTGAGCTAGCGTTTTTAGGAGGTGTTTGGATCTGTTTCTTAAAATTATAGAAGTACTTTTGGATGTTTCAAATCATCCCACAAACAATTTTTTAATAATATCAGAGAGACCACCTTTTGAAAGAAAGGCATAAGAGATTTTTTTAAGCTTGGAGCCTCAATGATTTCTTGCAATTTTTTGTTAAATGCATTACATTTTCTGATCTTTATTATTGTGATATTTTCCCTGTAATACCTGCAATGCTTTCAAAACTTACTTGCTCAACCAAACATGCCTATTAATCCATACAGGCTTGAAATTGTTAAAACACACTTTTACACATTGTGATGTGAGACAAATGTGTGATCTATCTAATCATGCTTACAGGCTACCTCAATATTCTTCCCACAATCTTAGAAATCAACAGTTACTTCCGGATCCTACCCGATTTGGGACCGATGGATCAAGTATTAAAATAAAAAAAAATCCACAAAAATTAAAAAAATGTTTTTATGTAAATTAATTACGTAATTAATTGATCACGTGCTTCTGCTGCCATAGATGAGGAATGAGAAGTCAACTCTGTCTTCATCCTTCTTCTTCCTCTGCAACTTCTCCTCCAGCCACAGTCTGCTGTCTATTCCGCTTCTGGTTCTGAACATGAACACCGCAAAACCCGGCCCGGAATTGTAAAACCAGCCATGGACGTCCCACATCAGATCAACCAATAAACCGTCCACGAAGATGGTGTGATTCCCCCTGAAGTTCCATTGCAGCCTCTTGACCCGAATCACCAACTTCTTATCCACCGTCACAGACAAAATTGGGTGGTGCCTCACCGCCGCCGTTTCGTCGTCGCCGTAACAGCTTATGATCACGTCGTGAGTAGTCCCGGCGTCGCAGAATTTCGCCTTCGTCGCGTACAGGGCGTTCCCGGAGAAATGCTCCTGCCGGGAAACCAACGCGCACTTCGCCGCGTGCGCGCCGCCGGTTTTTACTTTCCTCTCCGCCGCCGCCTCCGCCATATCCCCGAGGGAAAGGCAGAGCTCGGAATCGATCATGACGAGAACGTAATACCCGTCCGCCGGCTCCGGCCCGGCGCAATACCGGGCGGTTGACAGATCCCAGAAGACGTCAACCCTGGACCGGTCGAACTCCATGGATTTGCTCCCCTTTCTCTTGCGGAAGAGGCGCGTGTTGGCGCTGAGCTTGAAGGCGGCGGCGAGTGAGGGGTCGTCTCCGAAGGTGATGGTGAGGCCGTCGGACGCGGCGGTTCTGCACCAGGAGACTCTGATGGGTATGCTTTTTCCGGTGGACAGGACGGCCCTGTAGACGCAGGCGACGGCGTTCTGAACTGAGGGGATCGGAGAAGTGGAGATGCAGGAACTGTTGGTGTAATGGGTGGCGCAGGAATAGGAATCGGAGATGTGGACTGCATATTCGTTTATGCAGGAACCAAAATCTCTCATTTTAACGGGGAAGAAAGAGGGAATTTGGATCTGGAATGGGGAATCAATCTGAAGAGCTGCTATATGGAGTGGAAGAAATGGAAATGGAGGTGAGAGATTTGTTATCCGACAGACCACGTCGCATTAAAAATATGGCACACGAACCCTCACTATCTGCCCTGTAACCGTCCAATAAGAATGGAAGGGGTATAACCTCCCTAGAGTAACGTTCGTTAAGTAGAAATAATTAGTACGGAGTATTTATATTAAGAGTCTATTTGGTAGCATGGAAATCAGTTGCTTTGGTTGATTCTGTTGAAATTTATGAAGTTCTGGCTCAAGTGGCTGCATTGGCTGATTCTGCCGATTTAAGAAAAAATTATTTTCAAAATATATTTTATTAATAAAATAAAGAAAAAATTATATGTAAACATAGCTAAAATGGCCATTTACCGTAACTTCAGCCAATATAGCCAGAAAAGTAACTCCAACCTTACTTTTTCTGCTTATTACACAATTCAGCGTGCGAAAGCAAAAATTACGTGTTTGGTGAAAAAGTTGGCTGATAAGCCGAAAAACAGTTGTTCCAAACGGCCTCTAAAAAATATCTTAATTGTAGTTAGTGTACCACAACTTTAATTATAATAACCTTTAATTATGATAATGTTCAATTTTTAGGCCTATTGGCCTGAATATTACTAAAAATATGATAAAAGAAAAAAAAGTGATCTATTTTTCAAAATTAAAGTGACCTAAGTAGGACTCAAACATAACAAAAGTAAAAAAAATATAACTCTTATGTCTTCTAGGACTAAAAGTGCAATGACCAGAAACCACAGATTGGTCTAACTATATCTTCTCACTTTAATTATTTACTAATTTATATTTCATAGGCTAACCCTGCAATTTTATTTCATGGGAATGGGGAGTCTTGGGACTTGAGATTTTGGAATGAAAAAAGTTATTTGTGCACGATATTTGTACACATTTCACACAAATTGTATGTAATTGTCTGTGCACACAAATAATGTGTACACCCCCTAGTTGTCTGTGTACACAAGCAACTCGTGCAACATTTTCCGCGTGCACAGGCAATTATATACACATGTGTTTGAAATGTGTAGCTCAGCGCCCTTAATTTAGCTAGTTTGGCCCTGTCCTCGTTCTTCGGCAATTCCCCATACTAGATGTAAGTATAGGTATCAGTTGTCTAGTACGACGGGACTGGCGTGGATGCTTGACATGCTTAGCTCTTCTACTTTAGCAATTCTAGATATGTGTTCGGAGGAGTCTAAGCTGAGTTTGGAGAGAATGTCGGCCTCGACATTCTCAGCCCTTGGGACCTAAGTGTTGGGTGTGTTTCGGAAAATAAAGAAAATTAATTAAATAAAATGACGAAAGAAAAACAAGAAGGAGATGGAGCAGAATTTGTCAAAGCTCGTGCTACGCACGATGTCCTTAAAACGTATTTGTTGCCTCCCACGGTGCTAGGAGTGTTGCAACAATAGTTTCCCAGGATACGATGACAACGAACTAATGTTTGAGCACACAAACAAGAGTTCCAACGAACGAGAACAAAGACTGAACACATAAGGAATTTGCAGATTGCTAGCAGTGTGTTTTTAGAGGTGCAAAACGTGTAAGTTCGTGTAAGAACGTGTGTTGTTGCAAACCACCTGCCAGCCATTATATAGGAGGATTTGTTGTGTGAAAATAGTGAATTAATGGACCTGAACGTTGGACATCAATGACCAGTCCGTTGGGCATTGAATCATTCATGAACTGTCCATTTAACGCTGCATTAAAAGATAAGAACGTTGGGCATTAATTGTTGTAACGTTTCAGAAGTGCGAGAGAAGACCTCCATCAGAACTCCCCGGGAGGGGTTCTGATCGGAGGCCAATCAGAAGACCCCAACTCTGATCCGCGGCCATCAGAGTACCCCCAACTCTGATGGGCGGCCATCAGAATACCCCCAACTCTGATGGATGGCCATCAGAATACCAACGAGAGGGGTTCTGCCATCAGAAGACCATCGAGGTGTTCTGATCCGAGCACTTCTGCCGCTGGGAAAAAATTAAACGTTTCGGGAAGAAAACAAAAATTAATCGTATCTCTTGAGAGATAGATTTTTGGACGACATTCGTGTCCGCAGGTCGCCCGCGCACGCAAGTCGCGGTTTTTCTTCTCCGATTTCGGGATTTGATTTGCACCCCCCCCTGCGCGCGTGGAGAGAGCCTCTACCCTAAGGAATCTTAACTCCTTAAGGGGGGAGTCCCTTTATAAAGGGTTGCAAATCCCTTGGGTTTTCCGGTGTGGGAAATTAACACTAGAAACCCATCCTTTTTCCCAGTTTTTTCCATTCTAACGGGTAAACTTCGAAAAGCGATTTCTCATTCACCCGTTATCCGTTTTGAGCGTACCATATATCGAATTGTAGCCCTTAACAAGGAAAATCCGAAACCACTTTGACCCGACCCAAGTCGGAAGTGGACCCCACTCAAAACATTGCCCCAAAATAGCCATTTAATGCAATTTTTCACACATTTTTCCAACAATCCCCCACATGAATGAAAATTGATTTTCGAGACTTAAAAAGACACGAAGATAGGAGGACACGTTGTGTTCACCGGATGATCCTTGTATACGGAGAGGTAGGTTTAATCCTTTGAACCTTCCGCCGTAAAGACACGTTTATTTACTGGCTGTCTAGTAGACTTGATGTCTTTGAACTATACCGCCGTCGTGTAAACATTGACTTATCTTTACCCAAGAACCTTCCAACTTTGTTCCGTTCTCATGGGTGTGCCCGTTTTGGCCATGGGTCACCGTCCTGGTTCTGCAAGAGTTTCTAAAGAACTGAGCCTTTACAGTTCTCCTTTGAAGCGGCCCTCTTCTCTCTCACATAGGTGATTCTTTCACGAGTATCCCGCATACTCTTCCAATGTTATCGAGTAGATCAACATTTTAGAATCATTAAAGCAAACGTTTTTGCTAACCTCGTGCGGGAGTCACTGTTTCAACGAGGAGTGGGTAGGAGTCCGGGACCCCCACAGTGACCATCCTTCGCTCTATAATTTAGTTATCCCATTTGAACCTAGGACCAACTAGGTTGGGTATCCACTATAGAACTTTTCAATTCACGGGCTTTAATCCCATTCCTCGTGTCAACTTCTCCAACAATTCTCTATCCAATGCCTTGGTTAGCGGATCCGCTATGTTATCCTTTGACTTCACGTAGTCAACAGTGATAACACCCGTTGTGAGAAGTTGTTTAATGGTATTATGTCTACGACGGACGTGTCTAGACTTACCATTATAGAGATTGCTCTGTGCCCTTCCAATTGCCGCTTGACAATCGCAATGTATGCATATTGGAGGGACAGGCTTCTCCCAACTTGGAATATCCTCGAGAAAATGGCGTAGCCATTCAGCCTCTTCAGTGCACTTATCCAAGGCTATTAGCTCAGATTCCATCGTGGATCTAGCTATCAACGTTTGTTTTGAGGATTTCCACGACACAGCTGCACCACCCAAAGTGAAAATATATCCACTTGTGGACTTTGAGTCCTTGATGTCAGATATCCAACTAGCGTCGCTATACCCTTCAAGTACAGCTGGATATCTTCCGTAGTGCAGTCCAAGGTTTTGGGTTTTTCGTAAATACCTCAAAACCCTTACTATTGCCTTCCAGTGTTCGTCACCGGGGTTGCTAGTATATCTACTAAGCTTACTAACCACAAAGGCAATATCAGGCCTGGTACAACTCATTAGATACATTAAACTGCCAATAATCCTAGCGTATTCTACTTGAGAAATACACTCTCCACGATTTTTGGTCAGGTGTACGTTTTTATCTAATGGCGTCCTTGCCTCTTGATAATCATCCTTATTAAATTTAGTAAGGATTTTATCAACGTAATGGGATTGGCTTAGCGTCAGACCCTCAGGTCCTCTAATTATTTTAATCCCAAGGATTAAATCGGCCAGCCCCATATCCTTCATGTCAAATTTAGAATTTAACATGCTTTTGGTAGAATTAATCATTAGATTATTGCTACCCACGATGAGTATATCATCCACGTATAAACATAAAATGACATAGCCGTCTACCGTGCTTTTCACATAGACGCATTTGTCACTTTCGTTTATTTTAAACCCATTAATTAACATTGCATGATCGAACTTTTCGTGCCACTGTTTAGGGGCTTGTTTCAATCCGTACAATGATTTAATTAATTTACAAACCTTCTTTTCTTGGCCAGGAACACGAAAACCCTCGGGTTGTTCCATATAGATTTCTTCGTCTATATCGCCGTTTAGAAAAGCGGTTTTTACGTCCATTTGATGAACTTCCAAATTCCGCAAAGCGGCAATTGCTAGTATCATCCTAATGGAATTTATTCTCGTCACAG
This sequence comes from Cuscuta epithymum, assembly GCA_945859915.1. Taxonomy (NCBI): domain Eukaryota; kingdom Viridiplantae; phylum Streptophyta; class Magnoliopsida; order Solanales; family Convolvulaceae; genus Cuscuta; species Cuscuta epithymum. The sequence goes on along the minus strand of CAMAPF010000054.1, from coordinate 137,245 downwards.
GAGAATACGTGTCAAAGTAATCATGGCCCTCACGTTGCTTGTATCCCTTTATTACAAGTCTGGCCTTATACTTATCAATGGAACCGTCCGGTTTCATTTTACGTTTAAAAATCCACTTGGATCCCAAAGGTTTACATCCCGGAGGGAGATCAACCAATTCCCATGTGTGATTTTTTAGGATAGAATCCACCTCACTTTTGATGGCTTCTTTCCACATAGGTCCTTCGGTAGACGTTACGGCTTCCGTATAAGTCCGTGGCTCATTTTCTACCAAACATGTTAGAAAATCCGGTTCATTTTCTACCATACAAGTTAGAATATTCGAATCGAATTCTATCAAGTATGTGAGAAAATCCGGTCCGAAGGATTTTTCAACTCTAGCACGTTTGCTACGTCGGGGTTCGGGTTCTTCACCGGATCCCTCGCTAGTATTTTCCATAGCTACGTCAAATGTTCGTTTTGACGTGCTAGGTCCATCGTTGGACTTGCATGGAAATACGTCTTCAAAGAACGATGCATTCCTTGACTCGATTATTGTGTTTTTATGTACATCCGGATTATTCGAATCGTACACTAAAAACCGATAAGCACTACTATTTTGTGCATATCCAATAAAAATACAATCCACCGTTTTTGGACCTATTTTTATTTTCTTAGGTGTTGGTACAAGCACCTTAGCAAGACACCCCCACACTTTTAAATATTGATAGGAAGGCCGTCTGCCTTTCCACAACTCGTACGGAGTTTTATCATATTTTTTCCGGGGAACCTTATTTAAAAGGTAATTGCTTGTTAAGATCGCTTCGCCCCACATATTTTGTGGCAGGCCCGAACTTACTAGCATCGCATTCATCATATCTTTCAATGTGCGATTCTTTCGTTCGGCAACACCGTTTGATTGAGGTGAATAGGGTGCGGTACGTTCATGTACTATACCCACACTAGCGCAAAAGTCACCAATTGGTGCTTCATACTCACCACCTCGATCACTCCTAACCGTTTTAATCCGTCGATTAAGTTGGTTTTCCACTTCATTCTTATAAAGAATGAATTTATCGATTGCTTCGTGTTTATTTTTCAACAAATAAACATAGCTATAGCGAGTGCTATCATCGATAAAAGTAATAAAATATTTATTACCGCCACGTGTTTGTATTGATTTAAAATCACAAACGTCACTATGAATTAATTCTAGTGGTTCCGTTTTTCTTTCAACCGATTTGAAAGACGTTTTCGTTAGTTTTGCCTCAACACAAACATCACATTTGTGCTTCACATCAATCGTGAATTTAGGAATGTGCTCCATGTTAATTAATCTACGTATAGAATTAAAATTAACATGTCCTAGTCTACCATGCCACACATTGGAAGACTCAAGCAAGTAAGCAGAAGGGATTTTATTATTATTATTAATAATAGTCATTACATTGAGCTTAAACAGCCCATCACATGCATACCCTTTGCCCACATACATTCCCGACTTGGACAAAACTAATTTGTCCGACTCAAAAACCATGCGGAATCCATGCTTGTTCAACAACGAACCGGAAATCAGGTTTTTGCGTATCTCCGGAACGAACAGCACTTGGTTTAGAGTCAGCTCCTTGCCCGAAGTCATCTTCAGGACCACCTTGCCCACGCCTTCCACCTCGGAATGGGCTGAGTTTCCCATCCACACTTTCTCACCATTTGATGGCTCAAAAGTAGTGAATAACTCCCGGTTTGAGCAAATGTGCCGGGTTGCACCGGTGTCCACGAACCACTCCTTGGAATTGGATCCAACGAGGTTGACTTCCGTCACCACGGCCGCTAGGATGATGTCTTCATCCTTTTGCCCACCTTGCACCAAGTTGACGTGAGAATCTTTCTTCCTCTTTGGTGCCTTGCAATCCGAGGACTTGTGTCCATTTTTATTGCAATTGAAGCATTTTCCATTGAACTTTGTCTTGGAAACGCCTCCCTTGGGACCGAGCTTGCTCTTCCCATTATTTTTATTTTTGGAGCTTTTTGCATGCTCCACCACGTTGGCCTTGGCGCCATGAACAATTGGGAGTTTCCCATCGTTCTTCCGGTTATCCTCTTCAATCCGCAGACGGAGGATCAATTGTTCCAAGTCCATTTCCTTTCGCTTATGCTTAAGGTAGTTTTTGAAATCCTTCCAAGCCGGCGGCAACAAATGTATAATTGACGCCACTTGGAAAGACTCGCTAACCGTCATTCCTTCATCTCGAATTTCGTTGAAGATCATTTGCATCTCCTCAACTTGACTCAAGACCGTCTTCGAATCCACCATTTTAAAATCAAGGAATCGACCAACAAATTTCTTTGCGCCGGCATCCTCGCTTTTATACTTGTGGTCCAAAGCATTCCATAGCTCCTTAGCCGTAGCTAATTTGCTATACACGTCGTACAAAGCATCATGCAGCCCGTTCAACACATAGTTTCGGCAAAGGAAGTCAGAATGCTTCCATGCCTCAACCGCATTGAGAGATTGCACATCCACCTCACTCCCGGTTACAACCGGCGCGTCCTCGGTCAAGAACCTCGCAAGACCGAGAGTAGTGAGATAAAATAGCATCTTTTGCTGCCACCTCTTGAAGTTTAACCCATTGAATTTCTCGGGTTTCTCCACAGAGTTGCTTGGCACGGTAACCATAGGGATAACCCTTTGGTTCAAAGCAGATGCTCCGCGTTGTGAACTATTGTTCACCGGAGCTCCGCTTTCAGAGTGATTGTCGTTCAGAACATTCTGCCCAACACCAATCTCGTTTTCTTGAGAAGTCATTTTCGTTTTCTTAACGTTTTTCCGAAAACACAAAAAGGATTTAAGTTCGTTCACAGAAGTGACAAACTACGTTTTTAAGATTGTACCCGTATGGTACAAGCTTAAGCAACCAAATACGTTTTAAGATTGTTGGGTGTGTTTCGGAAAATAAAGAAAATTAATTAAATAAAATGACGAAAGAAAAACAAGAAGGAGATGGAGCAGAATTTGTCAAAGCTCGTGCTACGCACGATGTCCTTAAAACGTATTTGTTGCCTCCCACGGTGCTAGGAGTGTTGCAACAATAGTTTCCCAGGATACGATGACAACGAACTAATGTTTGAGCACACAAACAAGAGTTCCAACGAACGAGAACAAAGACTGAACACAGAAGGAATTTGCAGATTGCTAGCAGTGTGTTTTTAGAGGTGTCCCCGGGAGTGCATTGACATCAATGACCAGTCCGTTGGGCATTGAATCATTCATGAACTGTCCATTTAACGCTGCATTAAAAGATAAGAACGTTGGGCATTAATTGTTGTAACGTTTCAGAAGTGCGAGAGAAGACCTCCATCAGAACTCCCCGGGAGGGGTTCTGATCGGAGGCCAATCAGAAGACCCCAACTCTGATCCGCGGCCATCAGAGTACCCCCAACTCTGATGGGCGGCCATCAGAATACCAACGAGAGGGGTTCTGCCATCAGAAGACCATCGAGGTGTTCTGATCCGAGCACTTCTGCCGCTGGGAAAAAATTAAACGTTTCGGGAAGAAAACAAAAATTAATCGTATCTCTTGAGAGATAGATTTTTGGACGACATTCGTGTCCGCAGGTCGCCCGCGCACGCAAGTCGCGGTTTTTCTTCTCCGATTTCGGGATTTGATTTGCACCCCCCCCCCCCCCCCCTGCGCGCGTGGAGAGAGCCTCTACCCTAAGGAATCTTAACTCCTTAAGGGGGGAGTCCCTTTATAAAGGGTTGCAAATCCCTTGGGTTTTCCGGTGTGGGAAATTAACACTAGAAACCCATCCTTTTTCCCAGTTTTTTCCATTCTAACGGGTAAACTTCGAAAAGCGATTTCTCATTCACCCGTTATCCGTTTTGAGCGTACCATATATCGAATTGTAGCCCTTAACAAGGACAATCCGAAACCACTTTGACCCGACCCAAGTCGGAAGTGGACCCCACTCAAAAAATTGCCCCAAAATAGCCATTTAATGCAATTTTTCACACATTTTTCCAACAATCCCCCACATGAATGAAAATTGATTTTCGAGACTTAAAAAGACACGAAGATAGGAGGACACGTTGTGTTCACCGGATGATCCTTGTATACGGAGAGGTAGGTTTAATCCTTTGAACCTTCCGCCGTAAAGACACGTTTATTTGAGACCCTGAAGTTGAACCATATGACATAATAGGCTCTGAAACCTTCAGGGGATATGAGAGCTACCCCACCCTCGCATGCTTTAGAGGGAACTGTCTGTAAAAAGAGTCCATGAGCCGTCATTGGTGAAGCCCGAGGTGTCAGGTGTGGGTTCCCTATCCATGCATACAGTGACAAAGCCGGCCAAGTCTTTTCCTTTGATGGATGGCCTCAACTTGATCTCTATCTGGTAGTGGCTCAGGAAGATCGCCCATTTCACCATGTTGGAGGAGCTGGTGGGGCTTCGAAATGAGGGCGTCGAGGGTTGTTGTGTATGTACATGGACGTGATACGTCTGGAAATAGTGCGTGAGTTTCTTCGTAGTCCAAATGATGGTAAACGCCAGTTTTGAATGGGAGAGTATATGAGTTCTGCCTCTTTGGCCTCAACGTCTTACTGATGTAAACAATGTTCGCTGGACCCCCTCATCCTCGTGGATGAGTAGCGAACTGATGGCCGAGGTGCTCACCCCAAGTTATAAGAAGAGGGTCTGCCTTGTTTTTGTCTTCGAGAGTACTGGTGGGGAAGCCATATACCATTTCATCTCGTTGAAAGCTTGTTGACACTCCGGAGTCCATTGGAATCCCGCTGTTTTGTGCATGATTTGGAAGAATGGGAGTGACCGCTTGGCCAGCCGAGCCGTCAGCCGCTTCACCTTCTTGACGTTTCGAGAGGCTCCATGTTAATGATCGCTCTGATCTTTTCTTGATTTGCCTCAATGCTCCTTCTGCTGACCATATAACCCAAGAATTACTCCCCTTGGACGTCGAATGTGCATTTGACGTGCACTTTGTCGTAGTGTGCACTCAAAATAATAATACAATACAACACTTATACGTAGTATAGCGTAGTAAGGTTCGTATCCGCAGGGAAAGGAATACTTCTCTTTTTATAAACTAATAAATAAAGGGGGGGGTTTTGATTGAATGATTTAATTAAAATTGAACACGAAGATGAACGAGTTATGTGGTTTAATTAATGAGAAGAAGACTTGGCTTTGCTTTTATCCACTTAATGACATGTTCGTCGATCCCGATTACATCTTTAACTATCTTCCTCTCGAATACTCAATCGAGGAGTATATCCAGTTCATCGAGGGTAGTTATTAATAACGAGAAGCGTTCATTAATAAAACTTACTATCGAGTCAATATAGAACAAGCGCCGTATATTAACTTGATAGTAGCAATAAACTTAAGATGAAAACGATTGAGATTGATAACCTCAACACAAGCGGTTTATTGGTTTAATCAATATAATTAATTCCCCTTAGATTATTAACCATGAGAAGCATGCATTAGCAATCCAAGTTTACTACCATTGAAAGAACCGAATTAATAACAAGCGTATTAACCGATTGATTCTAGTAATAATTAATATATGAAACAAAACTAGTTGATCCTTTAAGTAATGTTCAAAATATTAATATGAAATATGAATAGGACTTAATTAATACTCAAGAAAGAATATTAAAGAAGATGAATCCTACTATAGTTAATATCAAGATGTTAACTAATTGTCATCTTAGTAACACTCCCCGATATTAACGTAGAGGAAGAAATAACTATTACTATAACTAATGTCAAGATGTTAACTAATTGTCATCTTAGTAACACTCCCCAACATTGATATAGAAATAGTATTTAAAGAAAGAATTAATATTCAAGGAAGAAGATTAAAGATAATAACTCACAACTTACAAATTCATTAAGCTTCAAAGTAGCAAAACCAAGATATGGAAGTTTAGCTCCTCATTTGGAGACTAAACATGCTAAAAGAAATATAAAGAAATGCTATTCTAAACTGAGCTTAAGAGTGTATATGAATTGGTCTCTTTAAAGTGAAGGAAAGGAGGTGTATTTATAGGCTTTTTGAAGTGCAGGCCGAGTACTCGATCGAGTATATACATATACTCGATCGAGTATGTGTAGAAACCTGAATTTGGTCAATACTCGATCAATACTCGAGTAGATTTTATATGTATACCCGATCGAGTATGTCGGTGTACTCGATCGGGTATGACAATAGAACGTGGCCAAATCTTTCCTTGCATGTTCATTTGTTCCCGGATCGGATCCTTGAAAATCAGTATTGGTACTCGATCGAGTATAAGGTATACTCGACCGAGTATACCCCAAAATCAGGAGTTTTTCCTTCTTTTTGTCTTCTACTCTTGCACCTTCCTTCACCTTTGATCATTTGATTGATCTTGGACCTGTTTAAGCTCAGAATAAACCTAATCTAAACAAATTACAAGAATTTAACAAACTAAACTATTACACCGAAAGTGTGTAATTTCCGAAATATTCACTACAACAAAATACACTTTTTGTAACACTATGTTTGCAACACTATTTTATTTGTTACATATATCACTAAAATGTTGAATTATGTAACAATTATTTATAAATGTTACATAAACGTGTGAAGTATACGTTTATGCAACACTTTCTTGAAAATGTTACACATGTTTAGGCATTATGTAACACTTATTTTATTAATGTTGCATTATTACATGAGAAATTAAAATATACGGAGTGTTAGATACTTCGGATAACACTTCATCTACGGAGCATTTTTTTTCAACTTAAAAGTTAAACCTCGCATTTTTCATTTTTTTGTTCCCGCTTATTCATTATCATTCCCGCAGGCCGCAGCTCATAACCCTCAATGTACTCCGTAATTTCCTCAACATCCTTCTTCTTTCTTCTATCGATATCTCCCCTTACCAGGCAGTCGGCCCCAAGCTTTGCTTCTCTCAGCTCTGCAGAATTGTCTAAGGTTTGATTTGTTTCAGTTCCGTACTTTTATGTTAGAACTAGGTTAAAGGCAGGAGTTTTGGTTGCTAATTAATTAATTATGCAGGTAAGGTTATTATCAATTGGGTCAATTCAAATTACGAATCTGAATTGAATCTATGCTATCTATTTGTCAATCTCTTTATCATCTTTCTTTCATTAAATCGCAGTTAATTTTTTCTCTCCCCAGCAAATACTCATTCTTTCCAAAGTTCCCTGGTTTTCATCTCTTATTCAGGTTAGTTCGTTCATTCTTTGCTTTGGTATTGGGGGTTTTCTTAAATCTTTTTCGGAGTTCCTTTAATATATATTTTTCAATTTATTCAGATTCTATGAATATGAAAAATTATTGTGTTAATTTAATTTGTGTAGTTCTGTTAAATCTTTCCATTTTTTGTGCTTTATTCCAATATGACTTAATTTGATTTATTCTGGGGTGAATGGTTCCAGCTACTTGATTTAGTAGTTTTAGAGTTCTTTTCATTAATTAGTAGGTTCAACAAATGAAGGTGGATACTAGTATATTTTAGATTGGGAAAATCAGATGGAAATATGGTGTTTAAGGGGAAAGGAAAGTCTGCAATTGACACTTGTGAACATGGTTGTTATAAATTAGCCTCCATCTTCCCTTGTAGCCCGTCTCTATCTACTTACGGTTATTAGTTTAAGAATCAATTCTGAATATTAGTAGGATCCGTTTCTACTTACGGTCATTCATTTGAGAATCAATTGTGAATATTCACTCAAGTTTTAAAAAATAACTAAATAGAGTGGTAGAACCTTCTGTTAGTAACATCTTATTTGCAATGTTGGAAACAATTTTGTTGTGTTCGTTTTTTTTTATATTGCCTTCACTTTGTCTTACCCTATTTTTACCTTTTTTCATCGAATCATAAATGTGCTCTCTGTTGGAATGTGGCATTCAATGAAATATTGAGCACCACAGCTTGGCAAGGTCGTATGCACTTTCTTTTGGTTACAATGCTGTTCAAGGGTCTAAGCACTTTAGTCCTAAGATTTGTCTAAGAAGGGTGTAGGCTTTAACATATAATGTATCTAAGCACTTTAGAATGTAACTAGAGTTGGAGATTACAGGTGTAGTTGTGGTTTTCAATTGGTTTTTATTCATTAACGTTCTCTACTAGTTTAGGGTCTTGGTCTAGTAGCCTGTCTAAAATCGCCTAGTTCACGTTGGTACTTTGTTGGAAAAAGCATAACTTGTTTGGATTGGTTTCAGTTTAAAACTAGAAATTGAAGTTCCTAAATAAGTTGTTGGTTCGCATCCATAATTATCTCCTGAATTATTGGTGTTCCAAACTATCATTATATTACTCCGTAGTTGTTTCTTTCTAAGACTTGTGAATAAAACGGAAAGTGTGGATACCAAGCTTTGTCTTTGGTGTAAGACTTCTAGGCTTCTAGCCCCAAGTTCATACTATAGCTGCTGACTGCAGTTTATTAAGAAAGAAAAAGGTAGGGCTAGATTTCGTATAAGCATTTGATTCTCTGTTACATTCTTCCTGGGCTCAATTAGTTGGTATTGATTCCATTGTTTAAATCCTTGTTTTACCTTCTTTTGATAGATTACATTTTAATATCTATTTTAACTAGCTTACATTCTTAGATTGTTTAAACTAACAGATGCTTCTACCACTCTACTTACAGTTTTTTAGTTTAAGAAACAATTGTGAATATTAGACAATCAAAGTAATTTCTTGCAAGTGACTGTTCTAAGAATTTCAACAAGTAAGCCTTCTTCACATTCAATTTCAGACAAGTCATCACATCCTAATAATTTAAATTAATTAGCTGAATCGAGCTTTCAAAATTTTCCCCAGCTGAGTACTCCAATGTAGAACAACAGTGTTAATTTTTATTCCTATGCTCGAGATAGCTTCTCTAAACTATTTTTTTTTTCTATTTGATCACTATATATGCTTGAAATTATAAAACTATAATTTCATTAAAGATATACTTCAAAACAAACTTTAGTCTCTGATATTGTATTTATGTGATTTTTTATTGTTAGATAATCTAGTGTGTTGATGCTTTAGTCACTCATTATGTGTAAATGCCTAATAGTGATCAAATTGAGTGACTAAATCAATCGAGTGACTAAATCAGTAACTTGAGTTTAATTAAATCAGTTTTATGCCTAATAGTTTTGATTTTGACTTGGCTTAACTTCTTTATCTAAAGGACATGCTATTAGTCATGTATTACAAATAAGTTGGATTTGGATTGGATTTAACTTATATGCTCTTTAAATTCTCTATTTTATTGAATTCTAAGGTAATTGAGAGAGATGGAATGCGGATGTATTTACACAAGCTTTCCATTATTTGTGTTTTATTCCAACATGGCTTAATTTGATTTATTTTACCGTGAATGATCCCAGCTATTTGTTTTGTTTTATTTTAACTCCAAACTTAACATGATTATGAAACTAGAGTGTTGCGCCTGTACTTTAAAAGGTATTCGATCAAAGAAATAGATCTTATCAAATGTGGCAATCAAACCACAAAACGCCAGTGGCTTACATGTTCAATTCTGTACACCAGGTAACATTGGCAAGGCAAAAGAGATTGAGCAGTCTTATTCAATGATACTAAATGATATGGATACAATTATGAGTACTTTGAGGAAGGAGGTTGAAGAGGAAAACGGGAAAAAGAATGCTGAAATAGAACAAATGCCCAAGGAACGTGAGATTGAGAAATAGAAAATGATCTTGGTTCTATCAAAGCTTGCCCCAGTGATTCCGGATAGTGATCCAACTTCACTTGAATGATCGAGTTGAAGAAATGAAGTTGTGTTCCGTCTATTTGGTTCCAGACCAGTTAGAAGATTTGTAGTTGCTATTAGAAGTAATATTTTTTTAGTTGGACAATGTTATTTTTTTTAGTTTATGACACATTACTCAAGATGTTTAGGATGTGTTGGATATTTCTTCATTACCGATTATGAATATTTTAATAGTTGAAATATTATTATTGCATGTAATTACAGGCATCTTGTTTCATATTTGAACGTGATGTTCAAATTATCGTGTTGCAAAATGGTTAATATAAGTGTTACATATTAAGTGTAAGAGTGTTGCTTATAATTTCAAACAAGTGTTGCTAATTTAGAAAAAAATGTTACCTAAAATATTCATTAAAGTGTTACGAAATATAATTAGTGTTGCAAAATAATGTAGTAAATATGTTACATATATATTAAAAAGTGTTGCCTAAAGTCATATTTTAAATGTTGCATTTTATTTGAAAAAGTGTTGCGTTAGATGCTCGTTAAAGTGTTACAAAAAAAGTGTTGCATTTGGGACATTCATGCAACACTTTTAAAAAGCATTGCATAATAGATAAAAAGTGTTGCATATGACTTTATGCAACGAGACCTAAAGTAACGGTCATAAAAGGGTTGCATAATCCTTTTGTAACACTACAATGATCTAATGCAACACTTTCTAAGTGTTGCCAAATGCTTGTTTTGTTGTAGTGATTAAACAACCAAAACTAACTAAAAACGTAAATAAACACACGGAAATTACAAACGTATCAACTCCCCCACACTTAGTTCTTTACTCGTCCTCGAGTAAAGTCAAATGTTTCAAACAGTTTAAGATCATTCCATGAGTTCAAGAAAGAAAGGAACTAAGATCACCAAGAAATAAGAAAGTGATTTTACAAAACAACATTTTTTTTCTTGGGTTTTATGATCTTCTATGCTCCATCTTCTTGCCTCTTCTTTTTTGCCTTCTCCTCTTTCTCTTCAAGAGATCAAATGAGTTCCTGCACACAACAAATACTTCTCTCATATCTCTCATTTTGCCTAGGAGCCTTTTCAGGTTTTCATCCTAGCATCTCTTTTTGTTTTTCCATCCTTTCCAAACTCACTCAAATTTTTTTTATAAGCCATTTTTGCTTAGATTGCCCATTCTTGGGTTTTCAACCTAACTAGCATTTCAATTCTTTTATTTATCCGTTTTTTTTTTGTTTACAAAGAGTAAAAGAAATTCATGCATAGTAAAAGGTAGAAAATGAAATTACATACCATGAGTAATCTCCTCCCCCACACTTAGTTGAAGCACTGTCCCTAGTGCCCGCCTTCTCCGCCATAGTAACTGCCCCCAAAGCCGCCTCCATAGCTCCCATCGCCCATGTGAGTATCGCCACCGTCATCCCCGCCATCAAAACCGCCACCCCCGGAGCTCGATCCTCCAAAGTTGCCCCATTGAGTGGGGTCATACCAAGAGGGGGGTGGTGGTGGTTGAGCCATGGTGTGGAATTGGCCTTGATGAGCCATGTAGGAATACATAGGTCCATAGAACCTACGTTGATCTTCTTCATACCTTCGATTATCTTCGGCCCGTTGCTCCTCTAGCCTTTGAAACCCCGCCCTTTGTTCCTCCCGATACTTACCAACTTCATTGGCAACTCTATTAAATCCGTCAAGCAGTTGTTGGAAGTAATCGGTAGGTGGGGAAGCTTGGTTAGGTGCGGGCATGTGGTGATGTGCAACCTCGGGTTCTTGGTACTCGGGTTGAGGCTCTTGGTCGGGTTGGTCTTCGGGGAGATCTTGGGCTTGTGGTTCTTGGAGATGTGGTGGTAGGGCGTGAGGGAATAGGTAGTGGGGCACCTCGAACTCCGGCCTGTAGATGATTTTGGGAGTGTCGGGGTTTGGTAAAAGGAAGTATTGGACCGGTTGGACGTGTATGATCCAGTTGTACATGTGTTTTGGTTGGTCTCCAATGTACACTGTATGAGAAAAAGAGGTGCAGCCTGATCGGCCTAACCAACCTATGTCCATCAAACAATATTCGGGTATAGGAGAGTTATCCGTATACCCGAATTTACCGGCCAAGTGCATAATTACCCCTCCCAAAACAATGGCTCCTTTGGCTACGCTTTCTTTTTTCAGATGTGCCCACATGAGATTGCACAGATTAAAGTCTACGTGACGACGGAATAGGGCCACGGACATTAAACAAACGTCCCCAATTCTAGTGTGATGGTTGTTGGGACGGCCAAGCAAGCAATTGGCTAAGAATTTCAAGAATAACCGGAGGACGGGGTGTTGGACATGACTAATATACATTTGGGAGGAGTTAAAGCTCACTTCCCCGGTCATCTTTGTCCATAGGGAGTGCCCAAAAATGGTGTTATCCGAGATGGCTCTCTCGTAGGGCACCGGGATACCAAAGTGTTCAGCAAATTCGAGTTTCGTTATTGAATAATTTCGGTTAAACAGACGAAACTCGAGTCTATCATCCCTAAAATCCACCTCATCACTTTCAAACTTTACCGAACTCAAGAATTCGTAGATAATTCGTTCATTAGAATTGTATTTCATATTGAAAATACGGTCCATATCTAATGCATGAAAGAATTTTCTACAACTCTTATAGACTCCTAATTCTCGTAGAGCATCATGGCAAAGAAAACGGGAAGGTTTTACTTGCCTTTTTGTTGTTGATAGGAGTCTAGTTCGGTGTTCGGTGTTGGCGGGAATGATGTCTTCAAAGCCCGGGATAGGTGCTATGGTGATTGAGCTCTCTCCCCTATTCTTCCTTGGAGCCATTTTTTTTTTTTGAAGCTTTTGAGTTTGAAACCCAAAAATTCGAATTTTGGGGTAGGGTTTTTGGATTTTGTGGATGTTTGGGGAAAGTGGGATTTATGGGTATAGATATGGAGAGGAGATTGAGGGGAGTATTTTGGTGGTGAAATGAGATGATTTGGTGGAGAAATGAGGGAGTTTTGGTAGAGAGAAAGTGGAAAAATGGAGTTTTGGGGGAGAGGGGTTCGAAGTTGGGAGTGTTTTGGAGAAGATGAAGTGAAAATGGGTGTTGTTTGGGTATTAATCGCAGGGGTACCCGATCGAGTATCCCTGTATACCCGATCGGGTACCGAAGACAGAGGTTGGGAAAACTGGCTTTTCTGAGCATACTCGACCGAGTATCAACATATACTCGATCGAGTATTGGAGGCAGGGATTAAATTAAATTGTTTTTCCCGTTATACTCGACCGAGTATCAACCTGTACTCGATCGAGTACAGGAGACAGATTTTTTTTCTTCTTCTTATTTCAGTTCATACTCGACCGGGTAAAGAGATATACCCGATCGAGTATGCTTCCATTTTTAGAAATATATGGCTACTTCGATCGAGTAGTGCCTCGGTTCCTCTTTTTAGACAATACCCGACCGAGTATGAGATGGTACTCGATCGAGTATGTCCCCAGACACTTCAAAACCTGCATTTTCTTCTTCTTCAAAACAAACATGTGATTAGTTCCCTCTTTCTCTTTTCTCTCAAATTTACACAAAAAGGAAATAAAATCTAACTAATTGACTTGGGTTGCCTCCCAAGAAGCGCCTTATTTAACGTCGTGGCACGACGTTTTATTTATTTAAATTTTTATTTTATGTGGGATCGTGAGCATCCCTTCCGTCATTTCTTTTCTTTGGCCTTTTCCAGTAAGGCCGACACTTTTTCTTTGTTATCTCCTCTATCCTATGCTCAATTTTTTGTTCCTCTTCAAAAAGTGAGGTTTTCTCAACTTCTTTTTCAACAAAAATAGGTGATGTTTGTGGTTCAAAAACATTTAGAGAACAAAGGGATTGTTTTTTTATTTGTTTTGTTGTAGAATCAAAGATGTTGAATTCTACTTTTTGGTCATCAAACTCTAAAGTTAATGAACCATTAGACACATCTATTTTTGTTTGGACCGTTTTTAAGAAAGGTCTTCCCAAAAGGATGGGTGTAGCTTGGTTATCGGCTTCCATTTCAAGAATATAGAAGTCGACGGGGAAGACCAAATTTTCAACTTTTATTAGCACGTCCTCTACGATGCCCTTTGGGTATATGCTAGACCTATCCGCCAATTGGATTATTACCCCGGTTTCATGCATAGGACCAAGTTTTAGGGACTTGTATAATGAATATGGAATAACATTGATTGAAGCCCCTAAATCTAACAAGGCCCTAGGAAATAAAGTGTTCCCTATTTCGCATGGGATAGTGAACATGCCTGGATCGTTGCATTTTTCCGGGAGTTTCCTCTGAAAAATTGCTGAGACCCGTTCACTAACCTTGACCTCTTGTTTCCCTTTCAATTTATTCTTTCTTTTTATCGTGCATATTTCTTTTAAAAACTTTGCATAACGGGGAACACTTTTGATCAGTTTAAAGAGTGGGATATTTACCTCACAATTGGCGAAGGTCTCGTAGATGTCCCGATCATTCTCCACCTTCCTTGTGTCCTTCAGCGCCTCAGGGAATGGAGGGAGTTGCTCATAAGATGACAGTGGAGGGAATTTAGTTTTAGCTGGTTCCTCTTCATCCGGTTGAAAAGCTTCTCCAAGATCAACTTCCTTTTCTTCAGTATCCACCTCTTTCAATGTTGTCCCGCTCCTCAACATGATTGCATTACATTGTTGTCTAGGGTTTTGCTCCGTTTGAGATGGGAGTTTACCTGAATCTTTTGCCTCAAGTCGGCTTACAGCATTCGAAATTTGGCTAACTTGAGTTTCCAAATTTTGAATGCTCGACTTTGTTTCTTGTTGAAATTGTAAAACATTTTGTTGCAATGTGCCCATGTTCGTAGCAAGAGCTCGAATCATGTCCTCCGTGGACATGTTAGAGTTGGATCTTTGAGTTTGATGATTTGGGAAGGGTTGTTGAAAGGACTGGTTTTGATGTGGTTGAGGGTTCCCATATCTCAAGTTAGGGTGATCTCTCCACCCGGGATTGTAAGTGTTAGAGTGTGGATCGTACCTCTTTTGTTGTTGGGTTTGGAAACCCAAGGCGTTGACTTGCTCTTCTTGGAGAGTTGGGCAGGAATCTGTTGGATGCCCTTGCTGTGTGCATATGCCGCAGACCTTGACCTCTTGGTTTCTAGGATTTAAAATGAAGTCCTTAACCAAAGAAGTCAAGTCGGCCATTCGACTTTCTAAAGATGAAGATGATTCCACCGCGGCAACTTTACGGGTTGAGGACCGCCCGTTGTAGTGCCTAGAGTTCTCGGCCAACTCCGAGATCAAGCTAATTGCTTGTGAGGGGGTTTTGTTGACAATGCCGCCCCCACAAGCGGCATTCACCATTCTTCTATCATCATCAACAAGACCATCATAAAAGTAGAGTATGAGGTCTTGCTCGGTGTAGCCATGATAAGGGCAACTAGCACATAACTTTTTGAACCGTTCCCAATATTCATATAAGGTCTCATCATCTTTTTGATCAATGTTGCTTATTTGTTTTTTCAAAGATGATGAGACGGAGGCGGGATAGTACCTTTCCAAGAAGCATTTCTTCATAGCCGCCCATGTACCTATACTTCCCGAAGGAAGATAGAAAAGCCAATCCTTAGCGGTGTCTTTGAGGGAGAATGGAAAAGCCCTCAGTTTGATTTGTTCCTCGGTAACTCCATTTGGGCACATGCTTGTGCAAACAATATGGAATTCCGAGAGATGTTCGTTCGGATCCTCTCCTCTTAGCCCGTGGAAGGAAGGAAGTAGATGAATAAGCCCCGATTTGAGCTCAAAAGTATTACCTTCATTAAGTGTAGGGAAGGTAATACACAATGGTTGTTGGTTGAGGTTTGGAGCGGTGAGCTCCCTTAACGTTCTCGTTTCGAGAGCCATAGTTGTTGGCTCTTCAGGCTCGCTAGAATGAGAGCTAGCACTAGATGATTCCTCCGAAGAAGTATTCGGAAATAAATTCCTAAACCTCTCGAAGGCTTGTTCCGTTTCGGTATTTGTTTGGTAGGTGATTTGGTTTATAGATCGGTGTTTAACCATATACTCAAACAAAGCTCAGAAATAGAAAATAAGAACTCTTTATATTTTTATTTAATTTTTTTTTTTCTTGAAATGAAATAAAAAGAAAAATAATTGCCTTTCCCCGGCAACGGCGCCAAATTTGACGTGCACTTTGTCGTAGTGTGCACTCAAAATAATAATACAATACAACACTTATACGTAGTATAGCGTAGTAAGGTTCGTATCCGCAGGGAAAGGAATACTTCTCTTTTTATAAACTAATAAATAAAGGGGGGGTTTTGATTGAATGATTTAATTAAAATTGAACACGAAGATGAACGAGTTATGTGGTTTAATTAATGAGAAGAAGACTTGGCTTTGCTTTTATCCACTTAATGACATGTTCGTCGATCCCGATTACATCTTTAACTATCTTCCTCTCGAATACTCAATCGAGGAGTATATCCAGTTCATCGAGGGTAGTTATTAATAACGAGAAGCGTTCATTAATAAAACTTACTATCGAGTCAATATAGAACAAGCGCCGTATATTAACTTGATAGTAGCAATAAACTTAAGATGAAAACGATTGAGATTGATAACCTCAACACAAGCGGTTTATTGGTTTAATCAATATAATTAATTCCCCTTAGATTATTAACCATGAGAAGCATGCATTAGCAATCCAAGTTTACTACCATTGAAAGAACCGAATTAATAACAAGCGTATTAACCGATTGATTCTAGTAATAATTAATATATGAAACAAAACTAGTTGATCCTTTAAGTAATGTTCAAAATATTAATATGAAATATGAATAGGACTTAATTAATACTCAAGAAAGAATATTAAAGAAGATGAATCCTACTATAGTTAATATCAAGATGTTAACTAATTGTCATCTTAGTAACACTCCCCGATATTAACGTAGAGGAAGAAATAACTATTACTATAACTAATGTCAAGATGTTAACTAATTGTCATCTTAGTAACACTCCCCAACATTGATATAGAAATAGTATTTAAAGAAAGAATTAATATTCAAGGAAGAAGATTAAAGATAATAACTCACAACTTACAAATTCATTAAGCTTCAAAGTAGCAAAACCAAGATATGGAAGTTTAGCTCCTCATTTGGAGACTAAACATGCTAAAAGAAATATAAAGAAATGCTATTCTAAACTGAGCTTAAGAGTGTATATGAATTGGTCTCTTTAAAGTGAAGGAAAGGAGGTGTATTTATAGGCTTTTTGAAGTGCAGGCCGAGTACTCGATCGAGTATATACATATACTCGATCGAGTATGTGTAGAAACCTGAATTTGGTCAATACTCGATCAATACTCGAGTAGATTTTATATGTATACCCGATCGAGTATGTCGGTGTACTCGATCGGGTATGACAATAGAACGTGGCCAAATCTTTCCTTGCATGTTCATTTGTTCCCGGATCGGATCCTTGAAAATCAGTATTGGTACTCGATCGAGTATAAGGTATACTCGACCGAGTATACCCCAAAATCAGGAGTTTTTCCTTCTTTTTGTCTTCTACTCTTGCACCTTCCTTCACCTTTGATCATTTGATTGATCTTGGACCTGTTTAAGCTCAGAATAAACCTAATCTAAACAAATTACAAGAATTTAACAAACTAAACTATTACACCGAAAGTGTGTAATTTCCGAAATATTAAACAACCAAAACTAACTAAAAACGTAAATAAACACACGGAAATTACAAACGTATCAGCACTTCTTTAGGTTGAGGCGCAAGTTGAAGTTTTTCACGATTTCAAATATTTCTCGTAGGTCGTCACCATGTGTGGATGATTGCTTGCTCCAAATGATCATGTTGTCCATGTATGCCTCCGATATCCGACCGAGAACCGCTTTGAACAACTTGGCCACCATTTTGAGTCTGAAGGCCATGACGACGTAGCAGAAGATACCCTCCAGGGTCATGAAGCCATTTTCTCGATGTTGTCTTCGTGCACGATAATCTGATGGTACCGTCTGAACGCGTTGAAGATGAATATCAACTCACATCCTGTCGTATTGCCCACTTCTTATTCAATATTGGAGAGAGGGAACGAGTCCATAGGGCACGCCTTGTTGTGGTCGGTGTAATCGATGCACATTCTGAATGTGGGCGACTTCTGGGTGAGGACAACATTTGCTAACCACATTGGGTACTTGACTTCTTTGATGTGCTGAATAGAGAGGAGCACAAAGAGTTCTATTTTATATTAACGAATTGAAATCTCGCCTCTCGTAAGAGAGGTAATGATGTTTCTGCTTCACTAGGATGCAAGCGGGGTCGACGACCAACCAATGAGTGATGACAGCTCTGCTGATGCGTGGCATATCCTCCGGTTCCCACGCGAAGATGATGACATATGCTTTGAGGATGAAGGGACATCGCTGTGTTGATTCTGGAGGACCTATCTCCTGATATTCAGGACCCGTTCAGGTCGGGAGACGTCTAGAGGGAATCCCTCGACGTCTTCTACCGGCACGGCTTGAGCCTCTTGTCTTCCTTGTTGATGTCCATACTCCATACTAATGGTGTCAACCCGCAGCTCTGGCTTGGTTACCTTCTTTGTTATTTTGAGGTAGCCGACGCTAGTAACAGTTGGGAACTTGAGGCAGAGGTGCTTCATGGAGATGATGGATTCTAGGTCCTCAAGTGCTTGTCAGCCCTAGATGAGGTTATGAGAGCATTCCAGGTTTACCACAACGAACTCCATGCCGACCTTGGCTCAGTTTGAGCCGCCACCGACTTCCGACTCTGGGGGGTAGGCGGAATCCGAGAAATTAGAGGTTGAAAAGTGCTAAGTAAGATCGAGTAAGAAATTGGGTAGAGTAATCCTAAGTTTTCACTGAGAAAATCAGATAAGTTTCTACATGTTGGAAGGTGATATTTATACTAAGGAGAATATACTTGACCATAAAATGAAAAGATGTTATTCTATTGTGGTGAGGACACATGTATTATTTGGCTAACAAGAAGTGTACTAGTCTAATGGTGTGATGACACGTGTAAAGTTGATTGTAGAGATATCATGGACAACTAGCTGATTGGTACTGTGTGTAACATAATTATCCTTTGTGTACCAGAATGCATGAGCGCGCCACATGTGTGTGGTCTGGAATATTCTGTAAAGTATCCGTCAGAGTGACGTGGCACTTGGACAACTGTCACGCCGGTGACATGGCTGCGATTTAGTGTGACACCTGATTACTGAAATGTCTAAGTCCACAACTGACTGGCGAGGCCCTAAGCTTAGCAGACGAGATCGAACTCGGGGTACAGTGTTCTTGTTTGGAAGAGAGCAGCCTCAGTTAACTGTTTGCCTGGTAGTGTGTGTGATTCCTTTGTTTCATTGACTTTCTAGAGGCGTTAGTTGACTCCAGGCCCATCTAAGATGTGGGAATTGACGTTGGCCTCGATCGGCGAGAGTCGACCTCGACCTCGGATGCAGTTCTGGCCTTATCTTGGTATTCTGGGAGTCGAATGTTGGGCCGAACCCTGGTGGGCCGAGCTCGACCTCGGCGGAGTAATGGCTTGGTGTTTCTGGAGACTTCTTTAAACGTGAATGTTGGGCCGAACCCGGGTGGGCCGAGCTCGACCTCCACTGAATTCAATTTAACTATATAAATTGAAACTACCTTTATAGCAAAAATAATATCCTGGCCTAAACCTATAGTAATATCAGCAGAATCAATCAACCCAGTCAATTCAATAAGAACATCATAAATTTCATCATAATTTGTCAATTTAGCCAATTTCAGGGTTACAAAATGTTCTCTAATATTACTACTATTTTTTGGGTTCTTCAAATTTCAAGGGTCGAGCAATTTGGCCAGTAGTCCTATGGGTCAGCCTTGTATAAATTTTAAATTCCCAAAATGGGAGTGTCTCTTCTTAGGGTAATTCTATTGACAGCCCCACTTTTACTAATCAGAGCCTCTTATTTCCGTATTCCTATCATGCCCTTCTACATAAGACAACCCTCATCGCATTCAAATTCAAACCCGATGCCTCTGGTTTTCGGAATGAGGAATAATTTAAACAGGAAATAGCACCCTATCCCATTCTGTTTGCGCCGCCAACTAATCGTAGATGAGTTGATAACTGTAGTAAGCAATGCACGACAGACTCCATGTCTCCATGGATATTAGTCTTCAAGATTTCAACTACCCTGGCACATGAAGAATCGTCGTGTATTTGGATACAATTCTTGATTGAAGTGGTAAAAATTATCTCAAGAGTTGCCCAATTTTTCTTAATTTCTAGAGATTGGTATTTTGATATAGGTATGTATGCCTTCTCGGGTTTTAGGCTTTTAGCCTAATTTTATATACCAATGTTTTAGAGATGATGAGCACTCATTGAGCAACCGCGCATGGTAGAAATCCATCAAGAATTACTAAATCAATAACATTCAGCTATGAAAATCCAAATGTTACGGAGTATTATATTACTTACTTCGTATATTACTTAATTATGATGAAGGCTGTGCGACAACATGTGGTGTCGTGGTGGTATGAACGAAAGCCAAGTGCCTGCGTTTAATTGTATTTCAAATTTTCAATAGTGCTGCAAGCTGTATTATACAAGGGTAAATTTGAGATTTATACTATTTTATTTTATTTATATTTAATTTGGGGGCTATATTTAGTAATTTGGGGGCTGGGAATAGAAACTCCCCTCTTCTTATTCAAACCTTTTCCATGACAATTTGTAATAAGTTTTTTCTTATATTTAGAATAATGAAACATATATAGAATTTAAAAAATTGTAAAAAAATAAAATAAAAAATATGCAGGCTTTACCCGCAAGCCTTTGTCTCCTTCCAGCACAATCACCTTTCTCCAGAAAAAATATCAACCTACAAGAAAAATGGCATTCTGATGGTGGTTTGAGAGTAAAGTTCGATATTGTAAAAGATTAATATGTCATCTTTATGTCATTTCACATAAAGTTTATAATTTTACCCAATATGACATTTTCCCATGCGGACAAAGGTGATGGTGTTGGGAGGCGACAGATGCGGCGACAGGACAATACATATTTTTATGTATTTATTCATTTATATATATTTTTCAATTAATTTTAATTTTAATTTTTGTTCAATTTTAATAATCTTCTTTTACTTTTTTATTTTTTATTGCGTGTTTATTACTGTTGGGTGTGTTTCGGAAAATAAAGAAAATTAATTAAAATAAATGAATTAAATAAAATGACCAGAGAAAAACAAGAAAGGAGATGAAGCAGAATTAGTCAAAGCTCGTGCTACGCACGATGTCCTTAAAACGTATTTGTTGCCTCCCACGGTGCTAGGAGCGTTGCAACAATAGTTTCCCAGGATACGATGACTACGAACTAATGTTTGAGCACACAAACAAAAGTTCCAGCGAACGAGAATACAGTATGAACACAGATGAATTTTTCAGAATGCTAGCAGTGTGTTTTTAGAGCTAAAACGTGTATGAATTCGTGTAAGAACTTGTAAGAACGTGTGTTGTTGCAAACCACCTGCCAGCCATTATATAGGAGGATTTGTTGTGTGTAAATGGTGAATTAATGGACCTGAACGTTGGACATCAATGACCAGTCCGTTGGGCATTGAATCGTCCATGAACTGTCCATTTAACGCTGCATTAAAGGATATAAACGTTGGGCATTTATTGCTACCAGAGACCGACGTGTTCTGATGCCACCAGAGACCGAGGTATTCTGATCGAGGCCATCAGAGACCGAGGTGTTCTGATGCCACCAGAGACCGAGGCATTCTGATCGAGGCCATCTGAGACCGAGGTGTTCTGATGCCACCAGAGGCCGAGGTCTTCTGCTAGGCACTTCTGTCAACCGGGGAAAAATAAACGTTTCGGGAAGAAAACAAAAATTATCCGTATCTCTTGAGAGATAGATTTTTGGACGACATTCGTGTCCGCAGGTCGCCCGCGCACGCAAGTCGCGGTTTTTCTTCTCCGAATTCGGGATTTGATTTGCACCCCCCCTGCGCGCGTGGAGAGAGCCTTTACCCTTAAGAATCTTAACTCCATAAGGGGGAAGTCCCTTTATAAAGGGTTGCAAATCCCTTGGGTTTTCCGGTGTGGGAAATTAACACACTAGAAACCCATCCTTTTTCCCAGTTTTTCCATTCTAACGGGTAAACTTCGAAAAGCGATTTCTCATTCACCCGTTATCCGTTTTGAGTGTACCATATATCGAATTGTAGCCCTTAACTAGGACAATCCGAAACCACTTTGACCCGACCCAAATCGGAAGTGGACCCCACTCAAAAAATTGCCCCAAAATAGCCATTTAATGCAATTTTCCACACATTTTTCCAACAATTACTCCGTATAAATTTATAATTTTTTATGATTTAATTATGAACAAATTATTATTTTATTATTAATATTAGTAAAATAAGACCTATTGGAGATTGTAGGAAGAGGGTAAGAATATATAGACTAGCATTCATTACACTTCTTATATTTTGAGATAAAAAAGACTATATCCTACTTTGACATTTTGACTTTTGAGGTCCTATTTACTACGGAGTATTAGGGATATTATGCGATATAAAATTAGAAAAACAATGAGTATATACGGAGTATTATATACGAAGCAAACTAACGAGGTAACAACACGTCAAGACAAAAAGTGCCATATTTTGATTATAAAAAAAATGGTGATGCGAATATGAAAGAGCTTCATCGCATAACCATCGCTTCTCTATTTTATAATCTTCAATTCCTTTGTATGAAATTATTATAATAATATTATAATCTGCTGACACTTTGTATATAAACAAGGCGATGGGGTTGGATCAAGGTAACTGGCCTTCTCTTCGCTCTTACGACGCGAATAGAAGAAAGCCAGGCAGAGAGATAAGAGAAAAAGGCCGGCCGGGAAAATGTCAGCTGATTGGGGCGCGGTTGCGGCGGCGGCGGTGCTATTCGTACTGTTCACGCCGGGGTTGCTGTTTCAGTGTCCGGCCCCTTCAGGCCGCTGCATTGGATTCAACACCTTGCAGACCGGCAAACTTTCCATTGTCATTCATACCGTTCTTTACACTTTGGCCATGGTTTTCTTCGTGTACGTTATTGGTGTCCATGTGTATACAGGATGATGACCAGGCCACTTTATTTGCTTTTCTTTTCTGATTTATGACTTCTTGATGTAAAAATTTGTGTACATTTTCTTCTACTTTGATGTAAAATTATGCGATTTATTCCAATGGTTTGCTTCCTGCTTAATTTTTTATACTCCTTATAAATTTCCCCTGTTGCAAACAGTCGAAATGCATGGTAAAATAATCAAATAAATTCTTTTATTATTTCCAATCCATGGATCATTGAATCCTTGTAAATATTAGAAAAGTATCATATATGTTGTCATGAAATTTATTTCCAATCCATGGATCATTAGACCTAAGTTGTCATGAAATTTATTGATTTTTTTATTTTAGAAAATTCAAATATTATTTAGTTTTAATAAACTAATACACTTTTGTGAAGAAAAGTTTATCAATAATGGAATTAATAAAAAAAATATATAATTTAAACCTATGAAATGTTAGGTTCTAGATTGATAGTTTTCTCTTTTCAAAAAAAAGATTGATAGTTTTCTATCATTCTGATCCTGATCCTGTACCGATACATTTCATCTTTCATGGAATTTTAACTACTTTGACAAATACTTGGTACTATTCAGAATAAACTTTTTTTGATATCAAAGCACCAATACACCTTATTTGAAATGAAATTCGAAAAACAAAAGGATTGCCATAAAAAATAATCTAGCTAGTAAATCATTAGAATGAAAGTAGGCCGGTCAACGGGTCGGATACGGGCCGGAACTATAAATTCCATATCCATATCCGTTGAAATTTTTTTGGTCCAGATCCGGACACATTTACCCTTCGGGTCCTAAACATATGTTCCAGATATGGATCCGGCGTGCCTCGGATCCGGACCGGGTATACCCGCAAAAAAAAAAACTAAATGACATATGCAAACAAATATAATACGGAGTATATAAGAAAAAAAATGTTCATGTTGGAAGAGATCATATCTTTATATATATAAAAGCTCAATCGTGAGACAAAGTGAACAATTCTGGCCACTAGATTATTACACGTGTCAGAAGATGATGAAATTGAAAACACAACAGAACAATCAAGCACGTGGCAAATCTGTATTGCTTTTCTAATTCACGTAGTGGCACAACTGAATCACGATTGCATGACCTCTCTAGCATGACTGCGGCAGTTTCCCCCAGTCACACCAATATATATATCCTGCATCACAGATGAATCAAACTATCAATCTCAGCGGCATTGTTGCAGTAAATTTATCACCTTCTATCAAATTACATTTTTACGTAACTATAATATCTCATAGACAAATAGTGATTTTAATACTAGTTCTAATTTGCAGAGGGTTGAGAGAGAGTCAAGGTTGAAGATGTTGTTCAACAGGGTAGAGGAGCTTACACCTCAAAGACCAACTAGGCACTACGAGTCAGAGTTGTGCATTCATATCGAGTCCCAGTTTTTTCACTAACAAAAATGTGATTAACACTTTGGAGTGTGTGTTTCATGATCAAGAGGTACTACTTGGTCATTTTTAGAGTTTAAATCTTCTTCACAGTTTTTAATTATGAAACAAATTGACTCGCCTTTGATTTTCCATATAAAAGAATATATAAACCATGCACCTACCTGCACAATAAACCTGCAAATTAAATTTTAATAAACCATTCTAAATTGCATTTTAAAGCAATCACAATCCATAAAAATTCATTCCAAACACTTTCCCACATACCTAAAAATTCATGATCTTAAAACTCATGACTAAATATATGTTGTTGTCTAACGTGTCACCACAAATATTGATATACAACAGCACATCCCAAATAATTCCACTACAAATATGGTATCATCCAAGCGTTTTCAAAAATGTGTAGCTTTACGTATTTTTGTTACTTTTTTTTAGTTTCACATTTGTATTCGTTACATCAATTGTATATGTTATTTATTTATTATATTATACATGTTTTATACTCCTTCCGTCCCCCTATAATTGTCCCATATTTTCATTTTTAGATGTCCCACTATTTTTTGTCTCATACCATGTTTGGTAACATTAGTATAACTCTAATTCATTCTTACTTTATTCCTACTTTATCAAGTCATTATCAAACACATAATTCTATTTTTCTTAAAAACTACATCACTCTCTTCCGTCCCAATATTCCCTTCCGCCCCAATATTAGGGGGCGGAGGGAGTAACTTTTGAACTCTAATTTTATCATTCATTAAGATTTCACTTATAATGTGTCTTAAAAATACAAGAGTAATTTTTCCCGTGCATCGCACGGGTTACATACTAGTATAAATAAGCAAAATGATGTTCTATTCATTACTCCGTATGAACTATACAATATATACGGAGTATGTTATATGTATATTAGTGAACTCGTAGAGAACCTAGAGCATTAACTCATTAGCGAAAATCCCATTATAGTGGGACAACCACTAAATAAGCCTACAAATATTAAAACATATTTTATATTTGATTATTTTCCTTATTTTATGTTTAAATATTTTTATATATAGTGTGTGTGTATATGTAAAAAAATTATAACTATAGTTATATCATCACGGGTCGGGTCCAAAACGGGCCGGAACTTAAAAATCAATATCCGACCCATTTTCTTTATCATGTAACGGGTTCGGACACGGATCCGGAAAATGGTTCTAAATTTAGACCCATATCCTCAAATAAAGTGCCGGATTCGGATCGGGTCCGGGTCTAGACCCGACCCATTGACAGGCCTAAATGAGAGTTAGCTCGGTCATATCATCATTTGAAAATTGAAATAAACTTTTTAATATTCAGAATTGGGTGTAAACACATGCTTTGCTTATTCTATTAAACAAACATATTCTATTACACAATTCAGTCCGTAAAATCAAAACTTACGTGTTTGGTGAAAAAGTTGGCTTATAAGCCTGAAAAACCAAAAATCGTGGTTACCAAACGGGCACTTAGTGTCGACATGTCGCCGCTAAAAGTTCTAAATTTTCCAAAAAAAGATATAATATATTACTCAATTAAATTGTTTAAACTGATTTAGTCCGATCGCTTTGGTAACTAACAAACATTACATTTATGGACATAAATCAAATAGATCATAAAAATTTAATTATTTAACTCTTATATGAGTCAGGCCACTTTGGTGACTAACAAACTCCTTATAAGTAAATAATTAAATTTACATGTTCACCAAACATAGATTAATTAATCAAACAGATCATAAAAATTTAATTATTTAACTATCACATGAGTCAGGCCACTTTGGTGACTAAAATACTCCTTATACGCATATAATTATACTCAAATGTTCATTAAACGTAGATTAATTATGATCAGTTTGATCAGGGTAACATACCAAACTAGCCTGTACGTATAACCAAAATATGGAGCATTTATCAAGTCAAAGAACCCTATGGGACGTTTGATTCTTTGCACATTAAAACTTTACATGTAAATCATTTGCAAGTAAACTGTAGGGATATAATCATTTTGCACGTAAAAAATAAAAACATTGTTTGGTGAGGTATGCGGTCCATTTTTAAAATACATGCAAAGTAAATACATGATTTGGCTAAAAAATGAGTTCATACGTCAATAGCCAATTAAAAGTATTAACATGACAACTTAAAGTACGTGATAAAAGTAATTTTTATTACTAGCAAGGACGGATTTAGGGGGGGGGGTTCGGGGGGCGACCTCCCCCCTTGGGCTGTCAATTTTTTCTACCATATATGTAGTATTTTCATAAAATTTTCATACTTTAATTACATATATATGTTTTCGCCCCCCTTAACATTTAGTTTTCAACGTAATATATAGCCTTATAGTGTAACACTTAATTAGAGATTTAAAATATGTAAATTCTAAAATAATTTAGATAGTTTAAGACTTAGGATACCTATTATATAAAAATTCCTAGCTTTATAATATTTAATTATCTTTATTTGATAACTAGTACTAAATTTTGTAAAACAACTGATATTAAATACCTGACACACTAGTTAAACAATTTTTAGATCATGTGAAGTGAATCCAAATATAAATGTTTTTTGACATTAAATTATACAAAGTACAATTCATTTACTTCTTATTTTCTAAAAACAATTCATTGCATAAATAATCAACTTTAACATATATTAGCATTAACACAACTATAATATGCACCATATGTATGAATAAACAATACTAGTATACTACGTATAATATTATTCCAAAAAAAATAATCTCATACACAGTGTTGTAATATTAAGAAGACTCCTGGTGAACCATGAATTCCCTCCTTGGTAGACAAAAACTACAATTCAAAAATCAATTCTTTATTCTGATAAGATTCATGTGGTTAAACAAGACATAAGTTATTTAAAAGGCATTGATTGATATGTACCTTTTAAATTTTTTACCTTCAAATAATTTGAAAAAATGTTATATATCCTTTTTTATTTTTAAATGAATTTCCTTTGATTTGCAATTTCTTATGATTTAATGTATCAATACTTTTATTTAGAGCATGTACGGTTACAACAGTAAAGTTATATTTTTCCATTGCCTAAACTTAGAGTGTAATAGATTTAAACGTCATCGTGTATGTACTAATGAATTTTTTTGAATAAGAATTACTCACAGAGTCCTACAATAGTGAAAAAAATTGTCCCGCTACACAAGTGAAAAAATTTGCTCCGCTACAATAGCGGAAAAAAATTTGCCCGCTACATTAATGAATTTTTTTTCGCCCCTCTTGACTCAACATCCTGGATCCGTCCCCGATTACTAGTATTTCAAAACAAAAAACTAATCTTCAGAAACCATGAGTGACTGAAGGGGATATTTTTTAAGGATTACTGTAGTACTTAATCTTCAGGAAGTCATATATCTGGCCATTTGGTCTTGGAAATGTTTGTTGGTAGCTGGCTGCAAACAAAAACAAGAACCTCATATTAAAACTTGTTCTGCAAATTCCATACTTGTTTGACTAAAATAAATGCTTAAGAAATGACAGAAATTTTAAAGAGACAAAAATGTAAAAATAAAAGATAAGCTTACATGAGCGTAGATGGGATTTGGTCTGAGCGACCGGCCAACAAAAGGCCACCGATAAGGGTCTGTTAGATGCGGAGGAGGCGATTGAATTTGAATAGTAAAGCCGAACGAGACAGCTGATTATACGATTGAATTGCAGATGACTTTCTTTCTCACCTTCTTCCTCCTGTTCCTTCCTTACAAGAGTCAGAGAAGGATATAAGCCGATTATACAATATGACATATCTTAGGGATCAGAGAAGGATATAAGCCGATTATACAATATGACATATTTTAGGGATCGCTTCAGCAAAATAGAAATTTTTTAAATTAAGAAATGACGTGGAATATATATCAAATAATTTCATGACATGTGTTGAATGCACCTGTGCATCCTACAATGGTAGTGCACCGAAGAGCTACCCTTAAAAAAATCAAAATTGCTATTGGTACCCCCAAATCCTACCCCATTTTGTACCCTCTCCCTAGTTTGTGGTTAAAAAAAAGCAATGAATTAAGTGGGGCAATTATTTTGTGGGGTTGGGGTTTTGTGAGCCACTCATATAGTGATGTACAAATGGGGTACCCCATTTTGGGGTACCTCTAGCATTTCTCTAAAAAAATTGGTTTACTAATCGTGCACCACATCACATAACTAAAAACCTGTCGTAGCTATTATTTGATACCCAGTATAACTCTTACGAAGCATTATTTGAACTTTCTTCTCTTCAAGGCATATTCTAAAAAAATAACCAATGATTTTATTTTGTATCTGAAAAGTTAAATTTCATACATATATGATACTCCCTCCGTTCCATAGTGAGCTTCCCAATTAGGTTTATGATGCTTGACTGACGATAAAGTAACTTGATCTATGTTTACACTCTGATTATTTTTAGTAAATGAAATTTATATATTCAGAAATTACATTAAAAATTTTACAAAGTTTGATCAAGAAAATTTAAATTTGATAAAAATTTGATATGTAAAACAAAAGATTAAGAATGATTTAAGTTATCCATGTGAATAGTGGTTTGGAACCTTTGAATGGGATGGAGGTAGTATATATATATATAGAATAATAGATACATATTTGTGTCACTGCAAATTGGAATTAGCATATACTACATATTTAAAAGGCTTTCTTTCCGTGAAGACGGTAAGCTGTTCATTTTTTCATAGTTTGATGCACTATTAAATTTCGATGTTGCACTTTTTAACATTTACATAAAACTTGGGTTATTCAAGAAAATGTCACCATATTTTTTATTTAGTAGGGTTCGACCAAAGTTCAAAAAGTGCAACACATCACCTTTAAAGTACATCGCATTGATGAGAAAAGTGGATGATTTTCAGTTTTCACGTTAAGAATGATTTTTATTTGATCCAAAACACACACAAATGACAAATCAATTGGGAAATTACTTAAAAGAAAAATCAATTGCTGCAAATCAAGGCCTGAAAAATGTGTGCTGGAAATTTTATTAATGTTTCTCACCATAGCTTCCCAGAAAGAGGTCTAAATTAGCACCCAATTCATTCCAAAGTTTCTAATAAGCTGCCACCAAGTAAGTATGATGGACCTTCCTCTTGCGCAAACAGAAGAGGCCAACACAGAGGCATGAAATCAATGATCGAAATTACATAACACTTTAGAAGAAGGAACGACAGCATGTCATTTTCCCCCATGAAACTTATTTTTCTTGCAGACAAATGAAAAGGTTGAATACTAAGAATAAAACATAATGAAAAATCATGTTTCTAAAGCTAATCTAAACAATAACAAGAATTGTTCCAAGCTAAACAATAAATGCATGTTTCTAAAGCTAATCTAAACACTTTAGAAGAAGGAATGACGGCATGTCAATAAATGTCATGTTTCTAAAGCTAAAAACAATAAAAAGAATTGTTTCAAACTAGCAAAACAAACACAAATTCATAAAAAAAATGACTAGTCTTTATGCAGAATGTTTCTAGTCTTCCAACAAAGTTTAATAGTTGGCTTCATCATAACTTGAGCTTTATTGACTGCAATTCAAACCTGCCACATAATAAAATTAACATGAGTTTTTTTAGCTAATGTATTTTTCCTAATTATTATTAGTAACAGTAAGTACAGAAAATGGTAGAAAAACATTCAATTACCAAAAAGACTATCAAGTTTAAGACTGAGAAGAGGCATTCAGATTGATACATTATGCATATTCAAAACATATATATTAATGATGCTAAAATTTTGATTAATGACAGTACACAATGTCTATGAAAAGCTAAAAACAATTGCAATGACAAAACATAGCTACTTAAGTTATTATAGTGCATATGAATTTAAATATGGACTCTTACTTACGTATGTATAGTGCATATAAATATATACATGAGCTTAAGGATTTAAATACATAAGTTTAATAACAGGTATTCTTTGTATTTTGAGTCAAAATACAAAGGTCATAAAATTTTACAAACTTCATCATCTCTCTTAAGGCCCTGGTCAAAATACAAAGGCTGCCATTTCTTCCAAAACTGCAAGAGTGGTATGTAACTACAATAAGTAGTTTTTTTAGCCTCCCAGTCATATCTTTTGAGGAACTTCAGTTCAATTCATACCATACAAATTTGATAACAAGTTGTGATCTTGAACTACTCAAAAAAATCTTTTGAAGCATGCTGCTGTGTTTGGGTCTTCATAATTATTCTCAAAATCTCAAATACTCCCCTGTTTCATTATCTCCTCGAGTAAAAAGATAATCTATGCATGTTATATGAAATGACAAAAAACAGCTACGCATTTTGTGTGTTATTGCCATTGTGGATCAATCAATACACACCTAAAAGGGGATTTTCATTTTAGAAGGTGACAGAAGATTTTAAGAAATCCCATCTATCCCAATTCCCAAGATATGATTAATCATAAAGTAGTGCAAAAAATCATTGTGGGAAAGTAGCATATACGTGAGTAGTTTAAATGGAACAACGTAAGTGGGAAAACAAGCTTTTCTATTAAGGAATCCCTTATGGCATTTTCTGAATTTCATAATCTGGTTTGGGTATTTGTTTCTGTTGGGTGTGTTTCGGAAAATAAAGAAAATTAGTTGAAATAAATTAATTAATAAAATGACAAAAGAAAACCAAGAAAACCAAGTAGAAAATAGTCAAAGCTCGTGCAACTGTTTAAACACTTAAACGATTGTTCTGGTGAACGTGAACAAAGGCAGAACACAGAAGAAATTTTTCAGAATGCTAGCAGTGGTTTTTGAGAGCTCAAAAGTGTGTGAGTTCGTTTGTGAGTTGTATTCTGTTGTAAATCACCTGCCAGCTACTTATAGGAAGGATTTGGAGGCCGTTAATGGAGGTTTATCTAAGATAGAATTTTCGGATGACATTCGTGTCCGCAGGTCGCCCGCGCACACAAGTCGGGCTTTTTATACTCCAGTTTCGGGATTTGATTCGCACCCCTCTGCGCGCGTGGAGAGGGCCTTTACCCTAAGGAATCTTAACTCCATAAGGGGGTTTCCCTTTATAAAGAGTTCAAATTCCCTTGGATTTTCCGGTGTGGGAAAAACAACACTAGAAACCCATCTTTTCCTAATTTTCTCCATTCCAACGAGTGAACTTCGAGAATCAATTTCTCATTCACCCGTTATCCGTTTTGAGCGTACCATATATCGAATTGTAGCCCTAAGCAAGGACAATCCAAAACCACTTTGACCCGACCCAAATCCGAAGGGGACCCCACTCAAAAAAATTGCCCCAAAATGACAATTTAATTCAATTTACTAACACATTTTCCAACAGTTTCAAGTATTATAGTTGTCTTTTAATTCCTAACTTTTCCTAACTTTGAGTTCTAAATTGCATGGCCATGAACTGAAATTACCAAAAATTACAGTTTTCCCAATAAGGCTTTTAGAGATAATGAAGGCGCTCGATGTTCCGGTAAGGCTGAACAAGAGCAATAAGAAGAGCAAACAAGAGAGAAGAGGTGCAAACAAGGCGGAGATCAACAGCATCGAGCAAAAATGGAGGCTGGAGACCAATCCGTAGAGATATTATCGCTGCAATGACTCACTTGCTGGATACATCAGTTTCCTTCTGAATTAATTTGTGTTCTTCCTTTCTTCTGAACTGTTGTACGTTTTAGTGTGTAAAACCAGTTGAGCCTTTTTTGTTGGCATTTGTTCAAAATTGATTCCCTTTTTTTTTTTACTCCAGGGGGCTCTGGGGGAGGGGGCTGGGGGAGCCTGGAGTAATCAGGACTGAAACTCACTCCATTGAGTTTCAAACCCTTGTGTGCCTAGCGGGATTCGAACTCGAGACATCCCACTCGGCACGGTAACCTTGCAACCAGCTAGGCTGGAGTGCTTGGAGTTCAAAATTGATTCCCTTCGAAGTGCATATGATGGTCCTAAATGGAGAGTTCATAGTGCAAAAATTATCAACTATTCTGATTTTCAGTCTTCGTGATGAATTTAGTACAAATTAAATATAGATTTCAATTTGTTATGACTCATAACTCAATCAAGCGGAGAGGTTTAGATAAATACCTTGTAGACTTTCGAGTTTCAGGCAGCCTAGAAGAGCAGCAACGAATAAGAAAGTATGGAAAGAAATTTGACAAGCCCCTTTTTGACGCCTTCAATTTTGAGATTTGGGCCATTTGGCTGACATTTTTCAGTTGTCGCTAAAACTTGGCGGGGGAGATGAAGTTTTCGCCGAGTCAGAGCGTGGGAGAGACTTGCTGAAAGTAGAAGGGGAGGTAGCGGATGTGGGTTTCCCCGTTCCAGCTCAGGCGCAGACGTTATATGCACATTTGCGTTGGAGCAACTAAATTAGCCTCAAAGGGGGCAATTCATTTTTTAGCAGGGCCGATCCTGTGATATTTCGGGCCTATGGGCGAGATAATATTTTGGACTTGTATTCAAGATAAACAATAAAATTATACTTGTTTAAAATACAATTATAATAAAATTATCTAATAAAGGTCATAAAATAAAAAACAAAACTCATTATATTATTATTTAAATTACATATTTGGTGAAGCAAAATCATCAATAATTGCTTCATAATCAACCTTCTCAAATATCTCATGCTCACAGTTTAAAATTGCTAACCCATTAAGCCTTTCTTGACACATAGTCAATCACAAATAATTCATCAGAATCTTCAACTTTGAAAAACATTACTTAAAAACGTTTCTCACGAAATTTCAAGATTTCACTTCTTAACAAAAAACAATTTTTTCCATTGACCCCTTTGACTTAAGCCTGTCTTTTCTAATCTTC
The DNA here is from genome assembly GCA_945859915.1 of Cuscuta epithymum. NCBI lineage: Eukaryota > Viridiplantae > Streptophyta > Magnoliopsida > Solanales > Convolvulaceae > Cuscuta > Cuscuta epithymum. Next base: position 104,093 of record CAMAPF010000054.1, on the reverse strand, counting down.
TCGTCTCTCTGTATACCAACCTGATTCACCCATTTTATCGAGAACAATGTATCGATCACCATTGGATTGTTTGAAGCCTTGGAGAAAAAGTTTTTTGGTCACCAACCGCTCTTTGAATTGGGCTCCTCGATTGATTGACTTCTTAACAAACTATCGAGGCACTCACCGCTTTGGAGTGTTTTTTACCCTTGTTGATTTTGGAATTTGGAAACAACAAATCAATTTGAATGGATTATACAAATTGGGAGTCTTAACACAACTTAGTAATTTTGTAATTAAAAAGATTAAAAAGCCTAGAGATGTGAAGAGAATTAAGAGAGATATGCTTCCTTACATTGATTTTAAAAATTAAACCTTGAGCCTAATTAATTGAGCTTAAAAATTAAAAAAAGAAGTCTACTCACACTACATATAAAGAAAAATATGTTTGGGCCTATTTTTTCTTCCTATTTTCTTGGGTCTAGGGCGGTCGCCCCTGTTGCACCTCCTTAGAGCATCTTTAATGGTAAAGTGGATTGCACCCCATAAAAAATGGACATGTCATCAAAGTAGAAATTCTATGAAGCTGATGTGTACTGGAAGACATTTAAAATGATAGTTATGCTCCAGTGCAACCATGAGTCTACAGAATCTATAGATAATACAATTCAAGGTTACAATTAGGGAAAATTTTGCCATGTGTCATCTTCTAAAGCAAAGATTCATTATAATATTCTAGATTCTCTTTCTAAATTAGTATATTAATTAATTAATTAATTAATTAATTAAAAATACTTCGTTACATGTATTCAACTTGGATTCGTATGCTAATTTTTAGAACAAAGTTATTATAAGTTGAATCCTACGTAATATGTAGTACTAACGTTTAATTCATAAAGTCAAGTAATTCAAAAAATAAAATCTCATATTTATTTTAAAGTGCTATAACTTTTTTATTTGTACTCTAATTGTTACAAAAAATATGTCATAATTTATAATTTTTTATTATCTTTCATATGACACCAATATTGAATATATAAAAATAAAATGCAACAAAACTTAGAAAATGGATGTTTTATTGTTAAATTGTTTTTTATTCTTATATATTCAATATTGGTGTAATATGAAAGATAATAAAAAATCATGAATTTAGATTTATTCTTTTTAACAATTGGAGTACAAATAAAAAAGTTACAACACATTAAAATAAACATGAAATTTTATTTTTGGGACTTCTAATCAAACATGACAAAATTTTCATTATTTATAATTGTATTTTGAGACTTTGAAAATAGTACGGAGTAGTTTGCGTATTCTTTGTAATACATATACGACATGAAATATTATGAGTAATAAAAAGCTATTATAAATTAAATTTAGGTACATATATTTCAAATGTAAAACAAGTAGAACAGTTTTTAAAGTCTCAATATAAATACTTATTTACAATAATTTTAAAAATACAATTAGGAATGATGGAACTTTTGTCATGTTTGATTAGAATTAAATAAAGTGCTATACATTATTTATGTGAAATTTTCTCAATATCCAAACGGGTTCATAGATTGGGGTTATGTTTGGGCGTTTGGCACTTACGAAATGTAGGTGAATGCTAATATTGAATTAAGGATTATTGTATGAACTCAAGACTATTGTCTAGAGTTGAGTTTTGAAACATTGCATATGAACTGTTAGTTGGATGGGGTAAATCTGTTTGGCAAAAAGAATTTAAATAAATGATCGGATAATATAACATGACCAGATCTAATCATACAGATCAGACCAATTCCGATTAGAACAGACAAATAACAAAAACAGTCCAATTAAAAACGTTTTAATGGAATTCTTCCTAAAATTTAGAACTCCATATATATTGGATTGAAATTCAATTAATCTCCTCAAAGTATTTATGATGAGTATTTGGAGTTAATTAGCATACTATGGAGTTATATTATCACTATACAAGCAGAAGTGAGATTGACATTGAATCTGCCATAAATATGATATTCCTAATGCATGTGGCATCCCCCCGGGTGACCAGAGGTGGTAGTGTTGGGGCGACAGAGGCGGCGATGATTTTTCTTTTTGCATTTTTTTCATTTTTTTCAATTTTTTTAAATTAATGTTTTTAAACATTTTTTATTAATTTTTAATATTTTTTTACGATTTTTTATTTTTTTATTATTATGAATTAAAACATTTCGATTGCTACAAGGGTATATTTGTCCAACACACACATAATTAGTCCTATGAAACATAATTTATTTTTTTGGTCCTATTTGTGCAAACCGACCGGCTTTTGATCCTATATTGATAAATAACTCATTTTAATGTCCTAAAATAACACTAATAAAAGTAATAAGGATGTTTTTAGGATGTTTTCTTTTGGACTGAAATTTGATGATCTGGTCTGGTCTGATCTGATTTGGTCTTAACTGGGCTGGTCTGGTAAACGTCTGGTCTGTGTGTATTTTATAACTACAGAAGTCTGGTCTGGTCTGGGACGGAAAACAGTCCAAAAGACATCCTTAATTGGATTAAAATTTTCTGATTTTAACTGATCAGTTTAAGTTTGGTTTGGTCTATTGTGATCTAATTTGGTTTTAAAATGTCTGGTTTGGTCGAGACTTAAAACAGTTCCAAGTAAAAATGTCTTAACACGCCCGGAACTCAATTCCTTATCCCCCTCCTCCCATCCCCCAAATCCTGAATAGAGTTGCAAAATTGACTTTTAAAGTCAAATAAACTCATTTTGTTTAGTTAAATAAGAAATCAATTCTAAATTAATTACAAGAATTCAAGTACTCTTGATTAGTAGCTACTATTTGACGTGTGTTCTCTTTGGATAATATATAATAGTAGTATACATTTGTGGTTGTTAACGTGTAACTGCTAATCTACTACGAGCAGTGCAAGATATTATTTTTATTCTCAATTTGTTGTTTGAAATTTTTAATGAACATCTGACCAAGGGATATATGTTGAAAATAAATATTAGCCAATTAAAGTCAAACATACAATCTTCTTTCATTCAATAACACTTTTTATCCAATAAAATCATAATACTATTAATAACTCTTATAAAAATAAACTAATGTTGCTATTGCTTAGAGACTCACCAATTGCTGTCATGCAGTCTACTGTCACTGTCGTCATGACTAATATTAAAATTTAAAGGTCACAAAACTTTTTATAAATTCAAAAGCCAAATCACTAAAATAAATGGGGCAAGTCCCAGACTCCCAGTTGCCATTTAACAAGTATTATAAATAACAAAAAGAAATTTACATGGGGAAAAAACGAAAACAATTTGATAGAATAAAATATTTTTGCAATAATGAAGTTGCGATGTCAACATCTTTATTGACTAATTCACTCTCATTATATATTATGGAGTGACACCAAGACCGTCAAATATTTTCTTATGCTTTATAAGAGAATTTAAAATATAAAAGTGTATTTTATCCCGTGCACGGCACGGGTAAAGATACTAGTTGGTTACTAATTATATGCGCAATTAAAAACCTGCCGTATGCTAATATTTAGGATCGGCAATCTCTCAAAGGCATATTTGCTGAGTCAGACCTTTCAAGAGCCTTGCTGAAAGTAGGAAGCGGAGCAGAGGATGTGCATTTTTACCCGTTCCAGCTCAGCATCACCGACTAAATAAACATTTCTATTGGAGCAAGAAAATTAACTCAAAAGTCCATTTATCTTATGTGGCAATTCATTTTTGAGTAATCCACTTTTGCACTACGGATGCTCTTAGGACCAGCCCTGTTTTTGAGTAATCCATATTCCCACTGTGGAGTGTGGATGCTCTAAAATTGCACTAAAGTGTATCCTTGACCCTGCCATCAGACTCATCCGTTGATGCTTGCCGCCGCCATAGCAAAACGCAGCAGAGCTGCTTACCAATCTTATGCAGGCAGTGCGATCCTCATTACATTTTATGATATAAAAATGATTTTGAATTTTATGTTTAACAATAAAATCAGCAAAGTCTCTCAATATAAAATTTCACAATCACTTCCAATTAACATGATGGATCAGAGCATCTTCAATGTTATAATGTCCACGGTGCACATGTGTCATGAGTGATAGCCACATAATTATTAGCAAATAAATTATTTCTCTCCTTATTTGAATGATTTTATATAATTTTAGTAAGTTTTTCCCTGCAATGTCAATAACAATGTCAACATTAGACGGTCTCTTTGACATTGTGGAGAATAACTTACCAAAACTGTATAAAATCATTCAAATAAGGAGAGAAATAATTTATTTACTAATATTTATGTGGTCATCTCTCATGCCACGTGTGCACCGTGCACATTGTACCATTGAAGATGCTCTTAGCAAAAAATCAAAATCAGCATACGTTCAGAAATCAGAATCAGTGCTGAAGTTTTGCCTACTTTTTCAAAGTTTTTGTATGGCACAACACAAAACTAAATTAAATTCGCACCATCCTTGCACATACTTATCTGGATCATGTGATATGCCGATGTCAAAATTGAATCATTCGAATAACGATCTGGGAATTGGATTTTCCGAGATGTACGTACCGGCTTCAGATCAATACACGAAAAATTCAACGGAATCGAAAAATTCAACGTAAGTATAATTTATGATGTCAAACGGACTTGGCTTTGATACATACTTATGAAATCTCTTACCATACGGAATAAGCGTATATATAGAGGCAGAGGAGAGGGTTGGGAAATCCTAGTCCTAGACAGACTTAAACATAAGTTTAATCTATCATTAAACCAATTAAATGTCTACGACTATACGAACTCTATTAATAACACATATAACCCCCAAATACATGACCGATATTAGAATATTAATAATTAAATAAATATTCTAACAAGCCTAACTAAGATTGCTTTCCACTTATATTTATAAAGTTTTGTAATTATTGTTATCATGGATACAACTACAACCCTTAGCCTTACAGAAGAACAAAGATTCACTAGCTAATTTGGTTATTCTCATGATATTAGTAACGTATTTCATTTTTTTTAACTCATATTGTTGAAAATATAGACAATTTGATTGAATTATGCACTGACGCACTCTGTTATACTCTTATTCACATTATTATTACAACGCAGTTGTTTTTTTTTTTTACTTTATGGGGTGTCTAGGGAGGGGTTGGGGGTCTGGAGTAATCAAGACTGAAACTCACTCCATTGAGTTTCGAACCTGAAACCTTCCGTAAGAGAGATTGAGTCAGCGACCAACTAGACTAGACCGCTTCCCCTCCAACATAGATGTAACGCTGGTTAGTTGTGCGATGATAGTCAATAAGGGTTATAGAAAATCTTTACAATAGAATTTGTGGCTTTACGTGCCTCGTCAGTGAATTCGTGATTTTACATGTCATCTCATTAAATTCAATCAAATCAAAATAAAATCCGTCCCAGAGCAGACCAGACCATATCAAACCAGACAGGTTCAGACCAGATCAGACCAGACTTGGATAGTTATAAAAATACAAAGACACCAGACATTACCAAACCAGACCAGCTAGACCAGCAAATTACAGTCCAAGTAAAAATATCCTTACGCCAATTATAAATTTGTCTTTACCATTATGTGAATATGTCACAAATTCTCATTCGTCATATTATTAGGAAGAGTTAATTACATACAAACTACATCCCGTGCAATGCATTAGTGAATAATTTAGTGATACAGATATAGAGCCCGTTTGGTAACACTGAAATCGGATGGACCGGCTAATTTTGCTGAAATTTATGAAGTTCTGGCTGAAATAGCTGTATTGGTTGATTTTGCTGATTTATGAAAAAAAATATTTAAAATATATTTTATTAATAAAATAAATAAAAAATTATATGATAAAATAGCTAAAATGGTTATCTACAGTAATTTCAGCCAATACCGTCAGAAAAGTAACTACAACCTTATTTATTTTATTATTATAAAATTCAGTGTGCGAAATCAAAAGTTACGAGCCCGTTTGGTAATACTCGATTTGGCTGTATTGGCTGATTCTGCTGAAATTTATGAAGTTCTGACTTATGTGGCTGTATTGGCTGATTCTGCTGATTTGTGAAAACAATAATTTAAAATACATTTTATTAATAAAATAAAGAAAAAATTATATGAAAACATAGCTAAAATGGCCGTTTACAGTAACTTCAGCCAATACTGCCAGAAAAGTAACTTCAACCTTACCTTTTCTTATTACGGAATATTACACAATTCAGCCCGTAAACCAAAAGTTACGGGCTGCCAAATATCATGAAAAGCCAAATATCATGGCTGCCAAACGGGAACAAGGTATTAGGTTAAAAAGTTGGCTGATAAGTCTGATAAGCCAAAAAACACGGTTGCCAAACGGCCACAGAATATAATTATAGTAATAATAATAAATCATGCGTGAAAAGTGTAAGAAAGTGCCTGTTACAACTTTGATATTTTTCTTTTTTATAAAGTGGAATACCTTCGAAAATACTCTACCCATTAGGCGGGATTGAAAACCACAGTTTGGCTATAATCGTTGACCCCCAAAGTTTGGCTATAATTGTTGAGTTTATCACTTTTGATATTGGCACCACTGATAAAGAGGGTTTGTGTACACGCTTCATGTTTATTCATGTATACATGTTATAAATTCCGGTCGGTGTTGGGGCCCTCATGGATGGAGTGTTATCCTTTTTTTGTTATAAATTATTCATGTCAGAACCTCAATACTCCCCCAGTTCTTTTTTATTAGTCATTCTTTCCTTTTTTGGACGTTTTTTTTATCTGTTCTCCTTTCCATTTAAGGAAAGTTTTAAATCTAAATATACTTTTATACTCCAACTTTTATTACCATTACCTCTTTCTCTTTCCTACTTTTTCATTTACCCACTACTCATTACACCTTTTACATTATCCCTACTACTTTCCTCTTAAAACCCGTGCCAAAGTCTAAGAGGACTAATATTAAAGAACGGAGAGAGTATAATTTTTGTAATTTTGTTAAACATTTTTCCATACCTCTTGGGTGTCGCAAAGTCATAGATTATCTTGAAATATGAAAACAAATGTGTGACGACAATGATAAAAATGGAGCGGGTACATTGAGTTCACAGCATTTTAACAAAACGATCATTTCCTAGCGTCTTTTTTTCTAAATAAAACCAGCATTTCCTCACTAATGCTACAAAGGTAAGTTTCAATTTCGAATTCTGGTAATTAGTTCCTTCGTCCAGTTATGATTATCCCATTTTACCATTTTGATCCTTCCCACTAAGATTGTCTCATACCAAATTGGGTAAAATTTATGTGGCTCTAAATCATTCTTAGTTTATTCTTACTTTATCAATTCAATATCAACCACATAAATCACCTTTTATTGTTTTGTGTGTCTCTCTCTTGTCACATTGTTAGGATGTTTTCTTTTGGACTGTTTCCAGTCCCAAACCAGACCAGGCAAGACTTTTGTAGTTACAAAGTACACAGAGACCGGACATTTACCAAACTAGATCAGTTCAGACTAGACCAGATCAGATCAGATCAAACCAGACCAGACCAGACAAGACTTCTGTAATTATAAAATACAAAGAGACTGGACAAATATCAGACCAGACCAACTCAGACTAGACCAGACCAAATCAGACCAGACCATATTATTTTTAGTTGCAACGGTCAACATTTCACACTTGCCAACGCACATCTTTGACCGTAATTATATCTTAATCCCCATTAGTAAAAACTATTTAAAAATTAGATTTTGAAATTTTGTAATGAGATGAATTGAACAATATAATTTTAAAAAAATAATTTTCATAAAATAATAATATAAAATATAGTAAAAGTAGAACATGTGAATAGTGTAAAATTCAACATGTTGCGATTAAAAAGAGACGGAGGATAGTACATTATAAAATAAAGAAAAACCATAAAGGACAACAACAAAAACCCCTTCTTTCTTCATCACTTAAATATGATCTCTTTCACACAGGTCAAAATTCTTACCAAGCATTCTCTGTAGCTCAACCCGGCCAGATCTCAACAATGGCAGACTGGGGTCCTGTGTTTGTAGGAGTAGTTCTCTTCATAATTCTTCAGCCGGGACTGCTCTTCACGATCCCTGGCAAACAGAGATTGATAGAATTCGGCAACGTGAACACTAGTGGCAAGGCGACACTCTTCCACGCTGGTTTCTTCTTCGGTATCTATGCTATTCTGATAATGCTCGTCCAAATTCACATCTATACAGGCTGATCTGGATCTGTCTTCTTCAACCCAAAATCTTCTCCTGCTGCTTCTGGTTATATTACTTATATTCAGTGTTTTGTTGGTTCGATTGAAAATCAAATGCTGGTTCTGATGGCCTTTCTTGTCTTAATTTTTTGGGCTCTGTTTTGTTTCTTAATATACTCGTCTTTTCTTCATTTCCTTCTTGGATCGGATAGTATTTTCTAATCTTGACACATGAATGAGCTGTTTAAGGGGATTCAAATTTAATGGTATTATTATGTGATGTGAGCACATGTTTAGTTCATCTCGTCCGAATTAGTTTGGTTTATTTAAATCTAATGTATTCTAAAATTCTAGTAGAGAGTAGTTTATTTAAATCTTGTCTAAATTTAATACTCCGTATAGAGTTTGTATTGCTAATCATTAGCATCTCACCATCCCAGTGCATTCAAATGCATTCAAATGTTATCAAACAATGTACTAAAGAGTTTGTGATTCATAAGTTTGTTATCGAGTAGAATTGCATGAAGGAGCACATCAAGTCATCAACCCTTGTCATGAATTTTTCGTACTCCTATAGATGGCCATCTCTCAAGTTAATATCGAAGAGATTTATCTAGGCTATAAATGTGAATGGAAGCTTTATGTATATATATAGTTCTTTGTTTGAATGGAAGCTAATAATATGAACAACCATAATAATAGTAATATTAATAACAATTCAATTATAATTTTAATAATAACAATAATAGTAGTAGTAATATTAGTAATAATAATAATCATAATAGTAATAATAATAGTAATAGTAGTAGTAGTAATAATAATAATACTAATAATATTAATAATAATAGTAATAATAATAGTAATAATAATACTACTAATTATAATAATAAAAATAATAACAATATAAGACTAATGATGATGATGATGATTGTAATGATAATAATAATGATAATGATGATGATGATGATCATATATAATAATAATAATAGTAATAGTAGTAATAATAATAATAAGGAAATTTCTACCGTGCCTCTAATAATTTTTAGGGTACGGTACATTGACCTGCCTGGATCGATAAGAGTGCTCCACGTGGATATTTTAAGCACTACGCAGAAATATAATTACAAAACATCTAATTTGAGATTTAAATTATTTGCACTGAGGTCCTGATTAGGGATTACCTCCTCATTTTTCGATGGTGAAACATCGAACAGAGGAGATCAGATTAAGCAACTTTGATTTTCATGAATCATCTCAATTTTTTCATTTTTCTCAATTGCTCTATTCATATATCCCGTTTAGTTTATATCCGAATTAGGTTTTTGGATTGTGTTTTGGAGCTCTGTATATTAGTCTCTGACTCTTTTGACCATTCCTGTGAATTAGATATTAGTAAATTATTTATTAAAAGAGAGTTTTGAAGCTCCCCAATAGTGGGCTATTTTGTTGATCAACATGATTGATCAAATAAAGACCAATGATAAAGATATAATTTGTAGATGTAAAAAAAATTAAAGGATGTAAAACGCTGGTTGAAGATAGAGAAAAACTCAAACAATTGCTGAGTTCATCCGCTAAAATGTCTTCGCTAAACCTAAGTCGAGTGCCGCTTCATAAGAAAAATACTTGTGCTTTCTTCTTCTAGACAGCATAGCCGGTGCACCGTCAAAAAACAGAGGTTTAAGATAAAGGACTCAAATGCAATTAAATTAACCGTCATATTATTTATCTGTTGTATTTTTATTGCGGAGTATAAATCTAATTTGATATACACGTGTGGCATTTTAATTGAGCCACTTAAGCGAAGGTATGATACACTTCCGAACTATGGAGGTACCGTAGAAAGACCCTAATAATAATAGTTACTAGTATAACATACTTCGTATAAAGTGATGCGAATATGGAATAGCTTCATCGTGTAAGTGTGACCTTGACTTTTCAATTTTAAATGTATTAGTTTGAAATTTATTCGGCGGGTGTTTGGTATAAAAGCAAGCCCAATTCAAGGCGGATCTATACTTTTCTCTTAATTACGTACAACTGAAATAGAAGAAAGCAAGAGAAATTGGAGCACTAAGCAAAATGGCAGATTGGAGCGCAGTTTTAATCGGAACTGTTCTGTTCCTGCTGTTATCGCCCGGGCTGTTGGTTCAGATTCCGGGCGATGGCCGTTCTATTTCGTTTGCCACTCGCAAGACCAGTCGGTTGGCCATGCTTGTTCATACACTCATTTACACGTTTATACTTTTTCTTTGTTTGGTTGTTTTCCATGCTCATGTCTATAGATAGAAACTGATCATCATCATCATTTTGTTCTCTTCTCCATCGTGTGTAATCTGTAAATTTATCCACTTCCCTGTTGACGATTATGATGTAATGAATTAAGTACATTTTGTTTGTATATAGTGATTTATGTCCGAAGTTGGTTATGATCATTTCAATGGTACGATTCATTTTTAACATTATATTTAACTAGTGTTTTACTCCGTCATTGTCTCAGGTGAAATTTTGAATTGTGTAACCATTATGTAAGATATAATAGTGTTTCTTGTAATATGATTAGTTGATTACTCTTGGGTGTGTGACATAAAAATTTAATTACAGCTAAATAACATAACATTAGACATTCAGAATATTAATATTGTTATATCAAATTTCTCAGTTGCTTCATTCTTTTTTAAATGCAACGGATTTATAATTACGTTTGCTAATCTATAAATTTGATCATTGATATATTTCTTTCTTATTAGTAAAAAATCAGACTTAGAAAATTTACCATGAGAGAAATTTAACAATATTTTTCAAAAATAAAATTTTAATACATCAACAAATCTACCTCTATATAAAAAGAGGTGGAAAACCAGTTGGTTTTCCCGCCCAAAGTTCAAGCAAAAATGGGTCGGGTCAGTAAGGAGGGTGGGGTTTACATTTGGGTCAATGAAGCTGGTTGGGATCATTAAATGCCTTGCTTCGGTCTATTCTATACAGCTATATAAAAAGAACGGGTCAAGCTACGGCGTCCAGGCACTGTTTGAAACGTGTTGGAGTTGTAAAGGGAAGTTGGAAATGCAATATCATTGTTGGACAGGACAAGTCAATGACATTTGAAAATATCTATTCCATATCGACTACGCATTATTGCATTAATTAGTACTTTTAAAGCCCAGATTTCTAGACCTACACATGACCATGTATTTAAAACACTATTTTGCCTGGCTTTCTCTTCAAAGCTCTAGAACAGTCTTCAAGTAAAAGAAACGATGAAAGTTAACAAGATACGGAGTATAAGAACAACAGAGCCTCAGTATGTCGTTCGAGCTAACATCCTTGACGGAAGGAAATTCTCAGATTCTCATTTGGTTGCTCTGATTTTCTTCACCAGATAAGCGCCGGGACGGGATCATTCGCATATGCCGGACATGACAGGCTGTCGGACCCCTCCCCCGCGCGCTACTGGCTTCTCTGAAGTCTGAACGGGTGTCTCCGACGCATTTAACGAACAACGGAACCTAGGGTTCCTTAGTCATGACGGGTCGATTCCTCTTGCGGATGGAAATATACGAGGGAACCTAGAGTTTCTATCTTCCTGAGATGTTATTGAGTCGGAGCAAGCTTTTGAAGCTCCGCCTGCTTTGGTGGGTTGGATAAGCAGGTGGGATTCGTCTATTTGGACGTATGTTTTGCAATGGTGTGAAGACAACCCTGACCGGGTCTGTGCCTTCCATTTTTCAGGGCCTGCTTTTGCACTTTGTTTAATTGTAGTTCCTTATAATGAATCTTTTTGTTATATTTACTATTTTTTGCTTCAGTGCTGATATATTTACTTTGTAATCCAAAAAAGATGGTCATGTAGCCATGTATTCTTCATAGCTTCGCACTATAATACTCCATATATATTTTGTTAATATCATTATTTTCTATACTGTCTTATTTTGATTTCTAATTTTATAAAACGATGAGGATGAGTAGCTTATCATTATTTACTACGTAGTATGCAATACTCGGTATATGTTTTCAATTCTTTGGATTAAATAATTAAAATATATATCTTCAAAAAAAAATTAAAAAATATCATCTGAAACTTTAAGAATGATATGATTTTGATCAGGTACCCGAACATATGCTAACTCTTTAATTACATGCCACATAGTAAAGATATGGCAGTGAATTATAGTGAAGAGAAATCACATGAGAAATGAGAAAAAATGGATACAATGGGGGTTCCGTAATTCTGTGTAATAATGTTAAAATTAAGATGGACATAGAGAGCACGTAATTTTTGATTTCGCGCTGAATTGTGTGATAATAAGAAAAAGAACTCCAAATATTAGCTGCTAAATGTTGTTTCCAGAGAAATATTCCGTTGCAAAACATTTTGTATTGAGTCGTATTCTAATTTAGGGACCTCTACTTTACTATTTTTTTACGGTAGCTACTTTTATAGTCTACTTTACTATATTGAATTTGTTTTATATTTGGTCATGTTTTGCGTTGCATTATATAGGTTAGCATTAACCGACTTTATAAAACGATTTACAAATATTTATCACTTTTATTACAGTTTTATTATATAAACTGTTATAATTATTTTGGAAATATCTCACACCATGCATCGCACGGGTGGTATACTAGTAATAAATTAAAATCTGGTTTATATTGTGAACTTCACACATTGAATTTTGTAAGCTAATCATGTCGGTGGAACATGTGGTACCTATGATCAAGCTATTTAATTATAGAGTAAATTTTCATTGAGTAAATATGAAACAATATATAACTTAATGACAACTTAATTAGTTCTTATATAAGTATATGGTGACGGGAAAATATACACGGACACAAGCACAACTTTAGATGCTTGATTTTAATTTTGTGGATTTTACATGAATATGCGAAATCCGTGCTCAAAGCACTTTGACACGAGTTATTTGACACTGCACGAAATCATCAACGCAATGCCTATTTATCAAACATTGGAGGTATACACCCCAGCGTAAATGCATTGTACAGGGTACATGCATGAAAAGGCAACTTCTGAAAACTAATGAAAAATTAATAAGAAAAAGGATAAAAAAGATTGCATAAATCTGAAACATAGGATCGGATCCAAAAAACATAAAAAAGTGTAATAAGTATATGTCATACGTTATAGAGAACACACTGTAAGAGTTGAATATATAGTAATGCAAAATAAACATTTGTTCTAATAAACATTTTAATGATGCCGAGGAACCTGATGGTAAACACTATAAATATCATAAATATTTTCTTAGAGTATTAATACTACTTTCGTGTAGTAATACTCTGAGAAACTGATTGACAAAAATCAATCCTAACACGCATCAAATGCGTGTTGAAATGTGAATTTATCAGAAGTGTTGAGAACGTGTGTCTTGCACGAGATTCAACTTCTAACAATATAAACTGATTATGATAATAATTAAGAACTTTCAATCTATTTTCAAGTAGTCACTATATAGTGTGATATAAATAATATTTATTATTTTAAGGATAACATTATTTTAAGAAAATATTTTCCCCGGAGTTGTTCAATTTTAAGGCATTTTTTTGAATTTTGGGTGAGTCAGGACCTAGGTTGGCTCCCTTTTAACTCCGTCCCTGAGAATTAATTTCTCTGAAGATGATCACTCTTATCCCTACTTCTAAAAACTGTTTCTAGGAGTAAATTGTAGCACTCAGAATTACTTCTGAACTTTGACCTACACTCTAATATGTGTTTCTGCTCTTTGAAGAAGTAGAAACAATTTTAAGAAGTAGTAGATCCAAATTAAATATACTCTAATATAACTTCATACTTTAGATAAAATAGTGTTAGATCATGAGAAAAAAGTTCATTCTTCATTTGTAATAGGAAAAAAAATAACATAAAGAAGTATTTTATTTTTAAACATAAGATTACATTATCGCATAGATCATCTCTAGAAGCTATAATCAGGGGTGGAACCAGGGGAGCGAGCCGGTGCCGGCGTTCAGTGGCGGATCCAGGAATTGGTAGTATTGGGGGCAGAGCAAATATAATGTGCAGGAAGAAAAACCCTAATTTGTCGTGCATTTGTACACGAGAAAAGCAAAAATATACCGAATAGTTAAAATCTGTAATAAAATACACGAGAATTTCCCAAAAAAATAGTATTATTACAACAGCAAGAAAAACGTGAAAAGTGAATCGCAATTGCTCTCTTCTTGTTTTCATAAGAGATCTATAGCACATCCAACTTGATTTCTTGAGTAATTGAAATGCACATTGAGAAGTACTACTGCACACATTTGATAAAAAATGAGTTTATTTCAGAAATATTACTAAAATAAAACTTATTTACAGAAATATGAATAATAGTTACTACAATGTAGTGTCATGATAACTTAAGTTTAAAAATTGAATATAAATTACTATATAATCACTAGTCACTTTTTTGTAAACTATCTTTATTTTAGTCATAAATAAATATGTAACTACTTGTAAAAATGTAATTACTTACTACCTTCGTCCCAATTTGATGATACCATTGCGGTTTACGAAGTTTGACTGACGATAAAGCAAACAGATCCCTGTCCGCACTCAATTTTTTTTAAATTACATATTCAGAAACTACATTAAATTCTTCACAAAGTCGCAAACACCTGGATTAAATTTGATTAAAATTTGATACATAAAGTAAGAGATTAAGAGTGATTTGTGTTGACCAAGTGAATAAGAATTCGTACCATCAAATTGGGACGGAGGTAGTATTTGATAACTAATGCACTCTTTTATGTCTTTATATATATTTAAAGAAAAATTGATAAGAATAATCCCACTTTTCACTGGTCTTCTCATAATAATCCCACCTTTAAATAATCCTACCTTTGCACCTCATTTTCTTTCATTGGATCCTTTTTTTGAAAATCTTATATAAATAATCTCACCTTTGTAGATCATCAATAGGTCAGGGTCTAATGAAAGAAGATGAGATACAAATGTGGGATTATTCTTGGATTACGTAAAGGTGAGATTATTATGAGAAGACAGTGAAAAGTGTGATTATTTTTGTCAATTTTTCCTATATTTAACCTTCTGCTAGAGTGATACCAATATAAAAAATATATTTTATATGACTTTCTTAATTCTTAAATCGTAATACTATTATAGGTAGTTGCAGATTTTAGATTGTTAATTTTAACAGTTAACACAAATACAATAATTCAAAATAACATTTTTTTAGGAAAAAAATTCACAATAACATTTTTGCACATACAAAGAATACAATAATTATTAGTCAAGTTACTCAATACTACGTATTAAACACTTAGAGAAATTGAGAAACCAGCTGTCGTCCTTCGTTCTCCACTTTCCTGCTACGGAGTATAAGATACTCAGTTGGAAGTATGCGGTATTACGTTCGAGGCATGGGTTAATGGGGGCATTTAATTTTTTTGATTGGGGGCATTAATATGGGCTGGACTTTTTCCTATTCTAATATAAGTGATAATTGGCAGTTTATTGGGGGCAGCTGCCCCCCATACCTAAGCTTTGCATCCGCCCCTGCCGACGTTACCCCTTCGCTGGAAGTGATTAGGTATACAGGTATATGTTCTGAGCCGCCCCGAGGCGTCTTCTACCTTTTCCGTTCTGCACCGGCGGAGCTCTGCGCATCGACTACGTTTGTTTGTTTTGATCTTCTATTTCAAGCTGTGTTTTTAATTAATTAAAGACCAAACGACGTGGTTCAGTTAAATGATACTCTTTTCATCCCATTTAAAGGTTCCCGTCATGGTCAACTTAAATCATTCTTAATCTCTGACTTTATATATCAATTTTTTTATATCAAACTTACAATTTCTTTATCAGACTTTGTAGCGGTTTTAATGTAGTTTCTGAATATGTAAACTTTATTTATTAAAAATAATCAGAGTGTGAACGAGGTTTAAGTTGATTTATCGTCAGTCAAGCATCGTAAACCGTAATTGGAACCTCCTAATGGGACGGAGGGAATACAAAATTGTAAAACGCCGCCGCCCAACCGTCAAACCTAAGAGTGTAAATGGGCGTTTGGGCCTGTGATTAAGATTGAAATTTCAGAAAATTGATAAACATGAGTACATGACAGTATGACACGAGCCCGCTGTGGAGGATTAGCTTACTTGGGGAATAGTGCTCTCTTGGTGGTTGGCGAGTGAGCCATTGAAATCATCGAGGAGCTTAGGTAGATTTTTTTGGCTGTTTTTTGGATTTGTTGACTTGTTGACTAAGTAGATTCTATTCAATATTTGAATGGTATATTCTATAGTACCCTTAATGTACCATACCTTTGTCCACATGGACCTATAAAAATGATGCAGTTGAATTAATTAAATCTAAATTAAAAGGAATAGAATGATTTGGACCAATGAAATGCATGATAGGTACGGTATCCCTAATTTTTAAAAGGGTACCCGAGTTGTCACCTATTTGAATTGGGGTGTTGTGCTATACAGGTATACAACATTACAACCTCTACGGATTAGGCGATTAGTGGGTTAGGGAGTTAAAATGAAAATTTTATTGAATTTTGGGAAAAGGTGCAAATAGGCCCATGTACTAACAAAAAAGGTCAAATAAGCCCTTATTTAGGGGGCTCTGTCCGGCCGTCGTCATTTAGAAGCGCAGTTATCTTCAAGAATTCATTTGAATGCCTTCCCGATTGAAGTTTTAGCTGAAATTTGGTATGAGTAAACTAGACTTAATGAATAAGATGCTCAAAAAATTTCATCAAAAAATTCTACTAGGAACCACCCTAAATGACGACGGCCGCACAGAGCCTCCTAAATAAGAGCTTATTTGACTTTTTTTAGTTAGTACATGAGCTTATTTGCACCTTTTCCCTTGAATTTTTAATATGTTTATGCTTTTAGCAGTCTATCAATTACGCTTATACTGAATTACCAATTTCATCTCTTGATTTAGTTAGTTTATTTCTTGATTTAAAATTTATTTTAATAATATTTAACCTTTTTATTAATTTAAATTGTATTACTAGTTTAGATAACCTAAAGAAACAAAAATTACTAATATTTACAAAGATAATTTTATTATGTGAGTTTTACATTTTACTAATTAAGTACTCCCTCCGTATCTATTTATTTGGCACGTTTACTTTTTTACGTAATTTAATGCAATTATATGTAAAATAGGGGGGTTTTGATATTTAAAGGGAAAGTGAGACAAGTAAATAGATACGAAGGGAGTATAATTTTGTAGTTTGAAACTTACTTAGCTAATATTCACAAATATTGCGTATGTCTATATTACAATTTTTACCCAGGACAGTGAGTTTTCTAAACATGGTAACGAAAAAAGACAATAGGCAAAAAACGTGCTTGTGTGGAATTCGATCCAAATAGTATTGTGAGTGATCTCGATTAACGTATTTCTTAGCCACCCCTCAATATTGTTCTCGTTCCGCCTGTGGCTATAAGTAATAGCGCCATGAAGGAATCGATCCTCGAGACCTGAAACACCATTCGTGCATGTCAAGTGCATTTATTTAGTATAAAATGTGATTGATGTAATTCACACATGTTTTATCATCATATGATCAATCATATGAAAATTTTATTATCGGTTGTTTGATTCAATTTCTATGTCTATTTCGATATATGTTGCATATTCATGTTTAATATTTTAAACACTTATGAGGAACAAGATATTTCTTGTTAAAAACAAAAGATATTCCGTATTTCTTAAAATAATATCGATCTTTGTTGACCAATATTGTTGAGCAACCATTATTGATTCTTTGTAACTTAGAAGTTCTATCAATCTATATACCTATACGTATATCATTATACCTAGCTAGTTGCTCTAGTAAAGGGCCAATAACAAAGTCAGAAAAGTGAACTTCATTTACGCCTGCTAGAAGAAACTATTCGATCCTGTTACATATAAATTCCATGTTTGCAGCACATTGTAATTACCTTTGCAAATTTACACTTGATGCTAATTAATGAATAAACACCATTCTGTATTTTATTCCTTGTTTTTCATCAACAATTACAAAAAGATGAATGAATTTTGTTCCAAGAGTAGTTTACACGTCGGGGTGCTAGCGAAATTTACTCTGTTATTAATTAACAAGGTAAAATACGGAGTGTGAAGAATTACATACATTGACTATATATATGAAGCACCTAATTAAAACTCCATAAAGTGCCCATAGTTTTATTAATTTATCAAATAAAATAGAGAAAATTATCTCTAGCTCTTGTGTACGTAGTCAAGAATTTGGGAAAGTAGACATGTTTTAGTCATATTCTAAAAATGCGTAGTCATATTTTATTTTCCCAATTAAATATTGGTGCGAATATGAAATAACTTCATCGAGTTACCGTCAATTATATTTTATAATCTTCCTTTCATTTGTTGTTTTAACCGCAGTATAATATTATAATCTGCTAATGCTTTGTATATGAACAAGCGAATCGAATTCGAGAGAACTCAATAATATATATACATATACTTTCTCTTGGCTCTTATAGCAAGACAAGAAGAGAAGAAGTTAAGACAGAGGTATTCGTGACTAGCTAATTTTAAGAGCAGTTATCAAAATGGCTGCAGATTGGGGTCCGTTTCTGGTGGCGGTGGTGCTATTCGTGCTGTTGACGCCGGGGTTGTTGTTTCAGTGTCCGCCCTCGAATGGAGGCTGCATTGCATTTGGCACCAGAAAAACCGATATATGGTCCATTTTGGTTCATACCATTTTTTACTTTTTCATCATTAATTTCCTCTTGATATCTATTGGTGTCCATGTGTATGTAGGACGATGACCACTTTCTTTTCGTTTCTATCTTCTTAATTAATTGGCTGTTATTCATCCACTTCCATTCGTGAAGTTGATGGTGTACTTATGTACGTTTTCCCTCTACTTTGGTGTAAAAATTGTGATTTATTTCAATGGTACAGTTCCTTGTTTAATTTACACTTAATATAAATTTCCCTTGTTGCAATCAAAGAATCTCTCAACTGGTGAAATATATACAGGAAAGGTCAAAGGTCAATTTGTTGTTATGATGATAATGTTTTATCCACGTTTACAATCATTTCTTTTATGCACTATATATATACATGTCTCACTATTCTGGATTTCTGGGTGTAAAGCCAAATATTACAGTGCTAAATACTGGTTTTTTTTCACCAGGCTTAATACTGGTTTTAAGCATGATGTTTACCATTATTTTCCATTATTATGTAAATATAATAGGCCTTTTCCATGAATATTTTGTAGTGCTAAATTAAATTCAAAAGACAATTCCAAACATATGATTTATTTCAAAATTTTCTCAAAATGAAACATATTGAGTGACTAGTTCTCAGTGATTCATCATCTATCAACTATCACTACAAAAAAACAGCGTTATAGTCACGGATTTTAGTCACGGATTTCGTCCGTGACTAGTTTAGTCACGGTCTAGTCACGGATTTGTCACGGAATTTTTAAAAAAAAAATAGTCACGGTCAGGCCCGTGACTATGACCGTGACTAACATTAGTCACGGTCCATGACCGTGACTTAATTTCTCCGATAGGCCAATTCCCGTTTCCGGCGCAGTTTTTTTGATTCCGATGATTTAGTCACGGCCAAATCCGTGACTAATGCATGATTAATAATATTTAATATATATGATTAGTGTGTGATATGCATGCCTCTCAATGGTTAACCCGAAATATTAAAAAAAAAATTGCCCCCTCATGTTAAGCTTTCACAAACTTAACATGTTTAATTCTAATTTTACAAATTTTTATAAACAAATTTTATAAAAACAAATTTTACAAAAACAAATTTTTGTAAAAACTGTTTTAATAAAAAGTGTTTTTATAAAAACTGTGTTTATAAAAACTGTTTTTATACAAACTGTTTTAATATAAACTGTTTTTATAATTTATCTAAAAAAACTGTTTTTACAAAAATTGATATATATAAACTGTTTTATATAAAATGTTTTATTAAACAGATTTTTGTAAAAAACAGTTTTTATAAAAACTGTTTTAATAAAAAGTGTTTTTATGAAAACTGTTTTTATTAAAACTGTGTTTATAAAAACTGTTTTTATACAAACTGTTTTTATATAAACTGTTTTTAAAATTAATCTAATAAAAACTGTTTTTATAAAAACTGTTTTTAATAAAAACTGTTTTTATACAAACTGTTTTAATATAAACTGTTTTTATAATTTATCTAAAAAAACCGGTTTTACAAAAATTGATATATACAAACTGTTTTATATAAAATGTTTTATTAAACAGATTTTTGTAAAACAGTATTTATAAAAACTGTATTTATAATAACTGTTTTTATAAAAACTGTATTTATAATAACTGTATTTATTAAAAAACAGTATTTATAAAAACTGTTTTAATATAAAGTGTTTTTATAAAAACTGTATTTATAATAACTGTTTTTATAAAAACTGTTTTAATAAAAATTGTTTTAGTAAAAACTGTTTTAATAACAACTGTTTTAAAAACTCTTTTATTAAACAGATTATTTTTAAAAATAGTTTTTTGTAAAACTTGATTTAACAAACTGTTTTAAATTTATTTTAAAATGATATATCTAAAACATAAAAAAATGATCTCCTCTCATGTAAACTTTGCAAAAAGTTTAACATGTTACCTCCAAGTGCAATTTATTACCAAATTATTTAAGAACTTATTATGAAAAAATATGGACCCCTCATATTAAACTAAAAATAGTTTAATATGCTATACACATTTTCAATTAATAATACTTGTATAAATTTTTATAGTAAAAAATAATAAATATACCCCAAACTTTAATGGACCTTTAGTAAGCACACCTCAAACTTTTATAAGCGTTCTAACAAAAAACAAAATAAATTAATATATTTTAGATGAGCAACGAACAATCGACCTCGGCTCCCCGCCCTAACCATGCGCCTATGTCCGAAGCGGAGCGCAACAATGATGGAGCTGTTTGGGTGACGCCTGCAGAAGTTCTTTTGTAAGTAGTTATGAAAAACCTTATTTTCAATAATTTTATATAATGTTAAATAATCAAACCAAATCTTATATAAATAAATACTATTAATTTTTTTAAGTGACGAACAAGTGTTCACGGGCATCAAAAACATCATCGGAGGACACTTTCTTGGCACTTGGGCCACACTGTCAGATGTTGACCCCAAGGTTCGCGAACTATGGTGGAACCTGTTCAAGGTAAAAATAAATGAATGTTCCCTTCCTGATTGTATTGGCCTAATATATACCTGGTGATTAATTAATCCAATTTGTTTTAATAAAGGCTCGCTATCGTTGGACTCACGCACACGGTGCCGATATTCTTAAAGCCTACAATGCTAGGATTTCGACCTGGCTTCGCGCCACTTTTAAACGGGCGCGAAAAAGTGGGAAAAAACCTAGATGGGTTTCGGATGAAGTGTGGTCCAACCTTTGTCGCCACTGGTCTTCTGATCCGAAATTCTTGGCCAGAAGTGAATCCGGTAAGAAAAACCGGATGTCCGAGAAGGCCTTGGAGATGCAGTGGCACGGAGGTCGTAAATCTCAGAATGCCCATAAAGAAACTCTTGTAAGTGCTATTCAAAAAACCTTACAACATCACATTCCTTTATTATAAAAAATTTAATTTAAGTCTTTTTCACACCATTTAGGCTGGTCCTGAGAAGAAGAAGGTTGATGTTCTCCGGCTCGTCAAGCATTGCTGGACGAAGCACGGCGAGGAATCTGAAGCCGATTTGCCACCCCGCCTCGCTGACTTCGAAGTATGTAACATCATATTTTGTTATTTAGTAACATTTAAAATCTAAGTATGTAGCATTTAAAAAATCTTTTTGAAAATGCAGACGAAGTACAACGAATCCCTCGACAGGCAGCGTGCGGCACGAGGCTTGACCCAGGAGGACGACCTCGATTCCGATGCGGATGATGAGGCGGCCATTGAGGCGGCCGGGGTTTACAAGGGCCGGGTTCCGTGCTTAGGGGCCGAGGGGCAACGGATTTTGTATGATCGAAGCACCGGCGCTTCCTCTTCTCGGTCAAGGCGGGGAGAAGATCCCCGTATTGCCACAATGCAGCGTGAACTGGAGGACCACGAACGGCGATGGGAGGAGCAGCGGAAAGCAGATGCTGCTACAAAAGCCCGGTTGGAGGAGATGGAACGGTACATGCGTGCTGGATTCCAGCCTCCGCAACAGCCTTTTCCTCCCCCGTACGTATTCCACCCTGAGCAAACTCCTCAAGTTCCGCACATGGGCGGTATGGGATTTTTCCCCAACTCCGGATATGGTGGCATGCCTATGATCTCCCCGAATTTCGGTTCTATGTCCTTTGATTTTGCGAGGTCATCCGGAGGAGGTAGTGGCACGCCGAGCCACGGAGGCCGAGGAGCACCCCGAGGAGGACCCCGAGGAGCACCCCGAGGAGGAACCCGAGTTGACCCTGAAGACCCCCCCGTGAACCCAGATGAGTTTCTTGTTGATGATGAAGAAGAAGAAGAAGAAAATCCCAATTTTTATCATAATGGAGTCCCACGGGACATGTAATCATCATACATTTATTATTTGTTGTATTTCAAAACTTTTAAAAGTTTGTCACAATATTTATTGAATTTGTTGTATGTCTTTATTCTTAAAATTTATTTATTTTAAAAAAAATAGTATAATATTTTCAATAACTCATTTTTTAAAAAACATTTTGAAATTTAATTTGTAAACTTCCGTTTTTAAAAAAGTAATTTTTAAAAAAATTTAAAAAAAAAAAAACGAAAACTGGATTTTTTTTTTAAAAAAACAAAAAAAGTAGTCACGGGCTTATCCGTGACTATTATTAATCCGAAATTATTATTTTTTTAAATAAAAAAATAATTAGTCACGGTCGACAACCGTGACTAATTTCAAAATTTTAAATTACCGCCGCGGGCGGTCTTTTACTCAATTTGAAAATTTGAAATATTAGTCACGGTCCAAAGCCGTGACTACTAAAATTAATTTTTAAAAAAAAACTTAGTCACGGTTTCTGACCGTGACTAATACGCCGGAGTGGGGTTCCGGCGGGTATTATAGTCACGGCTTCTGACCGTGACTAGTCCGTGACTAAATTTAGTCACGGTCCGTTGGACGTGACTTCAATTTAGTCACGCCCATTAAGTCACGGATTTAGTCACGGCCAGCGACCGTGACTACATCATTTAGTCACGGAAAAATTGAACTGCTGTCCGTGACTAAGTCCGTGACTACGACCGTGTTTTTTTGTAGTGTATCAGTGACTTGTCAATCTAAAATACGAAACATACTTTTAGTGACTCTTATCCAATTCCTCATACACAGTGACTAGTCATATTTTTTCCAAAAAACATATGTAGTCATATTTTTTATCTGGGAAACTTTATTAGTACGGAGTAATACACGTCATTTTTGGAAAACAATGACTTGGTTCAATATTGTCTTGTGCTCAAACTAACACTAGAATAATAATTAGGAGGAGCTACATACACGCAATGGTGACTAGGAAAAATTGCACCGCGCATCTGTTTCCCATCTTCTTAGGGTTCAATATTGTCTTGTGGAGTTAAAAAACACATTGATCATAGACTATCATTTTACTCAATATGTGCCTTACCTTCTCACTTAAATAATGATGCTGATTTATTCACCAAGTGTTTCCAAACCGTTTCTTTTAATTGTCTTTTATTAGCAGAAGCTTTAATTTGTGTAGTGACAAATCCCACGCTATGGTTTGAGGGGGGTAGTTAAATTTAATTACCATCAAAGTGATAATCATCTTGTTTGTGTAGATAATAGTAAATAAACTTCTAGAACTTAATCTTGTATAAGATAGAATTATGTATTTGTAAAGCTTTTGTGTTTTTCCTTTTCTTGTAGACTCCTATATATGAATGAATAATATACCCATCCCAGCACAAATATTATGGTGAAATCAAAATACATTCAGGGGTTAATTGTGTTTTGCGACACTATATTTTTTGAACGAATTATGCAAACATAATATGTAAACGTATTAATGTAAAGTGCACTCAATTTACACAAGAAAAACCATTTGATTCAAAACGGTTGAAAAACCCTCAACCACTTGTAGAGAATTTTAATTTATTCAATTAAATATATGCTTTTTTTAATAATTGGTCGCACCAATAAGCTCTCATGTTCCATCCTTGTCAGAACCACAAATTAGTTGCTTTAATGAGAAAATGACAAAGTTTTTTGGGACAACCACTAAAGGAAAGTTGACAAAGTCTTGAGTTACTTTTCTGGCTGTATTAGCTAAAGTTGTTGTAGAGAACCATTTTACGTACCTATTTTTGCATATAACTTTTTCTTTATTTTATTAATATAATATATTTTAAATATAACATAGTCAACCAATACAGCCCCTTCAGACAGAATTTCATAAATTTCAACAGAGTCAGCCGATGAAGCCCATTTTGCTATTACCAGAGGAGCTCTAAATTGTTTAGATGCTTTAGAATAATACTCAGAGGGGCGCCTTTAGTCACAATCAAAGTTCAAAAGTCATGCTCAAAAGATGGAATCATGTGATATCCTTCCGTTCCGTGCAAGATATTGACTTGTGCATCAACGACACAACTTTTGAAAGTATATTCTACCCAAGATTCATCATGAACTAGTGATGATCATACATGGATACACAAATTGTAATACTATACCTTAAATTTCTAAATAAAACCCAAATAGAATTTACTACGAAGTATGTAAGAAATACATTTGAGTAATCTTCCCTCAAATGCAAGAAAAAAGGAAAAGGATGACACTCCATTCCCAAGGGCCCTCGATATCGACATGATAGCTTAGTTAACTGGAAGGATGCAGATTGAACTTTAATCACAAGCTGACAGATAACTAGTGGGTTTTGACTTAGGTACTTGCAGAGGCTCTATGCTTTCTTACATAGTAATTAACCTCTTATCGTAGTGCCAAGATTCAAATCCGAGACTTACCTCTTGTGGCACACTCTATCTACCAGTTGAGCTACGTCCCTTGGCCCCTTCTTTTAGACGCAGAGAACAAAAAAGATATAGAAGAATGATACTACA
The DNA here is from genome assembly GCA_945859915.1 of Cuscuta epithymum. NCBI lineage: Eukaryota > Viridiplantae > Streptophyta > Magnoliopsida > Solanales > Convolvulaceae > Cuscuta > Cuscuta epithymum. The sequence continues at coordinate 78,808 of CAMAPF010000054.1, read as the reverse complement.
ACTTTACTCGTATGAATATAATATAGAGTAAACTATTAGCATATAAGGTACTACATGTAACTGATGTAAGTTGTAAGTTGTAACTATGCAGAACAAGTTCAAATCGGATTGTTATAAACTACTAGCAGAAATGTGTGTGCTATTAATTGTTTATATCTTGGTTTCCTACTCATTATAAATGATTTGATTCCAGATTTCTATTAATGTATGTTTACGGAATTGTTAATGAATAACTAATAATATCGGTATTGACAATTACAACAACCACAATACAAGCTAAGTGTGTGTAAAATGTAAAAAATGTCGGGTATAATGTATAAATATTATATTTATATTTTACGAAGTACTTCGTAGAATACTTTGTGAAAACATCATTATATGTTTCCGCAGCCCAAAAAGGTGGATCACTCAGCCCAAACGCCTCCACACACTGATTCTACGGAATGGTGGAGGAATATATTATGATATGATTGCAAATAGTTTCCGAGTGAGCTGGTTTAGAGTGCGGTGCATATTGTGTGAGCAAAATTGTTGACTTATCTATCCTTTTACCCTTTACGCGGAATTGAAAACCATCGTGTGGGCATAATTGTTGACTTTTATTTTAAAAACCATCTTGTTAGAGGTCTTATTTTATTGTCCTTTCATGAAAAACATAAGAGCATTGCTCACACAAAAAACCTTTCTTTCTGCATCAATTTAATTTGATCTCTTTCACTCAGCTCAAAACCCTCACCAAGTATTCGATCTCTCTAGCTCAATCCGGGCAGATTTCAACAATGGTAGACTGGGGTCCTGTGTGTGTGGGAGTAGTACTCTTTATATTTCTTCAGCCGGGACTGCTATTCACGTTCCCTGGCAAAAAGGACCCTATAGATTTCGGAAACATGTATACTAGTGGCCTGGCGATATTATTCCACGCTATTTTCTTCTTCGCCATCTATGCCATTCTCATAATGTGGGTCCAAGTTCACGTCACTGCAGGCTGATCTGGAACTGTTATCTTCAACCCAGAATCTTCTGCTGCTTTACTTCAGTGCTTTGTAGGTTCAATTGGAAATGAAATGCTGGTTCTGATTGTCACTTTTGTCTGTACTTTTAGTGCTCTATATTGTTCCTTAATACAGCTTTCGCAATTGTGATTTCCCTTCCAATATACATTTGATCAGTGCTCCATTTGCTACCGATCTTCTGGGCTTCTACACAATGATTCCATTGATTCGTTTGTTTGGGAACTCTTTTTTTATTTTGACCAATTGAGGAGTTGTTTATGGGGGTTGAGATTTAATGGTACTATCTGATAGAACACACATGTTTAGTTTGGTAAAATTCCTTAAATATAATGTGTTCTAGAATAGTAGAATTCTAGTATCCACCCAATGTCTAATTTTATGATCAAGTCTGTTTTCATCGTAGTACATTCCCCCCTTGAGCCGGATGTAATCTTTTTTACTCTAATTGAGTCAATGTGGTCTCATATGAGATACATACCGGTAAAATGAAATCACTCTAACAAACTGTTCTTAAGTCATTGCATTTGCAGTCCATATTAGAGTACTACTTTCTTATAATCTGCATTTGGTGCTTAGATAACCATATAAGTGACATAAATATATAACTAACAATTAGGGCTGAGCATAATCCACTAAAGATTGAAAAGTCTAATAAAATTGAACCCATCTATCGTTCAGACCAAACCCAAATTCAATGAAGGATGTTTTTAATTGGACTGTAATTTCCTGGTCTGGTCTGGTCTGGTCTGAACTGGTCTGGTAATTGGTCTGGTTTCTTTGTATTTTTGTAACTATCCAAGTCTGGTTAGTCTGGTCTGTTCTGGTCTGGTCTGGGATAGATTACAGTCCAAGTAAAAACATTCTACGGAGTAATTACTGTGATTTTAAATTGCGGTTGGGGATGCGGTCAATGAGGTTGCGGGTAATGCGGCCATTGGTCCAAGCATTTACCGACTCCAGTCTGATCTCGTTCAAAACTTGAAATATTTATGCCCGGTCTAGTCGGAACCAGAATATGAGAATAATCATGTCCTACTCAGTCTTTGACCGGAATTATTCTAAGGGAAAAGGGTCAAATAGGCCCTCAGTTAGGACTTTTTCTGGTGTTCAATCTAGTTAGATGTCTTTGTATTTGTATAGTTGTTTGTTAAATTTGTAAATGTGTGACACCGCACCCGAATGTACTGGAATTTGGAATTTAATACTCCCTCCGTTTCTAAAAGAAAGTCACGGTTTGACTTCACGATTATTAAGGAAATAAATTGACTTTACTGTAGAAAACACTGTTTAGACACTGTTTGGCACTGTTTGGACACTGTTTGGTACTGTTTGACACTGTTTGACACTATTTGGATGTAGATTTCTTTGCCAAATAAGGAAATAAGGGAAGTGTGACTTTTATTTTGGCACATCCAAAAAAGGAAAGTGTGAGGTTCTTTTAGAAACGGAGGGAGTATGTATTTAAATTTTCTAGCGAATAAAAATCGCATAACGGATTGGTATATTTAATTAATGCGCGATTAATTAAATTATTTATCGGGTCCATTATATGAGAATGGGCTACCAAATATTTAGTTGGGTCATCGTAATAATTTTAAAAGCCCAATAAAGTGCTAACTAAAGTTGATAAAAATATTTGGACAACCCGAGTGCTATTTTGGCCCAACCTGTCAAAAATAGCTTGAATAATTGGGGAGGACTTCCTTCACCCACTTGGGGTATTTTACACATCATCTAGCCTCAAATAATAGGGAGGGAGACAACCCAACCTGGGTGGGTGCGTGCAAGTGTGGAGAAGTCTCCTAGAGACAAAAACTACACACCCATGTTATAGTCTTGGACTATTCTTGGGAGTGATTGGATAGAGATACTACTCCCCTATCTCTTGCCTCATCCGCACAAGCCAACCACAAGAGAGGGAGAGAGCTCTAGAGTTGACCCTCACAATCCTCAAGCTTGAAGAAAGCCATAGAAAGGGAAAACCAAAGGAGAAAGGCTAGAAGAAGAGGTAAGAACACACCTTTATTCTTTAACTAGTATTAATCTTGTATGATTTTTAAGGAATCATATGGTGGATTAAACCATGAGTTTTAGACGTTTAAAAGTGTGTAATATTGTTATAAGTGGTGGTATTTAACTTAGAAGAGTCGTGGAATCGATAGGAGTTGAAACCGCCGGAAACCGCCAAGTGTAGGAGGCTGTTCGTAGTTGCAGACCACGAAAGCCGCCCAGCTTTCGTGAAAGCCGCTCGGCTTTCACCTTCTGCCCAGAATTTCACTTTCGATCGGTTTGGAACGGGGATTGATCGAAGGGCTTAACAAAGGCAACTAATTCAGCACTTCATAAGGTGAGGATGGCTGACTATATTGCTTATAATTGTTGGGTTAATTTCATAAGATTACCTAAGATTATTAAATGAGTTTTCATGGATTATTAAGTGATTAATAATGCCTATAAGAAACGAATGAGGTATAAGTAAGTGAAGCATGATATACAAATTTATGAGATATATTGTGTATGATTATGCGATATGAATATGAAGGAATGATAGTTGAAATAACTATAAAATATGGTGATAAAATATACTTTTACTTCATGTATAAGAATCATGAACGGATAAAAGTGATATTTTTGATATTGAGATTAAATTATATTTGGATTGGAAAATCAAATGGAATGAACCTTATAGCTAAGAATTAAGAACTTGGTTGTTTTAAGATTATTGGACTAGTATTGAATTTACTAGCCGGAAAAGTTGGTATAAAAAGTGATAGAACAAATCCTAAGGGCTTGGATTGTGAAAGATGTACCTTAAGTAGTCATATGAAAAGTCTTAAGGTAGAAATGGGTAAACGCTAAGTTACCGTAGGAGTATACCTTAAAGGCTACTCATAGTAGAGGAACCCTAGGCATAGAATTTGCTTAGGGAACTAGTATCGTGACTAGAGGAAGCCTCTAGCACGATGAAGAATGACTGGAGGAAGCCTCCAGCATTCATGTAGGACGACTAGAGGAAGCCTGTAACACCCCACCCGGATCGACCCCGCCGACCCGAGCGGTGTGTCACGAGGCGGAAATCGAAACAGACTTATTTAAAAATTTCATCAGGTTAGGCCATATTTAACAGATTTACAACATAATTTTATTATTGAATAATTGGGACTTACCAGCCCAAAATAAGTAAAAAAATTATTAAACAGGTATAACGTCAATGTTACAAAATTTATTTAACTGCAGCGGAAGGTTCTTACAAAATATCAAAATAAAGTTTATTTTAATACACATCCCATACTTTAAGGGACCCCAAAACACACCATATGCATATGAGACCTATGCCTCCCTTCATCCCGATGCTTCAAGTTGATCCTGAGCTTGACCTACGGGTAGGAAAAACAACACACAACTATCCGCTCAGCAATGTGCTGAGTGGTACGGTAATGATATATACTACGTATAACATATTAAAGCATATATCAAACATATCGTAATTAGCATGTGATTATTAGAACATACTTAATTGAACTGGATAAAATTACATGCATTTCAGAATATTCATATACAGAACAGAATAAGGGTCAGATATCTGACTAGCAGATAATTCATGTTTTTCTTTATGAATAGTTAATAAGACAGACTAATTTACTTAGCCTTAAACTCATGAAAATGGACCTAGACAGAGGAATACTAACGGTAAGGAATACAGTCTCGAGTCTGTACCCACATTACCCAGAAAGGATATGGAAACGTAATCGCCGGAGCTACACGTACCAATTCCTGACAGGAGCTAGCTGAACAGAAAGGATGAGATCACCGAAGAGACCCGATCCTTAACAGAAGAGTAATAGTGTTCTAAAAAGATTTCAGGAGTGTACGCGGTACACTAAACAGGAGAACACTAATTCCTCTAAAACAGAATTTCAGGAGTGTACGTAGTACACTAAACAGAACAGAAGTATTCTCGTCAGAGTGCCAGACCAAGAGTAAGGCTTTTTCAGAAAATATAAACTTGGATTATTTAATCATTAATATTTACGTATGGTGTTTGAAAATAACTAATTAATTCTACCAGAAGTCATGATTTCGAAATATATACTATACTACTATATATCGTGTTGGCCACGCAGTATATTATAAATTTATAAGTGATCAAATAAATTACACATAAATCGTAAAAGTGGCTATAATATTTAGTTATCTAATATTAATTTTACTTATTAAACTAACTTAAACATAAGGAATAACATATAAACATACGTGCTTCGTAACTTAACATGCTTCGTATACAATATATCATTGGTGAGAGTGCTGTTAAGTTTATGCTGTTATTCTATATATGCACTTGTCGGTCCTACTAAATATACATACGTAGTTTACATATCACAGTATTAGTTTCCTAGCATCTACAGCATTAGTGCATTCATTATAATATTAATTAGTACCTTACGTAATATATTAGTAATGAGTGCCGCATGTCATAAAATTATTATTAGTATGAATGTATATTATGTACTTACGTAGATAACATATCAACCAGGTATATTTATGAAAATCATATCACTATATTATGAAGCCTAGGCATAGCTGGTTTTAATTCTACTAAATTTTATATACTCAATTTCAAAGAATATACACAAAATATTACTAACTTATACAATGTTCATCATCCCCATAACATAACAGGAAATGGGGACGGAATTAATAATAATATCGAAATACATATTAATCTAACCGGGGCGGGAACGTACTGACCTTATAGACAAAATTTATCTGAAAATTAAATCTCCCAAGGTTGTACTCCTGATATACGACTATCTCCTCTAGAATAATATTTCTTTGGTTAAATATTTTTGTCACTTGAAATCTATTGAAACTTGAAAGGTATTCCCTATTTATATGGATAATTTGGACCGCCATACATGATCCTTGTCACTTTAGAAAATGTCTGATTAACACAAGTGTCCAATGATGAGGACATAGTTTTGCTGCGTCAATATTCTTCCAAGTTCCTTGAGTGGATTAGTCACCGTAAATGAATAAAATATTGCAACTAGAAATTCTAATAGTGCTAACCGTGTTGACTCACTTAACATGCTATTTATCTTTTAGCCATAATACTTTCATTTACATACGGTAAGAAAAATTTCATAAAATAAGATTTAAGAGTTTTCAGTAAAAAGAAATAATTAGGAAGAAAATCCCAATTTTGACCAAATTATAATTATTTATTTAAATTGTTATTATAGTTTTATTCGTATCTGGTCTTAACAATTAGACCAGATTTTGGGGCGTTACATTTCTCTCCCTCTTAAAAGAATTTCGCCCTCGAAATTACCTTAGCTAGTGTCCTTGAATAGATGTGGATATTGGGTCAGCATAGCTTCTTCTGTTTCCCATGTTGCTTCTTCTGTGGTGTGGTTTCTCCAGAGAACTTTGACTAGAGGAACTTTTTTATTTCTTAACACTTTTACATCTCTAGCGAGTATCTGTACCGGTTCTTCTTCATATGTCAAATCTTTATCAATCTCCACAGTTCCGGGTGTCAGTACATGTGAAGGATCTGATCTGTACCTCCTTAGCATAGATACATGAAATACATCATGTATTTGACTTAGTTCGGGGGGTAATTCTAGTCGATAGGCTACAGGACCAATACGCTCAGTGATTTCATAAGGTCCAATAAACCTCGGACTTAACTTACCCTTTTTACCGAAACGAAGTACTTTCTTCCAAGGAGATACTTTCAGAAAAACTTTCTCTCCCATGTCATACTCGATATCACGACGCTTGAGATCTGCATATGATTTTTGTCTATCAGATGCCGTTTTGAGTCGTTCTTGAATCAATTTGATCTTCTCCTCCGTTTCTTGAATCATATCAGGCCCAATAATTTTTCTCTCGCTTAGCTCTGTCCAACAGACTGGAGTTCTGCACTTGCGACCATAGAGAGCTTCGTATGGTGTCATTTGGATAGTAGCCTGATAGCTGTTGTTGTATGCAAACTCCATAAGAGGTAGATATTTCTCCCAACTTCCTGTGAATTCAATAGCACATCCTCGCATCATATCTTCAAGAATTTGAATAACTCTTTCAGATTGACCATCTGTTTGAGGATGAAAAGCTGTGCTGAAGTTTAGTTTTGTACCAAGTGCCTTCTGTAAACTTCCCCAAAACTGAGAAGTAAATCTTGGATCTCTATCAGACACGATAGACAGTGGTACCCCGTGTAATCGAACAATTTCTTGAATGTAGAGTTCTGTCAACTTATTCAAAGAGAAATCTCTTCGAATGGGAATGAAATGTGTAGATTTGGTAAGTCGATCAACAATTACCCAAACCGAGTCGTTCTTCTTGGGTGTCAACGGTAGACCTATCACAAAATCCATGGTTATGCGATCCCATTTCCATTCTGGTATAGTGATGGGTTGTAACAATCCAGATGGAACCTGGTGTTCGGCTTTTACCTGTTGACAAGTAAGACACTTTGAAGTATACTCGGTGATATCACGTTTCATACCTGACCACCAATATAGGTTCTTCAAGTCTTTGAACATTTTGTTGTTGCCTGGGTGCATAGAGTATTTTGTTTCATGTGCCTCACAAAGGATTCTTTGTTTAATCTCCCCTTCCGGAACAACTAAACGTCCTCGAAAGTGCAATCCACCATTATCTTGTTTAGTGAAATCTGGTCTCTCCCCCTTAGAAACTGACTCTGCTATTTGAAGGCATCGATCATCAGATTTCTGAGCTGCTATGATTTCCTCTTGAAGTGAAGGTTTGAGATGTAATTCAGCTAGAGTTTTCCGACTTAAAGCATCTGCCACGACGTTTGCTTTTCCCGGGTGATAATCGATTACACAATCGTAATCCTTGATTAACTCTAACCAACGCCTTTGTCTCAAATTTAGCTCTTTCTGGGTTGGAAGATATTTCAGACTTTTGTGGTCGGTAAAGATATAACATCTTTCTCCATAAAGATAATGCCGCCAAATTTTTAGAGCGAAGACAATGGCTGCTAGCTCCAGATCGTGTGTGGGATAGTTCTTTTCGTGCTCTTTGAGTTGTCTTGAAGCATATGCGATTACCTTTCCTTCTTGCATTAGTACACATCCCAATCCATTATGAGAGGCATCACTATACACGGTGAAGTCTTTACCGGATACAGGTTGGACAAGTACTGGAGCTTCAGTGAGAACTTTCTTTAGTTTATCAAAACTCTCTTGACAAGATGGTGTCCATTCAAAACGTGTATTCTTTTTCAGAAGTTTATGAAGGGGTGAAGCTATCAAGGAAAAGCCTTTAACAAAACGACGATAGTAACCAGCTAATCCCAGAAAACTTCGAACCTCTGACACATTTCGAGGCGGTTTCCAGTTTGTAATGGCTTGTACTTTGGTGGGATCCACGCTTATACCATCTGCTGAGATGACATGACCCAAGAAAATTACTTTATCAAGCCAAAATTCACACTTTGAAAACTTAGCATAGAGTTCGTGTTTCTTTAGTGTTTCCAGTACGATCTTGAGATGTTCCTTGTGTTCCTCCTCGGACTTTGAATAGATCAAGACGTCATCAATAAAGACAACAACGAATTGGTCAAGGAATGGTTTGAAAACTCTATTCATCAAGTCCATAAAAGCGGCCGGAGCATTGGTTAGCCCGAAAGGCATGACCAAAAATTCATAATGACCGTATCTGGTTCGAAATGCAGTCTTGGATACATCCTCTTTTTTTACAGGTAGTTGATGATATCCCGATCGAAGATCGATCTTTGAAAATACTCGTGCTCCTCTTAGTTGATCAAAAAGATCATCAATTCTCGGCAACGGGTAACGATTTTTCACCGTTACTTTGTTCAATTGTCGATAATCAATGCAAAGTCTCATAGAGCCATCTTTTTTCTTCACAAATAGAACCGGTGCACCCCATGGAGACACACTAGGTTGGATAAATCCCTTATCTAAGAGATCTTGAAGTTGTGCCTTTAACTCTTTCATCTCGGCAGGAGCCATTCGATATGGAGTTGCTGAAATGGGTGTTGTACCAGGTACTAATTCAATGGAAAATTCCACTTCTCGAGATGGTGGTAGTCCCGGTAACTCTTCAGGGAAGACATCAGGAAAATTTCGAACGATAGGGATATCATTCACTGTCAGAGCTTCTTTCTTCGTGTCCCAAACATATGCTAGATATGCTTGACATCTCTTACGCATCAGCCTTTTCGCGTGCATCATAGAAATAAGTTGAGGTGGTTTTGGAAATAATTCTCCAGGTACAAGAATAGTATCACCATGTTCAGTTTGAAGTAGTAACGTTTTGTCTTGACAATTCACTACAGCTTTATGCTTAGAAAGCCAATCCATACCAAGAATTACATCAAATTCTCGATATGGTAATTCGATAAGATCCGCTTTGAATTGTTTCCCTTGAACCTCTAAAGGACATTGTCGAAATACTTCATTAACAATGATACTTTTCCCTAAAGGCGTGGATACCTCCATTTGAAAATCTAGATGCTCTTTTGGATGTTCATTTAAACAAGATGGGCGAACACATATATAGGAATGTGTGGAACCAGGATCAATCAATACAGATATATCAGTGTTGAAAAGGGTGAACATACCAATAATGACGTCATTTTCGGGTTGCTCTTCCCTGGCTTGCATGGCATAAGTCCGAGCTTGAGGACGGCCTTGCGTAGGCCTGTTTACTGTTTCAGAGTTGTTTCTAGCATTACCCTGGGTACGAGTTTGTTGGCTCCTCTGCGGGGGCTGAGTAGGACGAACTGGTGCTGAAGAGGCATCACCTGTAACAAGCAATGGGCATTCTCGGAGCATGTGCCCCATTTGACCACAACGGAAACAAGCTCCGGATGCTCTTCTACATTCACCGAGATGGTGTTTACCACAAAAGGAACATAGCGGTACACTTTTAACCTGTGAGACTGGTGGTCGAGATTTGTTGCTACCAGATATGGACATGGCACGAGATGGTTCATTAAATCGGGACCAGTGACTCTGAGATTTGCCCTTCCCACTTTCATGTTTCTTTCCCGTCGAGTTCTTGGTCGGTGCTGAGTGTGAAAATGTTCCCTTACTAGTCTTTCTTCTACGCCACCCCTCAAAGCTTTGAGCGGCATCAATAAGCTGTGTGAAGCTGCTGTGGCGTAAGGTAACCACTTGACCAGCGATTTCTTCGTTGAGCCCATATTCAAACTTCCGACATTTGTCAGCTTCCTCTCGCACCATATCTGCAGCATACTTGCTTAAACGAAGGAATTCATACGCATACTCCGCCACTGTCATGGATCCTTGTGTCAGATCCATAAATTGCCGTTTTCGTTCCTCTTGGTACTAGGCTGGAACAAATTGATCTATAAAACGTGCTTGGAAATAGTCCCACGTCACGGGTCTTGTTAGGTCAGGTCTGAGGAGAACTGATTTCCACCAATCGTAGGCTCCATGTTGCAGCAAGCTGATTGCATGTCGTGGGCGATCGGTTATTGGAACTTGAAGGTCTTCTAACACTCGAGCAGTTTGCTCGAGCCAAAATTCGGCAACTTCCGGTGTATCTCCCCTTTTTCCGAAGAAAATAGAGGCACCATTCCTTTTTAGCTTCTCGATTGTGATGGATTCTCGCGAATCTCCATTTGGAACCGCGTTTTGCACTAACCGCTGGAAAAACCCGGCCATTTGTTGCATAAATGGATCCGGCTGCTGATTTTCTTCATGATGCCCATTTACGTTTGCGGATCCGTGTACAGAGTGTTCACTAGGGTCTTCAGAAGACATTGCTAAGCCTAAATGTTTAAAATTAAATAATAACTTAATTATCTATTGTACTTACCAAATATTGGGATGAGAGGCGGCCTTCTAATATGCAATGCAAATTATAAAAATATACCCATTTACCCCAGGTTTAGAAGAATCATTTTAAAACCATTGGCTCTGATACCAAAATGTAACACCCCACCCGGATCGACCCCGCCGACCCGAGCGGTGTGTCACGAGGCGGAAATCGAAACAGACTTATTTAAAAATTTCATCAGGTTAGGCCATATTTAACAGATTTACAACATAATTTTATTATTGAATAATTGGGACTTACCAGCCCAAAATAAGTAAAAAAATTATTAAACAGGTATAACGTCAATGTTACAAAATTTATTTAACTGCAGCGGAAGGTTCTTACAAAATATCAAAATAAAGTTTATTTTAATACACATCCCATACTTTAAGGGACCCCAAAACACACCATATGCATATGAGACCTATGCCTCCCTTCATCCCGATGCTTCAAGTTGATCCTGAGCTTGACCTACGGGTAGGAAAAACAACACACAACTACCCGCTCAGCAATGTGCTGAGTGGTACGGTAATGATATATACTACGTATAACATATTAAAGCATATATCAAACATATCGTAATTAGCATGTGATTATTAGAACATACTTAATTGAACTGGATAAAATTACATGCATTTCAGAATATTCATATACAGAACAGAATAAGATCAGATATCTGACTAGCAGATAATTCATGTTTTTCTTTATGAATAGTTAATAAGACAGACTAATTTACTTAGCCTTAAACTCAAGAAACTGGACCTAGACAGAGGAATACTAACGGTAAGGAATACAGTCTCGAGTCTGTACCCACATTACCCAGAAAGGATATGGAAACGTAATCGCCGGAGCTACACGTACCAATTCCTGACAGGAGCTAGCTGAACAGAAAGGATGAGATCACCGAAGAGACCCGATCCTTAACAGAAGAGTAATAGTGTTCTAAAAAGATTTCAGGAGTGTACGCGGTACACTAAATAGGAGAACACTAATTCCTCTAAAACAGAATTTCAGGAGTGTACGTAGTACACTAAACAGAACAGAAGTATTCTCGTCAGAGTGCCAGACCAAGAGTAAGGCTTTTTCAGAAAATATAAACTTGGATTATTTAATCATTAATATTTACGTATGGTGTTTGAAAATAACTAATTAATTCTACCAGAAGTCATGATTTCGAAATATATACTATACTACTATATATCGTGTTGGCCACGCAGTATATTATAAATTTATAAGTGATCAAATAAATTACACATAAATCGTAAAAGTGGCTATAATATTTAGTTATCTAATATTAATTTTACTTATTAAACTAACTTAAACATAAGGAATAACATATAAACATACATGCTTCGTAACTTAACATGCTTCGTATACAATATATCATTGGTGAGAGTGCTGTTAAGTTTATGCTGTTATTCTATATATGCACTTGTCGGTCCTACTAAATATACATACGTAGTTTACATATCACAGTATTAGTTTCCTAGCATCTACAGCATTAGTGCATTCATTATAATATTAATTAGTACCTTACGTAATATATTAGTAATGAGTGCCGCATGTCATAAAATTATTATTAGTATGAATGTATATTATGTACTTACGTAGATAACATATCAACCAGGTATATTTATGAAAATCATATCACTATATTATGAAGTGAAGGTTTGAGATGTAATTCAGCTAGAGTTTTCCGACTTAAAGCATCTGCCACGACGTTTGCTTTTCCCGGGTGATAATCGATTACACAATCGTAATCCTTGATTAACTCTAACCAACGCCTTTGTCTCAAATTTAGCTCTTTCTGGGTTGGAAGATATTTCAGACTTTTGTGGTCGGTAAAGATATAACATCTTTCTCCATAAAGATAATGCCGCCAAATTTTTAGAGCGAAGACAATGGCTGCTAGCTCCAGATCGTGTGTGGGATAGTTCTTTTCGTGCTCTTTGAGTTGTCTTGAAGCATATGCGATTACCTTTCCTTCTTGCATTAGTACACATCCCAATCCATTATGAGAGGCATCACTATACACGGTGAAGTCTTTACCGGATACAGGTTGGACAAGTACTGGAGCTTCAGTGAGAACTTTCTTTAGTTTATCAAAACTCTCTTGACAAGATGGTGTCCATTCAAAACGTGTATTCTTTTTCAGAAGTTTATGAAGGGGTGAAGCTATCAAGGAAAAGCCTTTAACAAAACGACGATAGTAACCAGCTAATCCCAGAAAACTTCGAACCTCTGACACATTTCGAGGCGGTTTCCAGTTTGTAATGGCTTGTACTTTGGTGGGATCCACGCTTATACCATCTGCTGAGATGACATGACCCAAGAAAATTACTTTATCAAGCCAAAATTCACACTTTGAAAACTTAGCATAGAGTTCGTGTTTCTTTAGTGTTTCCAGTACGATCTTGAGATGTTCCTTGTGTTCCTCCTCGGACTTTGAATAGATCAAGACGTCATCAATAAAGACAACAACGAATTGGTCAAGGAATGGTTTGAAAACTCTATTCATCAAGTCCATAAAAGCGGCCGGAGCATTGGTTAGCCCGAAAGGCATGACCAAAAATTCATAATGACCGTATCTGGTTCGAAATGCAGTCTTGGATACATCCTCTTTTTTTACAGGTAGTTGATGATATCCCGATCGAAGATCGATCTTTGAAAATACTCGTGCTCCTCTTAGTTGATCAAAAAGATCATCAATTCTCGGCAACGGGTAACGATTTTTCACCGTTACTTTGTTCAATTGTCGATAATCAATGCAAAGTCTCATAGAGCCATCTTTTTTCTTCACAAATAGAACCGGTGCACCCCATGGAGACACACTAGGTTGGATAAATCCCTTATCTAAGAGATCTTGAAGTTGTGCCTTTAACTCTTTCATCTCGGCAGGAGCCATTCGATATGGAGTTGCTGAAATGGGTGTTGTACCAGGTACTAATTCAATGGAAAATTCCACTTCTCGAGATGGTGGTAGTCCCGGTAACTCTTCAGGGAAGACATCAGGAAAATTTCGAACGATAGGGATATCATTCACTGTCAGAGCTTCTTTCTTCGTGTCCCAAACATATGCTAGATATGCTTGACATCTCTTACGCATCAGCCTTTTCGCGTGCATCATAGAAATAAGTTGAGGTGGTTTTGGAAATAATTCTCCAGGTACAAGAATAGTATCACCATGTTCAGTTTGAAGTAGTAACGTTTTGTCTTGACAATTCACTACAGCTTTATGCTTAGAAAGCCAATCCATACCAAGAATTACATCAAATTCTCGATATGGTAATTCGATAAGATCCGCTTTGAATTGTTTCCCTTGAACCTCTAAAGGACATTGTCGAAATACTTCATTAACAATGATACTTTTCCCTAAAGGCGTGGATACCTCCATTTGAAAATCTAGATGCTCTTTTGGATGTTCATTTAAACAAGATGGGCGAACACATATATAGGAATGTGTGGAACCAGGATCAATCAATACAGATATATCAGTGTTGAAAAGGGTGAACATACCAATAATGACGTCATTTTCGGGTTGCTCTTCCCTGGCTTGCATGGCATAAGTCCGAGCTTGAGGACGGCCTTGCGTAGGCCTGTTTACTGTTTCAGAGTTGTTTCTAGCATTACCCTGGGTACGAGTTTGTTGGCTCCTCTGCGGGGGCTGAGTAGGACGAACTGGTGCTGAAGAGGCATCACCTGTAACAAGCAATGGGCATTCTCGGAGCATGTGCCCCATTTGACCACAACGGAAACAAGCTCCGGATGCTCTTCTACATTCACCGAGATGGTGTTTACCACAAAAGGAACATAGCGGTACACTTTTAACCTGTGAGACTGGTGGTCGAGATTTGTTGCTACCAGATATGGACATGGCACGAGATGGTTCATTAAATCGGGACCAGTGACTCTGAGATTTGCCCTTCCCACTTTCATGTTTCTTTCCCGTCGAGTTCTTGGTCGGTGCTGAGTGTGAAAATGTTCCCTTACTAGTCTTTCTTCTACGCCACCCCTCAAAGCTTTGAGCGGCATCAATAAGCTGTGTGAAGCTGCTGTGGCGTAAGGTAACCACTTGACCAGCGATTTCTTCGTTGAGCCCATATTCAAACTTCCGACATTTGTCAGCTTCCTCTCGCACCATATCTGCAGCATACTTGCTTAAACGAAGGAATTCATACGCATACTCCGCCACTGTCATGGATCCTTGTGTCAGATCCATAAATTGCCGTTTTCGTTCCTCTTGGTACTAGGCTGGAACAAATTGATCTATAAAACGTGCTTGGAAATAGTCCCACGTCACGGGTCTTGTTAGGTCAGGTCTGAGGAGAACTGATTTCCACCAATCGTAGGCTCCATGTTGCAGCAAGCTGATTGCATGTCGTGGGCGATCGGTTATTGGAACTTGAAGGTCTTCTAACACTCGAGCAGTTTGCTCGAGCCAAAATTCGGCAACTTCCGGTGTATCTCCCCTTTTTCCGAAGAAAATAGAGGCACCATTCCTTTTTAGCTTCTCGATTGTGATGGATTCTCGCGAATCTCCATTTGGAACCGCGTTTTGCACTAACCGCTGGAAAAACCCGGCCATTTGTTGCATAAATGGATCCGGCTGCTGATTTTCTTCATGATGCCCATTTACGTTTGCGGATCCGTGTACAGAGTGTTCACTAGGGTCTTCAGAAGACATTGCTAAGCCTAAATGTTTAAAATTAAATAATAACTTAATTATCTATTGTACTTACCAAATATTGGGATGAGAGGCGGCCTTCTAATATGCAATGCAAATTATAAAAATATACCCATTTACCCCAGGTTTAGAAGAATCATTTTAAAACCATTGGCTCTGATACCAAAATGTAACACCCCACCCGGATCGACCCCGCCGACCCGAGCGGTGTGTCACGAGGCGGAAATCGAAACAGACTTATTTAAAAATTTCATCAGGTTAGGCCATATTTAACAGATTTACAACATAATTTTATTATTGAATAATTGGGACTTACCAGCCCAAAATAAGTAAAAAAATTATTAAACAGGTATAACGTCAATGTTACAAAATTTATTTAACTGCAGCGGAAGGTTCTTACAAAATATCAAAATAAAGTTTATTTTAATACACATCCCATACTTTAAGGGACCCCAAAACACACCATATGCATATGAGACCTATGCCTCCCTTCATCCCGATGCTTCAAGTTGATCCTGAGCTTGACCTACGGGTAGGAAAAACAACACACAACTACCCGCTCAGCAATGTGCTGAGTGGTACGGTAATGATATATACTACGTATAACATATTAAAGCATATATCAAACATATCGTAATTAGCATGTGATTATTAGAACATACTTAATTGAACTGGATAAAATTACATGCATTTCAGAATATTCATATACAGAACAGAATAAGATCAGATATCTGACTAGCAGATAATTCATGTTTTTCTTTATGAATAGTTAATAAGACAGACTAATTTACTTAGCCTTAAACTCAAGAAACTGGACCTAGACAGAGGAATACTAACGGTAAGGAATACAGTCTCGAGTCTGTACCCACATTACCCAGAAAGGATATGGAAACGTAATCGCCGGAGCTACACGTACCAATTCCTGACAGGAGCTAGCTGAACAGAAAGGATGAGATCACCGAAGAGACCCGATCCTTAACAGAAGAGTAATAGTGTTCTAAAAAGATTTCAGGAGTGTACGCGGTACACTAAATAGGAGAACACTAATTCCTCTAAAACAGAATTTCAGGAGTGTACGTAGTACACTAAACAGAACAGAAGTATTCTCGTCAGAGTGCCAGACCAAGAGTAAGGCTTTTTCAGAAAATATAAACTTGGATTATTTAATCATTAATATTTACGTATGGTGTTTGAAAATAACTAATTAATTCTACCAGAAGTCATGATTTCGAAATATATACTATACTACTATATATCGTGTTGGCCACGCAGTATATTATAAATTTATAAGTGATCAAATAAATTACACATAAATCGTAAAAGTGGCTATAATATTTAGTTATCTAATATTAATTTTACTTATTAAACTAACTTAAACATAAGGAATAACATATAAACATACATGCTTCGTAACTTAACATGCTTCGTATACAATATATCATTGGTGAGAGTGCTGTTAAGTTTATGCTGTTATTCTATATATGCACTTGTCGGTCCTACTAAATATACATACGTAGTTTACATATCACAGTATTAGTTTCCTAGCATCTACAGCATTAGTGCATTCATTATAATATTAATTAGTACCTTACGTAATATATTAGTAATGAGTGCCGCATGTCATAAAATTATTATTAGTATGAATGTATATTATGTACTTACGTAGATAACATATCAACCAGGTATATTTATGAAAATCATATCACTATATTATGAAGCCTAGGCATAGCTGGTTTTAATTCTACTAAATTTTATATACTCAATTTCAAAGAATATACACAAAATATTACTAACTTATACAATGTTCATCATCCCCATAACATAACAGGAAATGGGGACGGAATTAATAATAATATCGAAATACATATTAATCTAACCGGGGCGGGAACGTACTGACCTTATAGACAAAATTTATCTGAAATAGATGGGCGTGGCTTGAAGTCACGGGGAAAGGGTTGAATGTTTTCAAAGTGAACATGGGCCTTCGGGCCGACTAGTTGACTTTATATATAAAGTAAGTATATTTTCAAAGAGGGTAACCAAGGGTTATGACCTATAATATAATATCACTCTATTTGAGGGTCTTGGAAATTGAAACATTGATTATACTTAGTATAGTTGTCATTGTACTTGTCAAATGCTTCCAAGTACTGGCCTCCCCTTCACGGGGGAGGCCACCTCACAGTTTTCAGGTAGGGGATAAAGCTCGATATCATCGCCTGTTGCTTTGGGAAGCTCGAGGAGAGAAGACGTAGTTCGTGCTTCCTCCGTTTCTATTTCAAATATATTTAAATAAATGCTCATGGATAATATTCTTGAATAAATATTTGGGGGCTTGTATGCCCATGTTTGCCACGTGTGGCTTGAATATTTGTATTAATGTTTCCGCTGCTTACATGAATATTTTACATTATGATTGTTTATGGATGTACTATTGTGAATGGTATTCAAGACGCCTAGTATAGTATGGATGAGTTGGACTGGGGTTGAATATTCGTACTGTACGGCGGGTTGTTGACGTGTCCGGTAGGTCCGGAGCGTGACAAAATGGGCCACAAGAGCCATATCAGCCCATTAGCCTCTCTTGTAAGCCATAAGTTAGCCATCCCCTCTTATAAAAGGAAGCTAACTTATGAGGAAAACCTAGCTGAGGCATTAGAGTATAGAGGCATAATAGAGATAGAATAGTTTCAAGCTGCTCTCTCTCTCTAGAGGGAGAGCAGCGGCCGGTAATCACGATGTACCAAGTTCATGATGAAATCTATCTGCTTCTTCTTTGATTTCTATGGTTGTTTGTTTGTTAGAATAGGGACTAGCACCCTCGAACTTACTTAAAAAGGTCAAATAAACTCTTGTATAGGAGGCTCTGTCCGGCCGTCGCCATTTGGGCAGTTCCCGGTGCGTTTTTTTTTATGAAATTTTTTTAGTATCTTATTTATTAAGTCTAGTTTACGCATACTAAATTTCAGCTAACAATTCAATCGTGAAGGCATTCAAATAAATTCTTGAAGATAACTGCGCTTTTAACTACGCAATTATCTTCAAGAATTCATTTGTATGCCTTCCCGGTTGAAGTTTTAGCTGAAATTTGGTATGAGTAAACTAGACTTAATGAATAAGATGCTCAAAAAATTTCATCAAAAACTTCCCCTGGGAACCGCCCCAAATGGCGACGGCCGGACAGAGCCTCCTATATAAGGACTGATTTGACCTTTTTATGTAAGTTTGAGGGCCTATCTGACCCGATCTTTGATCCTATTAATTTAGTGGTTCTTGTTTTTAAACAAATCGGTCATGGATGAGTGCCCGACATAGGAGATTTAAAGTTTTTAAGTATGATACTTGTGACGAAGTTTAATTTGCTTGAAATATGCTCTCAAGGTGAATTCTCTTGGTGTAAAAATAACAAATCCAAGCCAAAAAAAATCAAAAAACAACCCATTCATGCAGATATCCATGCTTTGACTTCTTGTTGAAAGCAAACTGCAATTAAAAGAACAGAGTAAATTATAAACACATTAAGGGTGGGTTTGCAAATGATTTAAAAAAGCCCTTCTCAACTTGTGGCATAAAAAAACACTTATTTTATCAAACACTACCAACTTTTATTAACCAAGCATTCCAGCCTAGCTGGCTCTGAGGTTACCGTGCCTAGTGAGAGGTCTCGAGTTCGAAACCCGCTAGGCACATAAGGGTTCGAAACTCAATGGGCTGAGTTTCAGCCCAGATTACCCCAAGCCCCCCAAACCCCCTCCCCCAGACGCCCCTTGGAGTAAAAAAAAAAAAAAAACTACCAACTTTTATTTTTCTCAGCTTTCGTGTCAAAGTGCTTTTAGTTTTTGTATTACCCAAAAAACACTTATTTTACCAAACACTACCAACTTTTACTTTTCAAAATCACGTTTTTCTCAAATACTATCAACTTTATTTAATCACTTCTCCCCATTTCATAAAAAAAGTACTTTTTTAAAAGCAGAAGCTGTTGCAAACAGACCCTACAACTTTAACTTGCTTTCATTGCATAACGCAGTATCTAATTTGCAGAGGTCTTTGACCTAATATTTAAGTAGCAATTAGGAAATAAACAACAAATTGTTTCTTTCGCTCAAGTACAGTATAGAGAAACTTCCTTGAACTGAAAGTAATTAGTAAACTTTAGCCCATCCACCCAAGACCCAGTACCATTATTCTCATTGTTTATTTATTGTGTGAAGTACAGACATAAATGGCACTATTATCTGAGGAAGAAGTTTACCCAAAAGAGAGCTAGATTGAAATTAAAGACAACTACTTACTTGATCCAGAGCTTTTCAAATGTCAAGATATGATGATCATGGTGTCCATCCTGAGAGGGCACTCTGGCCAGCTCTCAATCTATTTGCTAAGGTTCCCAAAATATACCTAAGACAATTCTGGGGAGCCATACACTACGTAACCACCACACCAATCTCGACCCTTGAAGTCACCTTAGCCAACTCTCCCATTCAAATCACCCATTCTACCCTCAGAACCTTTCTCCACCTCCCCACAAGTACCGAATTTGACCCTTTTCCCGTTGACCAAGTCCACCTAGCCGATGTGCTCCGCATAGGTCATCTTTCACCCCTTACCCTTTTTACCCACTTCATGGCGAACCGATTACCCCGTCCCTGGAGATCTTTATTTGCCATACTCAACAAGTCCATGGCAAGAATTATGATTCAGCTCAGATCATCTGGTCTGAAATTCTAGAACAATTTGCAATAGAGAATCCGACAAGAAGGTCAAGTACATCCCATATGTAAGGTGGTTCTCTATTCTGATCGATCACTTCATGAAAGAAGACACCACCATACTAGCCAGACCACCACTTGAGCACTATGAGATCCCAAAGTTGCTATACTTAAAGAAATTTGAGAATGAACAAACCATGAGGCCGATGCCAATTCTTGATGTTCTTATCAACCTGGCTAATCAAAACGATCCAATCGTCATTGACTATAAGGTACAAATCTCTTCTTTTCCTACGACACAGTCAAACCCCACTGTGTCTATCCAAGGAACTCAGTCGAGTGGTAGGAAGGGTCCGAGAGCGTCTAAACCATAGAAGAGGGCAGGTAAGACTCAGTCCAAGAGAATTGATGCATGTCTCCTCTACCATTATGTCACCCCCAGCATCTACACTATCTCCAACTCACCCCATAGGTTCAGGTTCTGACGTTGTCAGTTCCCGAGTAGAAGCCGCTACATTGAGTTCAATAGCGTAAATTGAGCCAAACCTAGACCACTCAACTGTCTCCCGACAGATGGTTGTTTCATCCACTCACGGGGAGCCCATTACAAATAGTGAACAATCCCACATTGTAAACTCATGCACGTTAGGTCTTGTGTCCACCATCCCAGATATTTTTCCTATTTCTAGGGCACAACCTTCATCACTTTTTGAAACTGGTTTCTTACCACCAGTCACAACAACCGGAGGTACACCTAGGATGGTTGAAAGTCTTGCCAAATGATTGTCCCCAACAGGCCATGGCACCACTATTTTTACTGATGCTGTGATAATAGATACTACCTCCCGTCCAACTATGTTTGGGACAATTCGGTTTACGATGCTTGAGTAACGATAAAGCAAACAGATCCCTGTCTGTTGAAGATGGAGCCTTGTTTGGAATGCAGGAGTATATACCCGACCGGGTATGTTGGGTTACCCGATCGGGTATGAGGTGTTTGATGGGTCGAGTATTTCCCTGGTTTCTACACTCGATCGAGTATTGATCATTACTCGGTCGAGTATGCGTGTAAGGGTTACTCGGGTTATATTCTGGAGTTTATACTCGATCGAGTATGGAGGTATACTCGGTCGAGTATGTGTAAAAACACTACTCGGGCAGAATTCTGGAATCTATACTCGGTCGAGTATGTATGTATACTCGATCGAGTATACGGGAAAAATTAATGACGGGATTAAGTTTTGGGCCTGCGGCCTTAACCCTTGTTTAGGCTTTCTTAAACCTATTTAAACATCCCTAATGTATCTGAAAACATACCAGACGCTGGAATAATAATACATCTCTCTCTCGTTCGCCGTGGACTAGCGTAATCACACCGATTGCGTGAACCACGTAAATTCTTGTGTTCTTGCTTTAAATTTATCGTTTATCTTAGCCTAATCGTGATAATTAACAACTGGTATCAAAGCTATGGCTGACGAAGGGAAGGTTAAGATCGATAAATTTGATGGTCAAGATTTCGCTGTCTGGAAGATGCAAATCGAGGATTATCTCTACCAGAAAAAGCTTCATCTACCCTTGTCTGAGAACAAGCCAGAGACGATGGCGGAGGCGGAGTGGAACTTGTTGGACCGACAGGCTCTTGGTGTGGTGAGGTTGTCGTTGGCGAAAAACGTTGCTTACAACATCGTCAACGAGAAGACAACGTTTGGACTGCTCAAGGCGTTATCCAACATGTACGAGAAACCCTCAGCGGCCAACAAGGTTTTCTTAATCAGACAGTTGGTGAATACAAGAATGAAGGAAGGTGCATCCGTGACAGATCACATCAACGAGTTTAATTCAATCATATCCAGGTTAGGATCGGTTGAGATTAAATTCGATGATGAAGTTCAAGCACTACTTTTGTTATCATCTTTGCCCGATAGTTGGTCCGGTACAGTCACAGCAGTTAGTAGTTCGGCTGGAACCACTAAGCTTACCTTTGAAGGTATTCGTGACTTAATCCTTGGTGAGGATATCCGGAGGAGAAGTTCGGGGGATAGCTCCAATAGTTTGTTGAGTACTGAAGACAGGGGCAGAAAATCCACTAAAGGGGGTAACAAGAAGGGAAGATCAAAGTCGAGGAAGAGGGGTCAATCCAAGAACAGGAAGGACATCAATTGTTGGAATTGCAAGGAGAATGGACACTTCAGAAATCAGTGCCCAAAAGCCCCAGCAGACAAAGGCAAGAAGGAGGTGAATGTGGCAGAGGATTATGAAGATGTTCTAATTTGCAGCGTTGAGAATTCAGTTGAGTCCTGGATCATGGATTCAGGTGCGTCGTTTCATGCTTGTCATTGCAGGGATTTGATGAAAAATTTCAGGCCCTACGGCGGAAGAGTTCGTTTGGCGGATGATAAATCCCTGGAGATCACGGGTATTGGGGATGTTGATCTCAGTACCACCTTGGGTACAACCTGGAGGCTGAAAGATGTCAGGTATATTCCAGACCTGAAGAAGATGTTGATCTCAGTAGGACAGCTTGATGAGGAAGGCCATAACGTTAGTTTTGGCAACAAACAATGGAAGGTAACAAAGGGAAAGCTGGTCATTGCTCGTGGGCAAAAGCATGGTACACTGTACATGGTTGAAGTGTCTACAGATGGAGCAAACGCAGCAGTTGAAGATACAGGGATCTCTACTTTGTGGCATCAAAGACTTGGGCACATAAGTGAGAATGGAATGAAGATGTTGTCTTCAAAGGGCAAAATCCCAGATTTGAAGAATTCAAAGTTGACCTTTTGTGAGCCATGTGTTCTAGGCAAACAAAAGAGGGTAACCTTTGTGAAGACAGGACAACAACCCAAGACTGAGCGGCTTGAGTTGATTCATTCAGATGTCTATGGACCTACAAAGGTCTCTTCAATTGGAGGTTCCCGCTACTATGTTACATTCATTGATGACTCTACACGGAAGGTATGGGTTTATTTTCTTAAAAATAAATCCGATGTCTTTAACACTTTTAAGAAGTTCAAAGCTGCAGTTGAGAATGAAACAAATCTCAAAATTAAGTGTTTAAAGAGTGTTAATGGGGGTGAGTATAGTAGCACAGAGTTTGTAGAGTATTGTGCTGAACAGGGGATCAGAATGCTGAAGACGGTTCCAGAAACACCACAGCAAAATGGTGTTGCAGAGAGGATGAACAGAACATTGAATGAGAGGGCCAGAAGCATGAGATTGCATGCAGGACTTCCCAAGATGTTCTGGGCCGATGCAGTGAACACAGCAGCGTACTTGATCAATAGAGGACCCTCATCTCCCATTGGTTTCAAAATTCCAGAAGAGGAATGGAAAGGTCGTGAGGTATCTCTTAATCACTTGAAAGTTTTTGGTTGTATTTCTTATGTCAAAGTCAGAGATGCAGATAGTGACAAGCTTGAGGCAAAGGCAAAGAAGTGTATCTTTATTGGGTACGGGTCGGATGACATGGGCTACAGGTTCTGGGACAACCAAAGCAAGAAGGTTATCAGAAGTAGAGATGTCACCTTCAACGAGAATGCCCTTTATAAAGATGGTCTTGCAGCAGGAACAAGCAAAGGCAAGCAACCAGAGAGCAAACAACAAGTGGTATTTGAAGGGATGACTGAAGATGACATAGCACAACCGGTCGGTTGTGATGAGACGGCTGGAGGCTCAGGGAGCAGTGGGAGCTCAGGAGATACAGGAATGTCTGAAGATAGTGGGAGTGATGAAGACAGTGGGAGCTCAGAGGCAGCTACTCCACACATCAGACAGTCCACCAGAATCAGGAGATCTCCTAACAGGTATTCTCCCTCAGCAAATTATCTGTTGCTGACCGAGAATGGAGAGCCAGAATCTTACTCAGAGGCGCTGACCATGAAAGATTCCATACAGTGGAAGAAGGCCATGGAGGATGAGTTAGATTCACTTGACAAGAACCAAACTTGGTCCTTAGTCAAGCTACCACCGGGAAAGAAAGCTTTGGAGAACAAGTGGGTGTTCAGAATCAAAGATGAAGTAGATGGAAGCAAAAGATACAAGGCAAGGTTAGTTGTCAAAGGGTTCCAACAGAAGAAGGGAGTTGATTACAATGAAATCTTCTCTCCGGTTGTGAAGATGACTACTATCAGGTTGATCCTTGGTATTGTTGCTGCTGAAAATTTGCATTTGGAGCAGCTGGATGTAAAGACTGCTTTTCTTCATGGCAACTTTGAAGAAGACATTTACATGGCTCAACCAGTAGGTTTCCCAGTGAGTGGTAAGGAAAAGTTGGTGCGCAAACTCAAGAAAAGTCTATACGGACTTAAGCAAGCTCCTAGACAGTGGTACTTGAAGTTTGACAGTTTCATGCAGCGGAATGGGTACACTAGATGCAAGATGGACCATTGCTGTTACTTGAAGAAATTCAAGTCATCATACATTATTCTTCTTTTGTATGTTGATGACATGTTGGTGGCTGGATCAAACATGCAGGAGATCAACGAGCTTAAGAAGAAGTTGTCAGAAGAATTTGAGATGAAGGATTTAGGGGAGGCGAGACAGATTCTTGGGATGAGCATAGTCAGAGACAAGGTGGAAGGTACTTTAAAGCTTTCACAGCAGAAGTACATTCAGAAAGTCCTTGAGAAGTTCAGAATGACGGATGCCAAGCCAAGGAGTACACCTTTAGGGAGTCAGCTGAAACTCTCCAAGCAGCAGTCTCCAAAGACCAATGAAGACAAAGATGAGATGGCTAAAGTTCCTTATGCATCAGCCGTTGGCAGCTTGATGTACGCAATGGTGTCAACAAGGCCGGACATTGCTCATGCAGTGGGAGTTGTTAGCAGGTTCATGTCGAATCCAGGGAAGGAACATTGGGAAGGAGTCAAGTGGCTGCTACGCTACTTGAAAGGCACTTCTGGAACTGCTCTTTGTTTCAGGAGGAATGGAGTAATTCTAGAAGGATTTGCTGATGCTGATTTGGGGGGCTGTTGTGATTCCGGGAAGAGCACTACGGGTTACATATTCACAATTGGAGGTACGGCGATCAGTTGGATGTCTAGACTTCAAAAGAGTGTGGCTCTTTCGACCACAGAAGCAGAGTATATGGCCATTGCTGAAGCGGCCAAAGAGTTGATCTGGTTGAAGAACTTTCTTTCGGAGTTGGGCATGGAACAGGGGGATTGCGGACTGCACTGTGACAACCAGAGTGCCATTCACCTCGCGAAGAATCCAGTGTTTCACAGCAGAACGAAACACATCAAGATGCGATACCATTTTATCCGAGAGTTGATTGAAGACGGTATCATAGACTTGAAGAAGATCCTTGGTACGAAGAATCCAGCAGACATGCTTACCAAGGTGGTGACAACAGAGAAGTTGAAGCTATGCATGGCTTCAACTGGCCTTCCAGATACTTGATGGGAAGGTGTGAACGAGAGATAGAGATCAGGGGTGTTGCAGAGGATACATGTTCTTGGATGGCAGAGGACTGTTGAACAAGCCTCCAAGTGGGAGATTGTTGAAGATGGAGCCTTGTTTGGAATGCAGGAGTATATACCCGACCGGGTATGTTGGGTTACCCGATCGGGTATGAGGTGTTTGATGGGTCGAGTATTTCCCTGGTTTCTACACTCGATCGAGTATTGATCATTACTCGGTCGAGTATACGTGTAAGGGTTACTCGGGTTATATTCTGGAGTTTATACTCGATCGAGTATGGAGGTATACTCGGTCGAGTATGTGTAAAAACACTACTCGGGCAGAATTCTGGAATCTATACTCGGTCGAGTATGTATGTATACTCGATCGAGTATACGGGAAAAATTAATGACGGGATTAATTTTTGGGCCTGCGGCCTTAACCCTTGTTTAGGCTTTCTTAAACCTATTTAAACATCCCTAATGTATCTGAAAACATATCAGACGCTGGAATAATAATACATCTCTCTCTCGTTCGCCGTGGACTAGCGTAATCACACCGATTGCGTGAACCACGTAAATTCTTGTGTTCTTGCTTTAAATTTATCGTTTATCTTAGCCTAATCGTGATAATTAACACTGTCCACGTTCAAATTTTTTTTACGAAAAAAAATACATATTCAGAAACTACATTTAAAGCTTTACAAAGTCCCAAAAACCAGAATCAAATTTGATATGATTTGATATATAAAGAGATTAAGAGTGAAAGTCTAACGCATATGAGGGTGGTTTTATTAGACGGTGAAAGTCTACAATTTGATCCAACGATTCTCATGTTAACTACATAAACTCAGGTTTACGAAGCAAGAAACACCACACCTCTACAAAAAAACCTGCACTATTCCCAGTTGATTATTAACCTCGCATATGGGCATATGGCAGCCGTTGAGGATATAACAATAATTAATATAAAATTAACAAGTAAGAATTCTATTCTTCTTTATTTTTTATCTAATGAACATGATAAATCATCTTTTTTGAACGGAAAATGATAAATCATTTTAGGAACTAAAAATGCATTTTTTATGGAAGACCTTGACGGCTAATTAGAAAAAAGATATGTTTAGAAAAATGTTAAAAAAAAGGATGTAAAACTGCCAAAATTTGATGTAATTAGTTCTATTGTAGAAGGTAAAATATATCGTACACCCGGTTGTACGGTCCTCACCGTACAACCAGGTATTTTTGTAATTACTAAGAAATCAAATGGCATTTAGTCGGTCTTCACCGTACAATCCCAGGCCCAAGCGTCCATTTTTAAATGAAAGAGGAGATCGGAATGTGCCTGAGCATCTGAGCTGCGCCTGGTTCCTGCGGCCACCACATGAAGGAGCTGGAACATCTGAGCTGCGCCTGATTCCTACGGCCATCATATGAAGGAGCAAAGTTGTAGCTTCGTCGGCTGAAAATGGTGGTCGCCGGCAGCAACGGCGGTTGACAGTTGCTCAATGGTCTCATGCAATTTTCTCACACAAGTTTACACAATCTATTCTTCTCCGTTGTGCTGCTCGCTGAGGTCCAGGGAAGGAGGCGCCGATGGATTGTTGTTGCTCGCTTGGTGGAGTCCCTGGGCGTCGATCTGCTCCTAGCTAGCTTGGTGGCCTCAATTCTCAAGCAACTCCAGTTCTATCCCAAGAGGACCAATTTGAACTTCTATTTTAAAATTGTACGAGTATTTTAATATTTTATTTTAATATTATGTCTTAATATTTTTCATCTTGTTAATTATTAACATAAATTTATGTCAAATTGAGTATAGTGTTAATAATGAGTATTTGAGCACGTTAGAAATTTCAAATGAGTAACACAAATGAAAATTTGAGCATACTACAGATTTAAATAGCTTTTTGAATTTTTCTTTACTAATTTCGTAAGTTATATATGCTCATTTAATATTGGTGTAATGCTCATTTTAAAATGTCATATACATTCATATTTCAAAAGTATAATATTAGATTAGATCCACATATTGGACTCATTTTGTAAGTTACGTGTGCTCATTTGATACCGGCTTTTGTGCTAATTTTAAAATGTTATACTCCCTCCGGATCAAATTAATTGACCCATATGCTTTTTCACGTAGTTTAAGGCAAATGTATGTAAAGTAGGAGGTTTTTTGTACTGTAGCGGTACTGTAGCAGTATTGTAGCTGCTTTTTGGGTGGGTTTATTTCCAAAAAGGGAAATGAGACATTTATTTTGATACGTCCCAAAAGGGAAAGCGGGTCAATTAATTTGATACAGAGGGAGTATGATGCATATTTCAAAAGTATCATACTATATTAGATTCACGTAAAAGTTGATTTAGATACGGGAGCACATACAATGATACTTAATTGCATGTTTATAATACTCAATAGTGAAGGTTTGATGATCAATGAAAATGTCTTGATGCTCAACTAAAAATACTCGTAATTTTCATATCAATGCTCATTTTGTAGGTTACATTTGCTCAATTGATACTCATTTTATGCTCATATTAGTGCATATTTCAAAAGTATCATGTTACATTAAATTTGCATATTGAAGTTCATAGTAGTTGATTACACATATAATTTTATAAGTTTTTATAAAAGAAAATTTAAGAAAAAGAAAGTGAATTACAATATATGAAGTTGATATCACAATACTCATCATTGGACTCTTAATGCTCAGTAGAATACTTTCGATGCTCATTAAAAGTGTATTAATGCTCATATAACGAAAACTGCGATTTTCCCTGAAATTATGAAAATGTCACCGTTTTTTAGTTGTGATATCAACTTTCTTGTAATAACACGGTGCTCATTATTAGACGCTTAATACTCATTAAAATTGGAATATTGCTCATTAAAAGTACACAAATACTCATTTTGCTGAAACCACGATTTTTTGCTTAAATTACAAAAACGCCATCGAAAATAAAATGACTTATATTAGTTAATGGGTTGTCTTCTTCAACTGGGCTGGATGTACCTACATCCGGGTGTAAGATATAGGTACTCATTGTAGAATAGACAAACGTATTTACTCCGCATTTTGACATAACACTATTCTGATCTATAATAAAACTAAAGAAATTATGATCAAAAAAGAATTTTAATCATATTAATTCATTTTCAATTTTTACACATAGTTGACCACAACACTAAAATAAATAAAAATCTTTCTTAAAGGAAAAAATCAAAATGAAATATAATCCGTATGAGCTAATATTGAACAGAGGCCGCAATTAGTGGGATTACAATTAACTGGCACCCGTTTTTAAAGTGCAAAGTGTCACATCAAAACAAGTTTATCCAAAAATTCACTGCCAGATTTTCAAAAAAAAAAGACACTTCTAGAAGGTCAATAGACACGACTAGTCATTTGTAGAGTAAAGATGTTTTCTTTTGGATTGTTTTCAGTCCCAGACCAGACCAGACTTATGTAGTTATAAAATACATATAGACCAGAAGTTTATCAGACCAGACCAGACCAGATCAGATCAGACCGGACCGGACCAGACCAGCAAATTTAAGTCCAAAACAAAACATCCTAAATACTCCGTATAATATACTCCGTATTTGGAGTACTTGATACAAAGTACATTGACACCATTTTTTAAAATCAAATAATTAATTTATTATTACATTTGTCCCAATTTAAAAGACTCTTTTGTTTTTGTTTCATTCCTTAAAAATGTCCCATTTCCTTATTTGGTAAACAAAACACTACAAAATAATGCCAAATTGTATCCAAACAATGTCACTTTTTCTTAAATTGTGTGTAAAACTAAGAGGGCCTTTTAAATTGGGAAGAAGGGAGCATTAGAAGACAACAAAAATTTAAGAGAATGAATAGCCTAAGGGTACAATGGGATGAGAAGAAAACGGAAAAGATCGAATGAATCCTTTTAGATCGCTAACCCCGCAATAATGTAGTCTAGTCTAAACAGCTTTGATGTTTTTCTTGCTACTGCAAATAGAATAAAAAAGAATTACAATTAAAAGATCCGACATCACCAGTCACTGAATGGGGAGAATTGGTTTGATCAGCAATCAACAATGAAAACCCAATTGAACATAAATTGTCCCGATCATCAATTTGACTAGCCACCGGAAAGGAGATCCAGTGTAGCGCTATCTTTTTCTTCAAGTGAGGTGGTGGTTCAGGAGAAAGGAGAGTAATCGAAGCTTCAAAAGAATTAGTTTGAACTTGTCTTGCCAATCATGAATAATAAACCACTCGATCGGTTACACTGACAAGGAAGCCACAACCTTTAGACATTGCTCAAAGAAGAATAAAACACACACTCATCAGAAGTGAACATAACTCTCGGGCAAAAAAGATGTCGGACCAAAATCAGAAGCCTAGAAGATAGAAAAAAAAGACAACATAGCAAAACCTTTAATTTGATTCATTACTGTCCAGATAGCATCGCAATCATCAAAACTCTTATCAAACTGAGAGAAGAAGTCAAAAGATTAGACTGTCCAGGAGCTCGCCACCTAGGGTTTCCCTAGGATTGGCTCATGTTCAGTAGCATCTCACTTTTTGGATAAGTACATTGACAACTTTGAAATGGAAAGATACAAAAATTAGTTACCTTAATGTGCATACTAACTGGTTCCAAATTTCTCTATGTCCTAGAAATTTGAAAAGTATTGAAGAGTAAAACTATATGGACACGACGTGATCAATGGATGTTCAGTGGTGTGGGGTTGTGCACCGCTTGAGTCAATATCATTCGTCTAAGAGGAAGAAGGATTCATTCGATCTTTTCCGTTTTTTGTCTCATCTCATTGTAACCTTAGACCATTCATTCTCTTATATTATTGCTGTCTTTTAATACTCCCTCCGTCCCAATTTAAAAGGCCCTCTTTGTTTTACAAACAATTTAAGAAAAAGTACACTATTTGGATATAATTTGACATTGTTTTGCAGTGTTTTGTTTACCAAATAAGTAAATGGGACATTTTTAAGGAATGAAACGAAAAGAAAACAGTCTTTTAAATTGGGACGGATGTAATAATAAATTAAGGGGGTGTTTACTTCGCTGCTAAAGTCACAGTTATGTTAGTAAGACAGGTGAAGTAAATACACACTGCTTAAAATGCCGCTTACTAACCGAAAGAGGTGCTTAAAGTGGCGCTTACTAAGCATACCACCCCCCCATGTATTAATTAAGCGGCACTTTAAGCTTTTTCAGTTTCCGAATTTACCCTTTGCCCATACCCTATTGTTACCCCTCTACCCGATACCCCCACCCCGCCCAACCCTACTACATCGACCCAAACCCCACCCTACCCACTACCTTCATCCTCGTACCTTACCCCTACCCTACCCCCACCCTACCCTACCCCCTACCTCGGCCCCACCCCGATCCCGACCCTATCTCCATCTACCCCTACCCCTACCCTACCTTACCCCGACCCTACCATACCCCACCCTAGCCTACCCCCTACCTGTCACGCCCCAGACCACAATCCAAGCGCGTGTACAACCGCCGTATAATCAAGTGACGTCACCCGTGAGTCACCCTCACTTAATTACACAAGGCGTTCGAGAAAATAATCCATCCATATGCAGTAGTAAACATACATAACAACATCACATTTAAACCAATGAATAGCGGAAATATTCAACGGTAAGTCATAAGCCACAACCGGCCAACAAATGGGCATGCAAGCCCCAAAAATAATTTATAGTAGAGCAAATATCTATGAGCATGTGTTCGGTAGTTTGAAAGAAAATAAGGAAGCACGAACCACGTCTTCCTGAAGTTGATGTCACCCGTAAGAAGGTGCAAGTAGCAAGCCCTAGCTTCAACCTGAAAATGGTGGGGAGGCCCGAAGGAGTCTGTACAAGTACCGAGCGAGTAGCAGGCTGAATATAGAATAACTAGCGTTTCAAGTATAAGACCCAAACATAGGGTGATACTTATATGAATAGTCTTTTCCCCCAAGTTATGAAACACTCATTAGTATATATATACTTGGAAAATATCTGATCCGTAGATCACCGTTTTATTTGAGAAAATAGTAATAGTCATAATCTTGACTAAAAACGCCAACCCACCCATATACTTATGAGTGTATAGGACTCCTCCTTGTCCCTATTTCAATATCATAATCTATGAGTTTTGAGGATCATAATCCTTGGGTACTCCACCAATATATTTTCGAGTGTTAAGGACTTTTATTCCTAGGGTCCTCCACCAATTTATTATCCGAGTGTTAAGGACTTTAAGTCCTAGGGTCCTCCACCAAAATATGAGTGTTAAGGACTTTTAAGTCCTAGGGTCCTCCACCAAAATATGAGTGTTAAGGACTTTTAAGTCCTAGGGTCCTCCACCAAAATATGAGTGTTAAGGACTTTTAAGTCCTAGGGTCCTCCACCAAGTTTATAATCGTATGATCAACCTCCTATCAACCTAGATAGAGCCCACATCATATTTATTCCTTCATAGCTAAATCAATACATAAAGCTTATGTATCACAATCCATGCAAAGTCATGCATCTATGTAAATTTATAATTAATTAATACCAACCAGTATTAATTAATCCATAATCCATCAGTCAACGTTTTCGTTGACCGCCATTTCAAGCCTTGTACATATCAACTTAATCATCATATCATTGAGTTAATAGTATTCCTTTATGCTTCTTTTTCACTTCAAGCAAATATGCATTTTATATATTTCCTCATATCATATTTCATGCATAAACAATTAATTCCTTTCATACAAACTTAACTATGTTGGCTAATCACATGTTTAAATATCTTTTAAACATCATTATGAACACATTTAACATTTATTTAGGTAATATCATAATTAACCCAAAAGTTATAAGATATTAAGCCGTCCACTCACCTCGAATTAGCGCTGTGAAGTTCTACACCTCTTGGTTGAATTCCAGCGAAACTCCGGTGACTTTTGAAGAACTCCGGCGACAACTCCGGTGAATCTTTCAACTTTGTGAAATCACTTGAAATACCCTTTACAAGTGCCTAACAAGGTTTTATAATCATAAAACCCATATTAATACAAATAACCTCTAAAAGGTTATTTTCCGGTGAACCGGTCGTTTTGGCTTCTAAGTCCGTTTTTGGACGTAGAACCACCTTCCAACCCATGAATCCATACTTATAACATATGGAACCATACTAAAGGTCCTTCATATGATATATACTTCATATGGTAGAAGAAAAATAAAGGAAAAGTTAATATAAGGTCATTACCTTAATTCTTCTCACTTTCTCCTAACTTTTTCCTTCTCAAATCTCCTTCTTTGGACCAATTCTTCTTGAGCTCGTGCTGCAACAATGGAGGTGGTTTTGAGAGCTTTCTCTTTCCTTTCCTTGATGCTTTGGTCGAGCTTAATGATAGGGGTGAGAGAGGGTATACCCTTTTGTCTCAAATGACAAATAAGAGAGGGTGAGGGGTCCTTCTTGGTACTATAGATGCCAAATAATCCTCCTCCACATATTCTTTTGTCATTCCAGCCCCCATGGGTCTTGTTGAGAACACAAAAACGTGGGGTGGCCCCCACTCATGTGGGAGGTCATCCCTTTGTGTCCCGGTGTGTACAATCGGTCCCGAAAGTTGTATTTTTCGGACGGTTTTAATCATATTTTATTTTATCGGGTAAAATAAAATATATTATGTGTTCTCAATCATAACGCCCCTTTGAAATAATATATATTCCAAAGCTTTAATTTGGAAGTCTCCGAAATTCATTTCTGGGCTGCTATCTGTTAAATTGTCGGTACCGGTAATTAGGCTTCTTTTGACCAATCGGTCAACACTGGGCCTTTCCATGACCCAAATAAAATATCCACCACCATATAAATATTATCTTTACCAAGATGAATAAAATATGTGGTCTCGGGAATGTTGGGTGGTCCCCGCTCCCGATGTGGGTCCCACGTGCAATTTACTATTCACGCGAAAGAACAATAAAATTTTACAACTTCGTAAATTCATAAATCATTCCTCAAGGTTTATTACATCATTTACCTAAAAGTAAATATATTTGGAGACGGTGTTACACTTCCACTTTCCCCTACCTCGGCCCACCCCAATCCCGACGACCCGGCCCCACCCTACCACTTACCCTACCTTACCCCGACCCCCACCATACCCTACCCCTACCTCGGCCCCACCCCAATCCCGACCCCACCCTATCTCCATCTACCCTACCCCTACCCTACCTTACCACGACCCCACCCTACCACATGCTCCTACCTCGGCCCCACCCCGATCCCGACCCCACCCTACCGCCATCCTACCCTACCCCCTTACCTACCTTACCCTGAACCGACTCCACCTTACCCACTTCTATCCCTTACCACCCTACCCCACCCCATACCATACCCCCCACCACATGCCCCTACCTCGGCCTCACCCCGACCCCACCCTACCGCCATCCTACCCCCACCCTATCGTGGTAAGGGTAGGGTAGGGGTCAAGGTTGTGGAATTGGGGATAGGGATAGAGTTGGGGGTATAGGGGGTAAGGTTTTAGGAGTATGGGTACATGTACGAGGTGACCCCACATATTATATTATATACGTGTGTTCATGAATGTTTGTACGTCTATATATGTATAAGGTTATTTTGGACATTTTAATGTTAAACGGTGTTTTAAACCCTGTGAAGTAAACACGATCTTACAACATTGCTTATTTTATGCGCCGCTTATTAACACGGGTCTTAATAAGCATCATTTAGTAACCTGTGAAGTAATCGTGTCCTAAATGTTTGATTTTAAAAAATGTTGTCAAAGTACTTTGTAATTTGTATCAAGTACTCCAAATACGTAGTATATTTTG
The DNA here is from genome assembly GCA_945859915.1 of Cuscuta epithymum. Lineage (NCBI taxonomy): Eukaryota > Viridiplantae > Streptophyta > Magnoliopsida > Solanales > Convolvulaceae > Cuscuta > Cuscuta epithymum. Next base: position 44,299 of record CAMAPF010000054.1, on the reverse strand, counting down.
CGGAGTATTAGGATGTTTTCTTTTGGACTAAAATTTGTCGGTCTGCTTTGCTCTGATCTAGTCTGGTCTGGTCTGATAAACGTCTAGTCTCTGTGTATTTTATAACTACGGAAGTCTGGTTTGGTCAGATCTGGTCTGATCTGGTCTGGGACCGAAAACAGTCCAAAAGAAAACATTTTACTCAAGTGACCAGAAATTTTAGAGAGCCTGTCACGGGCTCAATACAGAGCACGTAAGTCTACTTGTAAAATGACGGAGATCAATTCCTTAAAAAACATTTAATTAATTTAATATCAATCCAGATGAAAAAAGAAATATAGCAAACTCGCAGATGACCCATCTCCATTACCTCTCCCTCCGCGGCAGGTTTAAACGGAAGCTTTCCTAATTTCGAATTATTTATCATCTCTCGATTGTGTAGGAAATGGGCTGAATGGCGTAATTAATACCTTTGGAGATAAAAAAAATTGACCAATCTTAAAACGCCTTCGCAGATCGTTTACCGGTGGGCGGCGGTGATAAGAAATTTACCTCAGCTAGGGCAACTTATAAAGAGTTTGAAGTCGTTTAATCTACCAAACAATCAGGGATGTTGTCACGGATTTTGTCCCGGCCCATAGTGTAAACAATCTGTGACAAAATAAGGAAAAAAGATTTTGTAGTGTTTTGTTTACCAAATAAGGAAATGGGACATGTTTAAGGAATGAAACGAAAAGAAAAGAGTCTTTTAAATTGGGACAAATGTAATAATAAATTAATTATTTGATTTTTAAAAATGTTGTCAATGTACTTGGTATCAAGTCCTCCAAATACGAGTATATTATACGGAGCATTACTCTACAAATGACTAGCCGTGTCTATTGACCTTCTGGAAGTGTTTTTTTTTTTTGAAAATCTGGCAGTGAATTTTTTATAAACTTGTTTTGATGTGACACTCTCCACTTTCAAAACGGGTGCCAGTTAATTGTAATGCCACTAATTGCGGCCTCGGTTTAATATTAGCTCATACAGATTATATTTCATTTTGATTTTTTTCCTTTACGAATATTTTTAAAAGTATAATTGAAAAAAAAAATTATTTAAGTCTTGTGATCAACTAAGTGTAAAAATTGAAAATGAATTAATATGATTAAATTTACTATTTTAATCATAATTTCTGTATTTTTATTATAAACTAGTGTTATGTCAAAATGCAGAGTAATATAACTAAAATAGAACTAATTACTTCAAATTTTGGCAGTATCAAATCTCTTTTTTGGAACATTCTTCCAAAAAAATGCATTTTTTGGAACATTCTGACAAGTTTAATGTAAGTTAACCCCATTGTAAAACCTTGACGGCTAATTATAATTAAATACTAATGTATGTATTCATTAATTAAGGATAATACGGAGTATATTGCATATATAAATGTATTTTTTGTATAAAGTAATCATAATAGCTTTTAGTGCTATTATGTATACTTTTATACAACCGTGATCATAAATGTATACTGAAAGTAAATATATCCATATTTTTATTCATAAGTTTAATTCCAATAATGTCATAAAAATAATGTAAAGGTGATAAAGCTAGTCATATACTCATATACACATACATTTTTTGGGAAAATGGATTTTTTTTATTGAAAATAGGGTAAAAGTACAATGGAAGGCCGCAGAATGAGAAAAGAAAAGGAAAACAGACAATACAAGCAAATACAAGCATATACAAGCATATACAAGTTGCCAACTCATATACACTCATACATTAGACCATTTGTAGTGGTTGAAGATTAGGAGTCGAAAGATTAAAATAAAATGTTTAGACTCTTAATTGGGTGTAGTTGTAGATTAAAAGGGGGGAGGGGAGTGGATGAGTGTAAAAATAGAGGGTTGGGTTGACAAAGTAAAAGAAAAGGAAAAAGAAAAAAGAAGAAAAAGCGGCTGCTCCTGCGGGTTGCTCGATCATGCGTTCTGCTGACCTCATGGTGATGTCACGCAGACGTCATTAAAATCCCAATTAATTTTAAACTCTTATAACTTTTTTATTTGTTCTCCAAATTTTTCAAAAAATATATCAAAATTCATGAAATTTTATGATTTTTCATATGACACCAATATTTAATATATAAAATGAAAAAAAATGAAGTTTTAACTGTTGAAGGTTTTTGAACCCAAAAAAGCACGAAATACAATTTTTTAATTCATTGAGCTTTCACAAATACTAACTCAATATTCCATAATCGAATTTTATTTGAACTAAGTTCATTTTTTGTCAACCAAAAGCCGATAAAAAATAGTGAATTTTTTTTAACTTCGAAATGTGTATTTTTTATTTCATAAGTATCCAGGGAAAAAATCAAAACGTAAATATTACTTATAATAATTTAATTAATGTTTTACTAAATTGATATGTAAAAAATATGCAGAGTGTACTTCATTGACGGTGCACGGATGCAAGGAAAAACGGTATTGACGGAGTCTAATATAAACACTGGTTTCATATGGACGGAGTCCAAATTTAACAATTTGGACCCTTGACCACTACAAATGGTCTTACCCCACCATTTTCTAGCGACATTCTCATTCGCTTGTTATTTGTAACACTCAAACTGGTTGAAGATTTATGAAATTCTGATTTAAGTGCCAGTATGGACGGATTATGCTGATTTATAAAAAATATTATAATTAAAATATCCTTTATTAATAAAATAAAGAAAAAGTTGTACGTAATGTGAAAAATAGCTAAAATGATTCTCTATAATTACTTCACCTAATACAACCAGAAAAGTAACTTCAACCTTAATTTTTCTTATTTTTAAACAATTCAATCGCAAAATCAAAAGTTGTGTGTTTGATAAAAAAGTTGACTGAAACACAAAAACACAGGGTCACCACAAGCTCTAAAACATGTTGAAAAATACATCTCTCTCCTAAAATGATTTGAATTGCACATAAATTTACATTTTTTGTCTATTAATTTAAGTATAGCGTGATTTGATATGAGAAATGGTCCTCAATAGGACCGCAACTTCTTCTATGTAATTAAATAGGAGTCCGACTTTTTTTAACCATGAATAGGACTACGTTTTAGCTGAACTACCATTTTTACCCCTTCTCTGTTATCTCTTAGTTCGTACTTTTTTCCTAGGGCTAGCCGCTAACTGAGGATCTCAGTCAAAATTCACCTTCTTCATCCAACAAAACAGAAGCTCGGATACTACACTTCGACAACGGCAGCGAGGTGAAGACGGATGTGAGACGGCAGCGGCAGAGACAGAGACGGAGGCGGAGGCGTAGTGGTCCATGCTGCGTGTCGTTCCTCCTACATACCTCTGATCTTCTTGTTTCGATGTTCTTCTAAGTTCCTCCTGTTCTGATCATCATCCTCTCCTTCCTCTATCTTCGTTTTTTCCTTCCTTCCCTTTTGATTCTTCATTACATTACAATGGGGTAATGGTTTTGCTTTTAACATTTGTTCTTCTTTCGTTTTAAATTGTTCTTCATTAGTTTTTACTTTTGGGAAAACTGTCAAATAGGTCCTCGAACTTTCATAAAAAAGTCAATTAAGTCCTTCTATAGGAGGTTCTGTCCGGCCGTCGCGACTTAGGGCAGTTCCCGGTGGAATTTTTTGGTGAATTTTTTTGAGCATCTTATTCACCAAGTCTAGTTTACTCATACCGAATTTCAGCAAAATATTTAATCGGGAACACATTCAAATTAATTCTTGAAGATAACTGCGCATTTTTGCGTTCTCGAATTAATTTGAATGCGCTCCCGATTAAATTTTTAGTTGAAATTTGGTATGAGTAAACTAGACTTGATGAATAAGATGCTCAAAAAATTTCATCAAAAAATTCCACCAGAAACCGCCCCAAATCGCGACGACCGGACAGAGTCTCCTATAGAAGGACTTAATTGACTTTTTTATGAAAGTTCGAGGACCTATTTGACAGTTTTCCCTTTACTTTTTTATGAATTTCCGATTTCTTCTTATATTTGTTGTTTTTCTAAATTATTTGCCTTTTTGTTTTTAGTTTTTTTTTGTTTCTGCCAGTCTGCTATTGCATTACTAAACTATCTTTGATTTCTTTTCCAGCTACTTTTTTTCAATTTCTTATTCATGATACTTGCTTCACTAGATTTTATAATCATGGAAAATTCCTAGAGATTTAATTTGAATTGTTGAAGGAAATGGGAATCGAAAATGCTGATCAAGGTGGGGACACTTCATTTTAGGCAGTAGCATTGTAATGATATTTTTTCCACCTTTGTGAATATGTTTGTAATGATATTTTTTTATATTGTAAGATTTTTTTGTATTTCGGAAAACATTGTCGGGATTGACATTGGTATTAGTATTGATTGGTATTGTCATTATTACAATGTCATTGTTTATATCATTGACATTGTTATTATCATTGTCATTGGTATTGGTATTGTTATAATCATTGTCATTGTTATAACATTGACATGTTTATACAATGTCATCATTTTACAATATTAACATTTTTGGGATGATGACATTTTCCTTATTGTTGTGACATTGTTAGTAGAGAAATTGTTGGGAATATATAAGACTAACAATAATCCTATACTTAAAACAATATCATATAAAATGTCATAACATCACAATGTCATCAATGAATACATTGTCAATTCTTGACAATGACACAATGTTAACATCACAATGTCACAATAATGTCATCAATAAAAATATAGTAACTTCTTAACAATGTCAAATATTATTAGACTATCACAATGCTATCAATAAAAATAATGACAGTCCTTCAAATTGTTATGATATCGTAATATTATCAACGAAAACAACGACACAATGTCACAATGATATTGTACAATGTGACATTTGTTTGACAATGACATTGATCTTTAAACAATAACATTATATTACATTGTCATTATTCAATGACATTGATTTTAAAATAATGACATTGTATTGCATTATTATATAATATATGATACTACTTCAAACAATGGCATTATATTTCGTATTACATTGATATTTATTGATATTCCCATTATTTTGTTTTTGAAGAGTCAAATTTTAAAACCCGGTTAAAGTTGTAAAAAGTTAACAAAGATATACGCAGGGTAGTTGAGGAGCAGTACAAGTTGAATTCATGATTTTCTCTATTAGCGGTCAATGCTTAAATTCATAACAGCACATATTGAATTTTGAGCTGTAATCCAACTATCCCAATTTTACGTCGACGCCTTTGCTGTCAAGGAGAATAATCAACGCTCCCCTGACGATAGTGTAAGGTTGGACCTCAGATGGTGAGCAAGACGACTTATCCGTCCAATTGGACAGGTGTGGAGTGCAATTTCGACGAAGGGGTTCTCCGAGCTCCAAAGATCATTGTGGAGGAGCTAAAGCTTACCGGTCAGACTTTGCCGCCCAGTCTCGGAAACCTCACCAGGTTGATACAGGGATATCTTCCGGAGAGTGCCAATGAATTTGGCGAGGCGGTGGCCGGTTGTCCGGAGAGTGCCAATTTCGCGTCCGCTGCCGGTGATCTTGAGTGTGGCCGTGGGTGCCAATCCGCTAGGGCTTGCATCAATGGCGGCCTCTGAACGTTGACTCGTCTGCTTCACGGATGGACTTGTTTGACTGATACAGGGATATTTTCGTCTCTTCAGTTGCAAATTAATCCTATTTAAGAGTTTAAAAGTCCTAGGTCCTATTTACGTACGAGCAGTATGTTTTAGTCTTATACATGTCTTTTCCCCATTTGATATTTGAGAACTCGAGCTAGGCATATCATGACACTGCTTTTCTTTAGTCTTCAATGACCTGCGACGTACTATATATATATATATAGGAAATCTTTCCGGTAAGGTATACCTTACCGGAGCCTCCGTGCGGCCTCCACGTTTTGAGGACCTTCCCGATGGAATTTTTCAATGAAATTTTTTGAGCATGTTCTTCATCAAGTATAGTACATCCACACCAAATTGCAGCAACAAATTCAATCGGGAAGGCAGCCAAACGATTTTTGGAAGATAACTGCGTTTTATATGTATATAAAAAGTGCAGTTATCTTCCAAAAACCATTTGACTGCCTTCCCGATTGAATTTTTTGCTGAAATTTGGTATGGATGTACTAGACTTAATGAAGAACATGCTCAAAAAATTTCATCGAAAAATTCCACCGGGAAGGCCCTCAAAACGTGGAGGCCGCACGGAGGCTCCGGTAAGGTATACCTTACCGGAAGAGTTTCCATTATATATATATATACATATATATATATATATAGAGAGAGAGAGAAAAGATCCCATGAGAAGTGTCCTTTAGGCTGAAAAGTGAGAAGCATTCTGGATCGTACGATCATCCCATACATCTCCTCGTCATTAATGGCATTTTTGTAATTAAAAACAACTTTAAACCTTTTTTGTAACTTATGTCAAATGTCTACGCAGACCTAAACATTGCTTCCGTCGATCAGTCCATCGTTCATCGTTTGAGGCGCCAGTGAGAAGCGAAGACTGAATCGGGAAAGTAATGGTTGTCGGCTCGAATCGGGAAAGTAATGGCGCCAGTGAGCAGGATCCTTCAGCGAAGAGCCAACGACCTGGTGAAATCATTTGTGAGGCTTAGCAACTCAACTTCAGCAGTATAGGGCTCCTGCTCCGATTGGTAACTGATTCCGCCTTTTAGTGCTTCAGGAGTTCATCGGCATCCGGATAGAGAGTTTCCCCAAATAGCTGAATAGAAAGAGGTCGAAGGCGCTGCGGAAGTGGGCGGCCATGGAGAATCTCAAGGAATCTGTGAACAAACCAGGCATACATCGGTGAGTTCAATTTCTCGATCTCTTTATTGCTCTATGATCCGTTATTCAGTTGCGGTTGCTGGTATTCTGAATATTTTCCTGGAAACCCATTGTTTACTTGTTTTATTTGCAATTTCAATCTCTCTGCCTCTCTTCATAAGCACTACTTTGGAGGATCTGATTCATAGTTTCCACTACTCTGCTCATCATCGGGCGTTCCTTTGGTCTCTTGGACAAACAACTATAGGCTAACTTTGCAATTTGTCTAGCTGCACTTAGTGAATATTGATTTTCCAGTCTTGGATCCATTATCGAGTTAAACTTGCCGCTATCTGCTGGGTATTGCTTAACCCAATTCAAAAGGTTATGTTCTGAAATGAGTCTATTTCTTTCTATTTATCTTCTACCAGTTAGCATCTCGTATAGTACGAACCCGAAACTCCACACGTCACTCTTAGCCGTGAGATGGCCAGTTTCAATGCAGTCCGGTGCTGCATAACCATATGTGCCAACAGCCTACACACAAAATCAGAGTGGCCGTGGGGCAGCGAAATCAGAGGGGCTTCCAATCGGTCTCCACTTGCTGGCGCGTCTTGAGATCGTCATAGGGATGGACGGAGGAAAGCTAGGCAATGCTGGGAGTATATGGATGAATCCTCGTTGCAAAATCTATGTTCCCAGAGTTGGTTTTAATGTTCTACTCTTAAATAAGTTATGAGGAACATTTGGGGGAGAAATCTGTGTTTTCAATTGAGAGAAAAACTTTTTAATTTAGTTCATCTTCTATTGCTATGAAGATCCCATTGTAAACTTAACAAGACGAGCTAGGCCTATTTTCTTGCTAGCTGCTTCTACCAATTATTACACGATATATAAGTTCTAGTCCTGAGAACATTAATATTAGTTTATCATTGACATAGTTCATATGAGTTATTATTCTTTGGTTAAAAGTTATGTTTTTAAGTTAAAGTGTTATGCTTACTCTTTCAGAAGCTATTTGTGATCGGGAGACTATTCAATGTATGAATATTTAGAAAGAATGTGGAAGTGGTATGGTCGAGGCTGTTAATCACTGATGTCAATAATCATGGGTACCACTTCTCATTTAAAGTTAACTCTTTGATTTAGAAGTTAAGTTCATTCTTTTACATGTTACAGGTGATTGCACTACTCTAGACTTGAACGTTGGTGTTCCTACTTAAGAAACGAGAAGTAAAGACCAAATCCGTAAAGACGCGACAAAGCAAGAAGTAGCACTTATGAAAGCTCCAACACAAATAGCTTCCTCTTTATATTATTAGTTTCCATTTAAATGTTAAAAGTTGTTGTTCTCATGTAACAAGTTAATTTATAATAGTGATCCCGAACACAATGTGTGTATCATGAAACCATTTGAGAAGTTTCTATGATCTTATCATGTAATGGTGATTTAGATCGTGTATATGGAAGTTGTGGCAATGGAAATGAGTAAGTCTAATACTTTTAACAATTCATGGATTGTAACTGAAATTTTGAATACATCAAGTTAGGTTAATAAAACATTGATTGATTATGAAATAAATGTAGAATTGAGCAATTTATTAGGGATTTCAACCCACGATCTTCATGTGTTCACAGGATTGTGTTTCAGTTCAGCAAATAGGTTTTAAGAGGATTTTGATTCTTAAGAAGTCTTCATTTTTTGCTTAAAAGTCAACTATTTATGTGTATTAGTATGAATTTAGTGACCAAGTAGATCACACTAACAAGAATGTCCAGGACATTACTACTTTACAGCTGCTAGCATTTTCTTTTTTATTCATGCGTGTTTCATTCTTTCCCTGATACAACTTGAATATCATTAACCTTTTCAAAAGAATTAATAAATAAAGTGAATATAGTATTACAATTTGAATATATACTACACGTAGCAAACAATACTACAATAGCTCCAACAACATCTGAGGAACAACAAAATCAAAGTTAAATTGCCTCCATTTTGCAACACCAATGCATGCTTTGGTTTATCCGAAATTGTTCTTGTCTGCAAAAGTGAAAACAAAACTTTTGTTAACATACAGTCACACACTAAAAGAGTTAAACTAATAACTAATAAAAATAAAGTCACAACTTGTAGTCTAATAACTATAATCAAGATCTGAACATCTGAATCTAAAACTTTTGCATGTTGATCTCTGAATGCTTCTTTGACTACATCATGAGAAAAAGTAACCTAATATATTTTTCATCCTTCAAAACTTTCTTCTCACAATTTTGCCTTAAAAATGTAACTAGGATGTAGATAAAGTCATAAATTTGTTAGCACACACTAATATAGCGAGTTTGCTAACTTATAAAGAAAAATTCATAACTTGTAGTATCATAAACTTCAAATCTTACAAGAAACATATTACTAAGAGTACCATCAGTATCAACATAAGCACATAAGTTAATGTCTCAATGGTTCTTTGACATTATCATTGACTACTTCAAGGTTTTCCATATATACTTTACAATCACACTAATAGAGTCTGATTCGTGACTTCTTATAAGAAATTCATAACACTTAGTCTAATTACATCAAAAGGTCTTTCATTGTAGCCTGTCCATATTCAAATTGTCTTACATAAAAAGTCTTCCGTGAAAAAAAAGAATTTGATTTATATCACTAATGTGTTGTAGTATTTTAATGGTAAATGATATAATTTCACTTCATTAAACTAAAACGTTTCTGAATAGTCACTAGCTAAATAGCCATGATGCTTCTTATTGTCCTCACTGCTAAGTTAACTTCTACATAATTACAATTAACTTGTAAGTCTAAATCTATGACTTTTAGTCTGAAATCCATAACATATAAGCAATAATCAAAGCAAAGTAATGACTAAAGTTCATTGCAGTGGTTTGTCTGAACGCAGTCTACACTCATGAAAGCAAGCCTTAGATGTGCAATTTTTTGTATATAAGTTGACAGATGGAGGATTTTACATGTTGAAACACCAATTTATCAATTTTAATAAGAATTGAATCATAAAAAACAAACTACATAAAACCAGAAACAAAATGAGTATTATAGCATTTCATCGAATAGTTGGTGGGCATAACTTAAGTTCAGAAACAACAATCAACTAAAAGACAGAACTTGAACTCAATATCTATTTCAACAAATAATTGTAAGATTTAGAATAAGTTTGCATTATAAAATCATCGTTTACCAATCTTATCTAAACCATAAGTGATAAGCTCAAGACCACAAGGCATAATTTTAGGAAAAGGTAAATTTGAGAGAGAAAGTAAGTAAGCGATTCACACTGCTCGTAGAAGATCCTAATTTAGTTAAGGAGTAATAAATCGATGAAGAGGTAGAGGTGGAAGGAGATAGAATGGGGAAAACCTGGAGCAAAATCGGATCCGATGATAATAGGCAGAGATGAAATCGCGCTGCGAATGGATAAATTTAATCGGAGGCCTAGATCTCGAGCACAGAGGTAACAAAAACAGGACCAAACTAAGCGACCTTCTTCATATTTAAACAAACGCCTTCCGCTCAACTTCGCGCAGTCAACCGAGAAATCTATACGAAGAAGCTTCTTGCGATCAACCGACGATCTTCATCTTTTGCCATCAGAGATAAAACGTAAGAAGCAGAGAGTAGTGGATGAGATAACGATAGGGAAAGTACTCCGTATAAGAAATTATTTAATTGGGATAGGAGGGGAGCCGTACGATTAGATCTAATCCGTTGGCTCATATTACTTCTCACTTTTCAGCCATAGAAGGCTTCTCACCAGATTCATTCTATATATATATATATATATATATATATATATATATATATATATATATATATATATATATATATATATATATATATATATATAGGGGAAAGTTCAAGTGAGAACAATCTCTTAGGAGAGAAATAAGAACAAAATCCATCCAACCAATAGTCAAATCGTGCGGCTCAAAAAAGAGATTAGGATTGCATAAATCGGTGGCTTTACATACGTGCCGGGAGGAAAAATAGGAAGGTTCATTTAGTTTTAATAATTAGAGGGTATTTATGTAAAAGACTTAAGAAGGCATTTATTAATAATGGACCACTTTAACATCTCGTTACTTAAAAATGCCATTTGTTTCTCCAACTTCCCTAAAATTACGGACTACTAGTTGTGAAGCTTTTGAATTTTTTTTATTTGTCACTTGTGTTTTTTATTTGGAAGGTTTCTTGTAATTACGAAAAATTATTCTCTACATCAAACTCCCACATATTTGTTTTCCAACATACGTACTTTTTTCAAATTGGATAATTAAATTACTTCCTCATAAATATTCAACTTTAGTGTGTCCAATAAGTTTGCACTATATTTCACTACTAAAAAACAGCTTTTTAACCACGAATAAAATGGTCGTTAAATGGTCTAAAAGTCGTCGTTAAAGCATGTTAACGATGAAAAAAATTTCGTCGTTGGGTCGTCGTAACAGCTTCCCTCGTTAAAGGTTATAACGACCATGTTCATCGTTAAAACTTAGCGACAAAATAACGACCATGCTCATCGTTAAAACTTAACGACAAAATAATAAACCATCGTTAATAATTAACTATGACATTTGTTTTCGTCGTTACTCAATATCAACAAAAAGATACTCATTGGAATTTAATTTAAAATTATTATTATGAGTTTTTTTAGACTATTGGCTATATTAAATAACGTTCAACTATAAACAATAACAAGTAATTATATTCAATTTGAATTTAAATAATATAAACTCAAATTAAGTATCAATTTGTATTACCACAATAAATGAAGTACAATCTCATATGTCAACTTTATTACACGTAAATGGTTGTTCTGTAACACAGAAAATGAAAATACATGATAGATTCTAAAAATACATCATATACAAAAATAATTATTCCTTGATTACAAAATAAAAGATAAATGTATGAAAGGGCCTCAAACAGAACGTGATGAAATTGATGGGCGGCAGCTTCTTGTCTTCAAATACCTATAACCTATTATTAAAAGTTAAAACAACAACAAAGATTTTAGAACTCAATAAATAAGTTATTCTTGTTATACTCAATATTGAAGACATGCACTAAAACGGCTATTGCAAGAGCCATATTCATACTAAATGTTCAAACTCAATAATATTTCAAAGTTGATAAAACATCAAGCAATTTAACAAACAACTATAAACCCGCCAAACAGAGTTGGCTAGGAATGAAATATTATCCCACCCCCTTGTGGAACAGAAACACCCTGCCTTGAGCTTGCCAAGACAGGGCCCTTGGGAGAACTCACAAACAAGTATAAAAGAATAACCATAAGCACTTGGTAAAGGCACGATATGCCTCTGTGGTTAAGGTGTTTGAACTAGATATTTGGCATTACATTTTCAATGATCCACTGTGTACACATATAGTATTAACATTATTTAAAAAAAAGTATTTAGCTTCACAGATATAAGTAGTATCTATCTTGAGTGACGGGAAGACATTAAAATTATAACAGAAAATAAGCTAAAAAAGAAAAGATCTGGATGAAAAGATAAAGTTCAAGAAAGGCTAACCAAACCATTCACATACAATATAATATTGCACACATGTAATCATGTTTTATGTCAATAAGATTTAGCATTTAGTAGTTGGACCTCAAAATATAAAAAGTGTGTTCTCGCTGTTTTATGTGTTTGTGATTATTAGAGTCGACTAGCTAGTGCTTGCGTACATGGTGTTGAATATTAAAGTTAGAGACATTTACCTCAAAAAGGGCATATTCGTTTAAAGACAAGTAGAAAACATCCTGCAATGACAAGAATCTACTATCCAAGTGAAATCCTTTCTACATAACAACCTGCAATACAAACTAAGGAACAACAAAACAAAATTTTAACAATAATGTCCCAGTATAGCATTCTTAAAGAACACTAGTCAATGTACTTCAAACTAAAAGCACAAAATCAGTTGGTTTCAACTAGAAAACCACAAACAAATAAATTTTGAAAATACATTATAGAGTTAAAAGAAAACATATGCTCTTAACGGGCCTAAAAGGTGATAGACATTTGAAAGCACCTAGACATAGGCCTGCAAAACAATATGACTGTCTAATTAGGCCATTTAGTATGAAAAACATATTTTATTAGGGCATTCATATATAGAGGATAACTCACCTTGGTCTCGATCTGCATTTAATTTGGTCACTTACAACTTACAAGACTATTTGACTCCATGCGCCTAAGTCCTAACAATTATCTGCATTCATCAATACTGTATTAAATAACCATTTATAAGAATCATTAAGTAAATTTGAGTACCTATATTAACAGCTTCTTCAAAACAGCACACCCATACATAATGTTATTCTGTCACTTTTCAATTATATAAATGAAATTTGTACTGATAGACTATGCATTCTAATAATGCTAGTATATTAGTGATAAAGTAATCTCCATCAACTCAAAAGTAAAACTAATGAAAAGTGAGCTAATGGTTATTTGACCCTTTCTATGTTCTGTTTAAATTGAGTAAAAGCTTAACCTTACTCTTCATAATCAATGAACAACCAATTGGTTTATCTTGGGTTTCTCATCCAAGGGCATTTCTTAATCGGCTTTTGAGTTTTTAGCTCTTTGAGTATCCTTAGAGAAGTAGCAGGTACACATTAGCAGTTTAAGATTTGTACCAAGATCTTTAGCCATACACTTCAAAAGTGGGTTAACCTGCGTTTGTAAAGTCCAACAAAAGAACATGCTCATGATAGTTAACACTAAAAGTAATACAACTGAAAGACAAAACTGACGATATGATTCATTGACAAAGGTAATGCCGGTAATGGCCTGTCAATTCAATCCATAAGCTCCCAATTCACATTACCTTAGTCGATGAATTGACAGGAACCTTTGAACAAACATAGGCAAGACCGTCCAAGTAACTGCCCACGAATTAAGACCAGCAATTGAAGAGATACTAATGACACATCCTTCTTGCTTTGCATTGCACATTTGCAAGCAAACATATTTTGACACGAGCCATGTATTAAAATGTAAAAAAATCATATGACAGATCCTTCTTCTGCTAAATCCAACTGCCTGTGTATTCTTCCTCTGACGCCGGCGTAGTTAATCAAGGCATCGAAGCCTCCAAACGCATCACAAGCCTTCTGCACGGAGGCTCGATGGCGGGCCCATTTGTGCTCACGTCAAGCTGGACAGCCACCGCCCGGGGCGGAAAACCGGAGCTCGGATCCCTAGAAATGTCCCCGTTTATTTCAACGCAGAGGGATTCAAGCCGGTCGATCTGGGGAACTGCGGCAATGATTCTGCATCCGGATTTGGCCAAGTCGAGGCATAATCTCGGCCCAACCCCGACAACGCTCCAGTGACCATCACCACCTTCTCAGTTCTCACTAAGGGTCCGCCACGGCTCAAGATGGAACGCCACAGGGCTACTTCCCTCATCGATACTACAACTATCCCATAGCCGGTGAACCGCTGTTTCTACAACTATAGATTTCAATTTAGGAGTTTCAGCGTAGGCCAGGTTTGGTCCTAGAACTTCCACTAAATCTGAATTAATCGGTGTAGCCGTTCAAGCTTTCTCTTTGAACGGTTTTAGGGTTCCACCAAGACTATAACGTTTCTCTTTGGTAGGGTTCTAAATGTAAAGCCTAGAATACGAAGTACTACGTATAAAATATGCGACTAAAGTCTATAAATGGAGTTGCATAAAGCACCGCACACTTTAAAATCTAATTTTAAAAATTTCAGGCGCTTCTACGACAGAAAATTCAGGCGCCAAAAATTTCAGGCGCTTAAAAAATTTATAAAGCTTTTGAAATTTTTATTTTTCATCTTAATTTGATTTTTAAAAATATACTCCGTATAAAAAATTACTAACAAGGACAACTAATTATTAAGTAATACCGACCACTTTTTATATGTCGTCGTTAAAGATAAACTATATAACGACGAACTTATCATGAGTCGTTAAAAGGTATTTTTAACAACGATTTGTGAGAGTCGTCGTTATAATGTCGTCGTTAAAAGTCCTTTTTCTAGTAGTGTTTTCACGTAAATGCACTTTTATTTAAAACCCTCCGCATAAGTTATATCACACAAGATTTGCACTCCATTATAGAATAATTTAATTAAATATTTCGATTTATGGAAATAGTAAATTAATTAATCAACATATTCATCAATTAAACAAATCAGAAGAGAAATATCATTTTATTACATTAGTATGCAATTTTGTAAGTTGCACGTTAATGTTATTAGCTTGCACTTTTTGCATTATATATTGCACTTTAGGCATGCAAATGTGCACTAACAAACATTTTATGTTGAATCTTTTTTCCAGATGAAATGTTAGTTATTGAATTAAGGTTGAATACATGCACTTTTATGCACTTTAAGGTTGAATACATGCACTTTTATGCGAAACATTATGCAACATCAATTTAACTGTATATTCACATTTTTTCGCACTCTTAATAGTTTGAATAACAGACTTTATTTATCAATGTAATGAATCTAAAGAGAAATAACATGTTAAGTAAGAAATTTTCACGGTTGTCAAGTGTGTAAATTAACTACATTTCAAACGTATACAAAAGTGCACCATTATATAGCACTTTCTAAACTTCTACACATAAAAAGAATGGCATGCACTTTTATTTTGTGCAGGCATTTGAAATAAAGACAAAATGCACTATTATATCTCAGTTTCTACAATTTTACATTGACATCCTTTACAAGATTAAATGCACTTTTTCTTCCAAATGGATCATAATCCTTCCATTGACACTGCACCATATCTGCCAAAAGAAAAAAAATAATGAATGTGCATGACTAAAGCACGTAAGTGCATCAAAAGTTTAATAGAAAGTCATCTTTTTTTTTGAACTGAAAATGAAATAGATAACAGAAAAATAAATTTTATAGAGCAAATAACCCAAAACGAATAGGAATTATATGTATGAAGGCTCAATAAGCAAAGTGTTTATCATTATAGACTAATATAGATAAAGGTGCATAGAACATGTATGAAAGTGCATGAATTAAACTGTGATAGTGCAGTACTGGATAAAATGAAGAGTAAACTAAAATCAACATAAAGCTCAAAAATCAAACAACCGAACCAGAGGATAAGAACAAATACATGGTGCAAACGTCTTATCAATCAAAATAGCAACAAACAACAAATACAAAAGAACAACCAATAAATATTCTATTTTACTAATAAGATGAATTCAACGATTGCTACATCTAGATCTAACAAACTGGATTCAACGATTACCGCAACCAAATTACTAAATCCACATTACTAACGATAAAAATCTTACTAACTAGATGAATTCAATGATAAATGACAATGAATATTATTTCTAGCAAGACTCACCGTGACTCATAAAGAGAAGCTGATTCAGGAAATCAAAGTTCTTCGATGAGGGGATTTGTATTAAAAATCACAAACGAATGATGATAAAGGGCGGCAGAGAGAAGAAAACTCAGAGGAGATATCACGACAGAGATGGAAACGGTAATTGAAACCTGGATCCGAAACGATCGCACACGCTTCTGATTTGGAAGGAAAGTCATATAGAATGACGGTCTTACTTTTATACGAATTATCAGACTAAAAGAATTAATTCTTCAACCCAATGGCCCTGATTAATTCTCATTTCTCTCATTAGATGGTGTTCTCATTTGATCTCTTCCCTATATATATATATATATATATATATATATATATATATATATAGAGTAATGATCCGGTCAGGAGCTCCTGACCGGAACCGCCGTCCGGACCAAGGCGTTTGGCCGCCTTCCCGATGGCTTTTTTTTATGAAATTTTTATGGCATGTTCTCCATCAAGTCTAGTTTATCCACAAAAAAATTCAGCCAAAAACTCAATCGGGAAGGTCGTCAAATGATTTTTGCAAGTTAACTGGTCCGGAAAATACATATTCCGGACCAGTTAACTTGCAAAAATCATTTGACGACCTTCCCGATTGAGTTTTTAGCTGAATTTTTTTGTGGATAAACTAGACTTGATGGAGAACATACCATACAAATTTCATCAAAAAATTCCACCGGGAAGGCGGCCAAACGCCGCGGTCCGTACGGCGGTTCCTGTCCGGACGTCCGGACAGGAATATTTGTCTATATATATATATATATATATATATATAGAGGAATGTTCATGTCAGGCCGGCCTGACGGGCTGCCCCGTCCGGCCGAGCCCGTTTGGGCACCTTCCCGGTGGAATTTTTTGATGAAATTTTTTGAGCATGTTCCTCATCAAGTCTAGTTTGTCCATACCAAATTTCAGCTCAAAATTCAATCGGGAAGGTCGTCAAATGATTTTTGCAAGTTAACTGGTCCGGGAAATACATATTCCGGACCAGTTAACTTGCAAAAATCATTTGACGACCTTCCCGATCGAATTTTGAGCTGAAATTTGGTATGGACAAACTAGACTTGATGAGGAACATGCTCAAAAAATTTCATCAAAAAATTCCACCGGGAAGGTGCTCAAACGGGCTCGGCCGGACGGGGCAGCCCGTCAGGCCGGCCTGATGAGAAGAGCACTCTATATATATATATATATATATATATATATAGAGTGCTCTTCATGTCAGGCCGGCCTGACGGGCTGCCCCGTCCGGCCGAGCCCGTTTGGGCACCTTCCCGGTGGAATTTTTTGATGAAATTTTTTGAGCATGTTCTTCATTAAGTCTAGTTTGTCCATACCAAATTTCAGCTCAAAATTCGATCGGGAAGGTCTTCAAATGATTTTTGCAAGTTAACTGGTCCGGAAAATACATATTCCGGACCAGTTAACTTGCAAAAATCATTTGACGACCTTCCCGATGGAATTTTGAGCTGAAATTTGGTATGGACAAACTAGACTTGATGAGGAACATGCTCAAAAAATTTCATCAAAAAATTCCACCAGGAAGGTGCCCAAACGGGCTCGGCCGGACGGGGCAGCCCGTCAGGCCGGCCTGACATGAACATTCCTCTATATCCTCTATATATATATATATATATATATATATATATATACACGGAGTATATATTTATTTGCGGAAAACGGTCTTAGCTCACCCAAATAGCAATAACGATGAGTTTATCGAGTTGGTGGGAATGGTGGTGTAGCAAAAAATGGAGAGTCGTCAGTACTTGGATTGTAGGGATTATTCTGTTTATAGCAATTCTAGTCACAGGGGCTATTTTTTTTGTTGGAGCGTTCTTCAACACAAACCCATCAGACCAGCAGCCGCATTACTCCGTCGTGAACGCCGTATTGACGAACCCCGCCTTACCCGCCGAAGCCGTCCATTCCAACCGCCTCACCGCCGACTTCACCGTCACGCTGAACGCCTCCAACCCCAACAAAAACACAACCATTTACTTCAACGGCACCACACAAGTGACGCTCTTTTTCGCCGGGGACGACGCGCTGCATCGAGTGCAGGTCGCCGCCGCCTCGTTGCCCGCCCAACAGACGCTGACTGGCGGCGAGACCGCCAGCCTCGCCGCCAGTCTTCACGCACAAGACGTGGCTCTTGACTCCAACAACGCCAAGGTCTTCGCACCGGCGCCTGTCGATCCTCGCTTGTCCATCTACGTGCAGCTAACGGTGGAGGTTAGTGTTAGGTTTGATGAGAAATCGGCATATCGCCGGCTTAAGGCGACATGCAGAAACCTCCTCTACTTTGCTTCCAATCAGTTTGATCGCAGCCACAGTTATTGTACATCCCCATTCTTGGACTAGCTCAGCTTGGCTACTAGATTTGGAATTGATTTTAATTTGTTTCGTAGTAGAACTACAATCAAAATCTGTTTTCGGGAATGGTAGATTCTATGGTACTCATAGGGTACCATACTTTTGTCCACATGGACCAATCAAAATGTTACAGTTAAATTATTTATGTCTAAATTAAAAAGGATATATCTATGTGGACCAATCAAGTGAATGGTAGGTACGATATCCCATTTTTTAAATGGGTACCTGAGTTCTCACCTTTCAGAATTAGTTTTTTAAAACAGAGAGGTAGAATCCATGTTACATGATATGTATTGTAATAATTATGTTACATGTTACATTAATATTGTTTTGTAGTAGAACTAGAATCAAAAGTTTTTCAGAATTAGTTTTTTAAAAAGCATAAGTAGAATCCATCTTACATGTATTCAATTCTAACTATGCCATAAATTCTAAATGTGGAATTTAGAAAAGGTTTACAAACTGTAAAAGCTCCTTCGTATAGCTTCTTCTCCGATATGATTTGCACTCTGAATCTAAGGATTCAAATATTCAATTCCACTAGAACTAACAAATAATGCATCTCAGTGTAGCATATAGACTAATTCGTTTGTATGTTTGTATAAATCTGTCTTGAAATATGAAGACATTAAAGTTTTTTAACCCATCTTATTTTTTATTTGAGAATTTTGACAAGTGGAAGTGATTAGGTGGGCACTTTCCAAACTTATATTAAGATTAAGATCTTGTATGGTGACAAGTCTTGACTTCAAGTCACTGATCGAAGAGATCAATTTGTGAGGTTTTTCTAAAATGATGATCCTCTAAAGCCTACACTAGGGATCAGACTAGCTAGCAAGATTAAATGCTTCGTCTCTTCCCAAATGCAGTGCAAGAGTTAGCCTCTTACCCAAGGAGACAGTAATTAATGCTTCGTTCACCCCTCCTTGGAGGGTGAAAGAGTTCGTCTCTTCCCAAGTTTGACAATAATTAATTCTATTTGATAAATAAAAACATGATTGTCTTATTTTGAAATTGCAAAACATTTTTACTTTTATTTGCGGAATTTTTCGGAGTTTAAACTATGATAACTTGAATTCTTTAAAGATAATCATTTTTTCTAAACCCAATCAGCCATCAGAAATGCAACTTGATGATGTCCTCCCTACTAAGAAATTGTATCTGCACTTGTCAAGTTGTCAAGATGGAAAACAATACCAAACATCATAAAATAGAGAAGAATATTGCTCGATCAACATAAATATCTCTGCCTAGCCTGATTACGTATTGAAGATTTGAAGGCAGCTAGTTTTTAACGCTCCATAATGTGTCAACCTATCTTTTTCCATGATCTTAAAAATACACAAAATTCCCGCACTGGTAGCTCAATCAGTAAAGTAGTGAAAAAGTTTGGACTATAACCAGGATCAAATTAAAACTTGAAGCGGCCGTGTGGAGGTCACAACTTTTGTGTGTTGGACTGGGTCTTTGGTCCGCACGTGTATAAGGTCTATCACTGTTATAACTGATTGAGTCACTGTGATTTACAACTATCTATATGTTTTGTCGGGTCAAAGCTTGGGGTCCTTGAGGTTGGAGATTCAACTATTTGGACAATTGAACACACAAAAAATGATCTTGTATTGGTTTGAATTCAGTAGACATATGGAGGGACCATATCAATAGTTTTTATTATTGAAATTCGTTTGAATTCACTATACATATGCAGGGATCATATCAATAGTTTTTATTATTGAAACTTGATATTTCTTACGTAGTACTCCGTATATTATTTGGTGTAGATAAGTTACGCCTCCATCCCCATTCTGGGGTAAATGTTCCAGTTGCAATTTATGTTGTTTGATTGATCAAAAAATTAATTGATCGTTATCAATAATAATAATAAGATTATTTTTAGTAAATAAAATTTACATAGTCAGTAACTATATTAAAAAATTTATAAAGTCGCAATAAAAGCTCAAATTTGATAAAAGTTGAATATATAAAATAAGCGATTAAAAACAATTCACATTGATCGGAGAATAATGGGTGAGAACTTTTACCTGAGAAGGAGATAGTTTTTATTAGGTGACAACTCCGGTACCCATTTAAAAAATGGGGTACCATACCTACCACTAACATGATTGGTCCAAATCATTAAATCATTTTTAATTCAGATTTAAATAATTCAACTACAATATTCTAATTAGTCCAAGTGGATAAAAGTATGATACTTTTTGGGTACCATAGAATCTACCTTTTATTATATTATAGGATGAAATTCTGACGACCTCTTTTTTGGGAGACACTTGACTTTATTAACAAAATCAATAATTAGGAACGACATTTGGTATGATGTATAATTGGAGAATTCTAGTGTTAATAACGCGCACTAAACTGGTCAAAAAAAACGCGCACTAAAAAGTAGTAAACTCCTTGAATTGCCCGTAACGTCTTTGGCCCCTAATTAATTCAAAATTTTGAATGTTCAACTTAGGATGTTTTTACTTAGACTGTAGTTTGCTGGTCTGGTCTGGTCTGGTCTGATCTGGTCTGGTCTGAACTGGTCTGGTCTGGTCTGGTAAGGTCTGGTTTCTTTGTATTTTTATAACTATCCAAATCTGGTCTGGTCTGGTCTGTTCTGAACTGGTCTGGTCTGGTCTGGACTGGTCTGGTCTGGTCTGGGGCAAATTACAGTCCAAGTAAAAACATCCTTAGTACACTATTTGTCTATTTGACTACATTTTGGAGCTTTTGCCATATTTTGTTCCGACAATTATGTCACTAACACTTTTGTATTCTACTTTGAATTTTTCTACTTTTAGTCACTCAATTATTGTGCAAAAGACACTTTTAGTGCCCATCTTTAAATATTTTTGTATTTAGTCTTTCGACTTTTGTAAAAGTGACACTTTTGGTTATTCAACTATTGCAATAGTAACATTTGTAGTCCTCCATTTATTGTGTCAAAATCATAGTGGAAGGACTAAAAGTGTCAATTTTATAATGCTCAAGGGACTAAATGTGAAAAACTTGGAAGTCGGAGACTAAAAGTGTCTCTCGCACAATCTCGAGGACTAAAAATGAAAAAATTAAAAGTCGAGTACCAAAAGTGTTACTGACACAATAGTCGGAGGACCAAAAGTGAAAAAAACTCTTACTTTTTATTTTTTATATTCTAAAAATATATTGTTGTGGTGTGGGGATCACTTCCAACACAAAGAAATCACTCTTATTGTTTTGAATGTTTTTACTTATTTAGTGTTTACGGTCCCAGATCATACCAAATTTTACCAGATCAGATCAGACTGAACCAAACCAAATCAGACCATATATGAATAATTATAAAATACACAAAAAGTGAACATTTACAAAATAGACCAAACAAGACTATCCTAGAAATTTTTTGTCCAATTAAACATTCTAAAAGAAGCAAATTTTAGTTTGAATAAATCGCTATGCTCTCGATCACCATCATATATCTATACACCACCACACACAAAATTCACTCTTAATTAAATAATTAATTAATTACTTAATTGTGCATGTCCCTAGATTCCTAGTACATCTGCCCAAACAACCGCCACTAATAAATCAAACATCACCATTTTTCCAGCAAGAAGTTATCGTTCACACTGCCGCTTGAGGCAAGATGGAACATTGATTACGCCGACACTCGAGCTAGCTCGAGGCTTGAACATCATTGTTTGGAAAAGCCTTTGAAATTTATCTTTTTTGTGACTTGAACTCATCATCGCTCATTTGAACAGGATCTGAAGTGTCGGAATTTATCTTTTGTATATATGGACCACGTGCACTTCCTGACTGTTAAAATGGAAGCAGTATCGTAATATTTTCTGTTATTGCTTCGATGATCTCAAATCAAGATTCACCCGTATATGTACAAGAACCAACGCATGGGTTGTGCTGGAATTCTACGTATCCCATGCGAAAATCAAGGAGAAAAAAAGAGGAAATAATCACTAATGATTACATCTTCCTATTCTAGCACAAAGACTACAAAACGTACGTACACATAAAATGTTACAAGAAAAATATGTACACTAAAATAACATCCAACACCCCCCCTCAAGATGGAGCATGAGGATCACAAATGCCCATCTTGGCAAGCAGATAAGAAAATTGATGAGCTCCCAGGGCTTTAGTAAGCAAGTCGGCGGGCTGTTCAGTAGTAGGAGTGTATGACGGTGCAACAGTGCCGGCTTGAATATGATCTCGTATAAAATGACAATCCAGTTCTATATGTTTTGTGCGTTCATGATATACCGGATTTGAAGCAATATGTAAAGCGGCTTGATTGTCACAGTATAGGCGGACGGGTGTAGAGTGAGTGACACCTAACGAACGAAGCAGGCTCCGTAACCAAATGAGTTCACATGTCAAGGTGGCCATGGCTCGGTATTCGGCCTCTGCCGAAGACCGAGAAACAGTTGTCTGCTTTTTGGTACGCCATGATATAAGAGAAGAACCCAAAGATACAAAATAGCCCGTGACAGACCGACGAGTCACCGGACAACTCGCCCAGTCTGCGTCACAATAACCATTAAGTGAGAGAGAGGAATCGGACCGTAATAAAATTCCCTGTCCAGGTCGGCCCTTAAGATACCTAAGGACCCGAAGTACAGCCTCCCAATGAGCCACCCTGGGATTTTGCATAAACTGTGAAAGTATATGTACAGAGTAGCAGATGTCGGGTCGGGTTAGTGTCAAATAAATGAGTTTTCCGACAAGTCGGCGATACCTCTCCGGATCAGAAAAATGCGGGCCAGAGTCGGACTGTAACCGATGGTTTTGTACCATAGGGAAATTGACTGGCTTGCAACCAGTTAGTCCTGTCTCGGCTAAAATGTCAAGAACATATTTCCGTTGACAGAGAAATATTCCCGTTGAATTTCGTGCGACCTCGATTCCAAGAAAATATTTCATCACTCCCAAATCCTTGACAGGAAAGGTGGCAGCCAAGTAGGATTTAAATTGATTAATCATGGAGCTATCATTCCCAGTTATCAAGAGGTCGTCCACATATATGAGCACACATAGAATTCGAGTGCCCTTCTGCATTGTAAACAAGGAATAGTCTGCGTGTGATTGTATAAACCCATAATTCCTTAAAGAGGAAGTGAGTTTTGAGAACCAGCACCTCGGCGCCTGTCGTAACCCATAAAGTGATCGTAGTAACCGGCATACCTTTCCAGGAGATGTCGCGGTATATCCCGGTGGGAGATGCATGTAAACTTCTTCACGGAGATCCCCATGAAGAAAAGCATTATCTACATCCATTTGATGTAGATCCCAATGTCTAGAAGCAGCAACCGCTAAAATGGTACGCACCGTGACCATTTTAGCAACTGGGGCAAAAGTCTCACTATAATCAATCCCTTGCACCTGGCGGTTCCCACAAACCACCAGACGCGCCTTATAGCGCTCCACGGACCCGTCACTTCTGTACTTAATCTTGTAAACCCACTTGCAGTAGATGGCTCTCTTGCCAGGGGGCAAGTCTTGAATTTGCCACGTATTGGTACGCTCAAGAGCTTGAATTTCACGACTCATAACATCCCGCCATTGTGGATCACGAACTGCTTCTCCAAAACTACCGGGCTCCTTGGTCATGGAAATAGCTGCAAGAAAAGCTCGGTGCGGAACCGAAAAATGATCATATTTTATATAATGAGATAGCGAATAAGGATTACCTGATTTTGCCGTGGGAGCGAGGACACCGGCGGGGTGAGAGTTTATTTTAACGGAGTTCATTTGCACATCATAATCCCGATGCCACGTAGGGGCTTGGCGTGTGCGTCCGCTTCGTCGTAACTGCCCGTCATCAGTTGCATGGGTGCCGACATCCGGAACCGCGGCCCCATCCGCACTAGATGGAACTTCGGTCAAAGGAGGATAGTTCTCCAGTTGAGATGTAACGTGTTCCTCCCTTGTACCTTGCCAAGAGTGTGATTGACACGTATCTTGCCCCTCACACGTGTCATGTGCAGCATCCTCATCACATCCATGTTTATGCGGTTCCCAAGCATGCGGGTTATCTCCAGGGACCGGCTCTTTACTCTTAATTGGTTCCTCAACTCTAAATGGAAATTCATGCTCAACAAATTTTACATCACGCGAGATAAAAGAACGTTCATTTTGGAGATCATACACCTTCCACCCTTTCTGAGAATAACCATATCCCAAAAAAACACATTTCACACTACGAGGAGCAAATTTATCACCCCCCCTGATTGGCTCACGTGCATAGCACAGACAACCGAAAATCCGTAATTGACTATATATGGGCATCTTATTATATAGCAATTCGTACGGGCTTTTATTGTCTATCACGGGTGAGGGTAGACGGTTGATCAGATATCCTGCAGTCAGCACACATTCCCCCCAAAACTTTATGGGTAAATTTGCATGAAAACGGAGTGTTCTAGCCATTTCCAAAATATGCCTATGTTTCCGTTCTACCCTTCCGTTCTGTTGTGGAGTGTACACACAAGATGTTTGAAAAATGATTCCTTCAGTCAAAAAATATTCTTGCAGGCTTAAAAACTCCTTGCCATTGTCACTTCTCACAAGTTTCACCGTTTTGTTAAATTGGCGATTTGTCATGGCAATAAATTGTTTAAGAATAGTTTTCACTTCACTTTTGTCACTCATTAAATGTACCCACACAGCTCTAGAGAAGTCATCCACAACAGTTAGAAAGTAACGAGCACCACAAGTAGACAAGGTACGGTAAGGACCCCAAATATCACAATGTATCAATTCAAATGGTTCAACAGCACGAGCATGACTAACAACAAAACTATCACGTGTTTGTTTGCCTTTCATACAGGCATCACACAATTTATTTTGAACAGAATCCAAATAACCAAGCAAACGTAAAATTTTTACTGACGGGTGGCCCAATCGTGAATGCCACAAATCACCTGAATCTGAACTTCCCACTGCATGTATCTGTGCTCGATCCAAACTCCAGAAAAAATAAACTCCACCTCGTCGTTCACCCACTCCAATCGGCATCTTTGTAGGTAGGTCCTGTATTACACATAAATCATTAGTAAAAAATACATCACATTTTCGATTATCAATTAATTTCCCCAAGGAAATTAAATTGCACTTTAATCCGGGCACAAGCAAGACATTAATTAATTTTAGGCTTGCACTTATTTCAACACTGCCTACGTGAGTTGTCTGGGTGAGATCACCATTTGGTAGAGTTACTCCCACTGGTGCGATTTTCATCCTTTCCTTCAGAACATTTTTATCTCCGGTCATATGGTACGAAGCACCAGAATCTAAAAGTCATCGGTCATGAGTGTTTATACCTGAGAGTTTATCCTCCGAAGAACTAGCCTTACAATTTTCCATCAACTTGATGAACATCTGCCATTGTTCATCAGTGAATCCGGGTTTATGCAAAGTCAGGTAATATGGTGACGAAGAATCATTAATCTTCCGTCGTTCCAAGTGTTCACGGTGGTCATCTCCACCGGTGTGTGTGGTTACTCCGGCCATGTCGTCTTCGGCGAGCGTGAACGGTTGGTCCCGAATCACCGCTCTGATACCATGTTAAAATGGAAGCAGTATCGTAATATTTTCTGTTATTGCTTCGATGATCTCAAATCAAGATTCACCCGTATATGTACAAGAACCAACGCATGGGTTGTGCTGGAATTCTACGTATCCCATGCGAAAATCAAGGAGAAAAAAAAAGGAAATAATCACTAATGATTACATCTTCCTATTCTAGCACAAAGACTACAAAACGTACGTACACATAAAATGTTACAAGAAAAATATGTACACTAAAATAACATCCAACACTGACCACTTTTTATTGGGTACATCTATGAAAGTACAATGGTTGCATTTACATGTCCTCATTTTTTTGTATTTAAAAATATCACATCTTTTTGTTCTTTATATTACAAAAACACCGGCAACTTGTTGCACATATATTGCCATATTGGTGTCCCTAGAAGGCGAAGGTCCGTAGAAATGTAGAATGGTCCGACGACAACAATTTGTAAGGGGTAAGATTTTCCTTATAACTTTAACAAGAGACTAATCTCAAGAATTGAACTTGTAATGTAGCGATCACATACTATTATTTAAGGATGCCAATTGCACCCACACTCATTTAATAAGCAATCCACCCAACCAAAAATATGGATGAAAACCCAAAAAAATAGGGTGACGAAAGAGTGATGGATGGATGGATGGATGGATGGATGGATGGGTGGGTGGGTGGGTGGATGGATGGATGGATAGATTGGGTGCAGGTAGACCATCCCCCAATCCACCACCCCATTCAATTTGACACCTACCTGCTATAATTTATAGTTCTCTAATATTAAAAAACCAACATCTTGTATACTGTAGTATAGTTGTACATTTTCTTCAAAAATCACTAAATCTAAATGAATCTATTTATTTTCCTTCCCTTATATTTTTATCTAGTATTTTTTTTTTTGACTTAATGGAGTAGACATGAATTCGTTTGGTTTATCTGAATACTACATTTATTTAAAATTTGGAGATGACTTAATATATTACTACCCCCGTTCCCCTAAGTTTGGGACAAGAGAAAGTGGCACGATTATTAATAAAAGTGGGTTTATGTGGTTGATATTGAATTGATAAAGTAAGAATAAAGTAGGAATGATTTAGAACTACACAAACTTTACCAAATAAGGCATGAGACAATCTTAGTGGGACGAACCGAAATGGTAAAATGGGACAATCATAGCGGGACGGAGGGAGTATGTATTAATATTAATATTAATATTAATATTAATATTATATGTATTCATGGGGAGAGTTCAAATTAAAAGTAGTCTTAGCGCGTAAAATAAGAAGTAATCTTAGCCGTTTAAATGGTCAATCTGATGCACAATAACCTTATCTAATCCTCTTTTCTAATAAGTTTTACCTGATGCGCTTTCCAACATGTGGACACGGTAGCATTTTCATAAATATTGGAAAACCACATTAGATAATTTTTATAGTGCTTCAGATCACTCTTTGAACGGTTGAGATTTATTTTTATTTTACACGTTAATACTATTTTATTCTAGGATCCAAACTCATACTCCCATCGTCCCATAAAATAGTTCCCAGTTTGATTTGGATCGGAATTTAAGAAAGTGAAAATAAATTAGAAATATACATTGTGGTTGAGTAAAAAAATGTAAATGAATGGTAGTCACACAAAACTTTTCGAAAGAGAATGAGAACTATTTTCTGAAACCGTGAAACGGAACGAAAAAGAAAGTGAGAACTACTATGTGGGACGGAGGGAGTATATCATTAGCATAAATGTGTTCTGTTTTTGTTTTATATACAGAGCATCAAATTTCAGACTTTTATAGTACAACTTTGATGAAAACGACTTGTGTTAATTTCATCTCTCAATACGATTGATGAATTGTATGTGAATGAATCGATCCATACTCAAGCCATCATTGCCCATTGTCATCCCGGCCAAGTAATGCCGTGACCTTTTTGGTGATCGAGAGAGCAATATAGCTTTCTTTCTTTCTTTCTTTCTTTTCACTACACTCTATTCTCTTAATCTACTCAAATTTTGTTTAATTCCCAAGTTGGATCTAAGCTCGAAGATCATTATTACTTGGGCAGGCAAGAAGTAGAAGCATGGCAGACTGGGGTCCTGTGTTTGTGGGAGTGGTCCTCTTTATTCTGCTTCAACCTGGACTGCTTTTTCAGTTCCCCATTGCCCACTGCGGCATTCAACTTGGCGGCATGGAGACTAGTAAGAAGTCCATACTTGTGCACACCCTTTTATTCACTTTCCTCTATGCTATTCTAATCATGTTCGTCAAGCTTCATGTCACTGCTGGCTGATCCATTCACATCTCTCAATTTCTTGAACCCAAACTTACTATATCTTCACGTCTTGTCTTTTTAAGTGCTTTTTGTTACTTGATAATATCCTCGAGCTTGGTAGTTTATGGGGATTGTAGCAGTTTGTGTTTTAGCACATTTTCAGTTTCCCTTTTCACAAATAAAGCTGTTATGTATTTGAAGTTGTTACCCATGTCCTTATCTACTATGTGATGAATAAGATATTCTTCATTAATTATCATAGTATCTAGCTAGTTTGGTTGGGATGAGAATGATCAATGTGTCTCATAAATCGGAATGATCCAAAATATTGCATATTAGCTCCGTCCCACTCAACTTTGCCCAGTTGATGTTGGGTAGAAAATTGTAAAGTTTTGGGTGTACTAGTGACCATTTTGTCACAGATTTTGTCAGGGATTTATTCGTGACAAATTTTTTCTGGGATTTAATCTGTGACAAAAAAAATCGTGGACTGGGAAAATATTCCGTCACAAAGTCCGTGACAAAACTGTCAGGAACAAAATCCGTGACAAAAAAGTTGTTTTTGTAGTGTACAAAAAAAGAACAAACAAATTCATTGTTTTAAAAGAAAAGTGACAAAGTTCTTGGCACAAACAAAAAAAGAAAGTTGACAAAGTCCAATGGGACGGAGGAAGTATATATTATATATTATCATTACGGTGATGCAATACACGAGGGTTGACAGAGGGTTGACAGACTCAATTTACTTTGAAAAGACTACCATGTTTATTCTTTTATTGGGATGCACCGGTCGAACAGTTGACTGGCAGAACGTAAATTGGACTTTAATCATAAGCTGGCAGATAATGAGTGGGACTCTAACCCAGGTACGTGTAGAGCCACTGTAAATTTTCATATAGTAACCTCTCATTGCAGTTGCCAGAATTTTTACCCGAGATTTACCCCTTGTCAGGATACACGTTTCTATATAAGGCACCCGATTTCTTTTATTTCCTCTTATTAGATCTTTGTCGTTTGATCCATACACACTAACACACATACGTAATTAATGTTGTACTCTCAAAGCTAATTTTGGGGGTAGTGTTGACAGGCCCCACAGGCCCATACGATCTATTGTTTTTTTAATAAAACTTAAGAGTTGTATTAAACTTTCTATATATTACAGCCGTCAAAATGGGCCGAAACCCGCGGGCTGACCCGTTTAAACCCATTTATTGGTGGGTTAGGGTTGAGAATTCCCGACCCATTTAGTTCGCGGGTTTCGCAGGTCAACCCACGTGGGTTGCGAGTTTAAGTGGGTTGGCCCACCGGGTTACAGTTTGGCCCGCGGGCCAAAATACAAAAATATAGTTTTGAATTTTATTATCTAAAATATTGTTCTTTTGCTACCAACATTATTATAATTACAATTAAAAAAGTATTATTCTTTTATTTCTATACTAAATATTCAAATAAAATGTTGAAACATATATTTTTTGTGAAGTTTGATACAATATTTAACAATTACTACGTAGTAGTCATTATTTGTAAATAATTAATCAAAAAATTTATGTAAATCTTTATGTTTATATAATGAGTATGTTTGTCGCATAGCCTCTTATAGTTTTCAAATTCTCGTATAACTAGTATTTAATATTTTTAATTAAACTTAACAAGTATTGAATTTTTAGTATTTTGATTTCTTATATTTCCTTTGTTACTACTTGCTAATATAAATATATACTTCTGGGTAATTATTTTTTTTTTAAAAATCGTTTTATATTTTTTTGCATTGGCCCGCGGACCAACCCGTTTAACCCACGAGTTAGGTGGGTTGGGTTAGGGTTGTAGAAATCCTGGCCCGTCATTAAACGGGATGGCCCGACCCAACCCACATAAAGCATGACCCGTTACGGGTTGGGTCGGATTGGGCCGGGTTGGCCCGTTTGACAGCTCGACTTTCTATAATCACTACTAGAAAATAGGCTTATAATAACACTAATTTAGTGTCAATGAAAGGTTCAGCGACACTAAAAAAGTGTCAGCCAGTGACACTAAATTTAGTGTCACTAATCGTAAAACACAAAAGTGTCACTGAACTACGACACTAATGTTATACAAAACTATGACGTTACAGTATTATAACACTCTGTGATGAATTAACATCATGAACTTAATTACATGACACCTTGGCATCAACACACACATTTATATATATAAATCAATAAAAATAAATAACCAAGAATCGAACAATAACCAAAATCTCAAAGATTTTTATTTATATCTCAAGTTTTCATATGAATGTACATGACCCATAGGGGCATACCCCCAAAGCCAGAGATCTAATAGAGCACAACTCAAGAATAAAAGACAAGTTAAAATTATAGAATTGTGCAAAAAAAAAAAACTCTTTACGGGACATGAAAAGGCCTAAACATCTGCAATAGCAGTTATACAGGGGAGCAAACAACCAACTCCAATGGCCGGTGTGAAGTGAGCCATCGGCATACATTTTTTCCCTATTGAATAGCTCTCCCTGTTGAAAAGCACGCTACAAGTGCCAAGGTTGGTTAAGGATATAAGAGAATAATAACATACCTGTTTAGATCAATACAAAAGATAAAAACTATCAGACTCTTTAATAAGCCCATTATATTTCTTGTATACTCACTAAACATTCAAAAATAGCATATCGTCTTCATTTGTAAATAAATAAGTAATAATGCTTCATATTTTAAATATTTTCAAATATGTGCTTTGGCTCAAAAGGAAGCATTATCGTCTTCATTTGTATGCCCTAAACATAAAAAAAAAAACTCCTCTGTGATGGATATTTCATAATTCATATCTTGGAGAGTGGAGACACAAGTAGAGGAAGCAGAGGAAACTGCAATGTGGGAAATAAAGATACATAGCCTACACTTTAATTTATAACATTTGCTCCTTTTTGAAATAAAGTGTAGTGTATTTAACATTTATCAAAATATTTATATTACTCAGACATGCAACCTGAGTATACCATGATGCAACTTTTATGGTTTTGGGGCAGTAACAAACTTAAATTTCACTGTTTTCACTTCAGTTTCTCCTATTGTCACTTTTTGTGATGTTATATGGTTCGTTGTTATTGGTGGATGTATTAACACGTTAAAAGTACTTTGAAGTATTAAAGGGTTTAGTCCAACATTTACAACTTAGAAAAAAATAGATCATTTAACATAGCTCTAATTTACATACCAAAGACACCTGAACCCAAAAACTTTAACTTCTTGTGTGCTTACTTTTCTACACATATATCAATTATTATACTGTTTTGCTTACAATTTGTTTCACTTGATTTGAGTTATGTATCATATCCTGATATCCGTGTACTTGCTATTGCTGCAGGTTGAACAATGGCTACATCGTTTGATTACCAGAATAAATGAGAGAGAACTATGGTTGCCTAAAAGCTGTTGTTTAGACATTCACATTAGATACCCAGATCATCATTTTTTAAAGCTGGAAATACAAAGAAAGAACATAAATTTACAATCCAAAATGCAAATTAGGGAAGACAAGTTTAAGATCACAATTTATGCACAATATGAAGTGAATAAATTAGAGACGATGGAACTTACCTAAGGCCGTTGGGGAGTGAATTGAGGCGCCCCGAAGTGGTCTGCACTCTTCTGAATAAATACCGTAGTAAAGAATGTCACACGGAACATGGTGGGGGGGGATGGAAGAACCTCTCCTATCTCTGGCCCTGATTTCCTTGCTTTCGAACACGAAGATGGAAGATCCTGGAGGAAGACCCTTTCGATTCGTTTGCTCGTTTGGTTTCGAAGTGGCGGATCTTGAACCAAAATATGGGGTGTTCAAAATTATTTTTGTCTATTGCACAATAATATTGTTTGATCTACCAATTGAGAAATGTAACTTTTCAATCATCAAAATCCCAACAAATAAGGTTAAGAGCAAGAAATATTACATAAAAAAACAATATATAAATTATTACATCAATTTTATATATGTATTTTAACATTTTATTTTCAAATATTTGGGTGTTCACATGAACGCCCTTGAACCAAAAAGGTCCGCCCCTCTTGCTATGGCAAAACAAAAACCACAAATAAAAGTGTTAAAAATTTGGGTGTTCACATGAACACACTTGAACCAAAGAGGTCCGCCCCTGTTGCTATGGCAAAACAAAAACCACAAATAAAAGTGTTAAGTGAAGGACTTAAAATGCAATTTCAAACATGTTTTTAATATATGAGTTGGAATAAATAGCCATTAAAAGAAGAAATAATTACATAAATATGATCAAAATAAAGATGATTTACAAAAATATGACTAGTTACTAGAGTAGTAATGAAATCATAGTAATTCATATTCAAGTTTTGAACTTAAGTTACCACAACACTACGGTGTAGTAATGAATAATCATATTTATGTAAATAAGTTTTATTTTAGTAATATTCTAAAAATAACACTTAAAAGAAGCCATTTGTTGAATGCACCAAAACAAACCGCAAATTATATCGTGCTACCGGCGCACCATGAGGATGGTGTGCCCGGTCGCAAAACGACACCATTTCTTATTAAATATTGTAAATTTTTTTAATTCCTTGTGCTACTTCGCACTTCGTCTCCTTCGCCCCTTCATCTCTTTCACACGAACAATTTTGAGGAGTTCAACGAAGGCCATGGCTGGACCGTGCAACCAACAGAGAAGGTTGGGAATTAAAAGGAGATACCTGAGACCGATCCGGATCTAGCCATCTCGTGACGAGAGAGTTTCCATCAGAGATGCACGCAGGGCTTCAAAACGAGTGAAGAACCCTCATGATCTGCCTTCCAAAGGATTCCGACCAGTCTGCAATCACTTTGTGGAGCTCCTGGGATGTACTTTGAGTTGAAGGCAGGCCTGCATGCCCTTGAAGGAGGCCCTCCAATTGCTGCAAATCAACCATTTATTTATTAATTACTCTGTTATATGTTTGCCTTGCTGATAATTAGTTACATTTCATATACAGTGGTATTACATTTCGGTTTGGCTAAAGTTACATGTTGTAACCCACGATTTACATTTCAATTTTGCTGAATAAGTTACATCTTGTTTCCGAGAAAAAACAAGGGGTTTTAATACGGGTTTTAGGGTTTACCTAGTTTCTGAGAAATTGACCTAAAAATCGGTACCAAACATAGGGTTTTAATAATTTTTTTGCTTTAAGCCTTTAATGACTTTGTTCTTTATATTTTCATTCTTTCAGCTTTTAGGCTTTCAGTTTTATGTCCTTATATAATTCTAATTTTTATATTCATGTTTACATTTAATTTGACAATATCAGTCCAAGATAACTTAAACAACAGTTGTAAATTTGAGGTGTTTTTATTCTATTTGACTTTGACAATTTTATATTCTTTTAATATTTATTTTTTCTTTGACATTTTTGTTGCAACAGATGTTACTTTACATCTGAAAATAAATTTTGTTAATTACATACTCCGTATTTTTTTGTACATTTTGATATTTTTTGCAAAATACGCTATTTAATTAAATTTTAGCCCCACGTGAACGTCAATACTGGATCCGCCCCTGACTATGAAGCTCATTTTAATGAGGCTCAGATGGAGGCTGACTAGGGAACGCATCGTTGCGGTGGTGAATGACTGAATGTAAGAGCCTAAGAGGCTTAGAAGAGATAACGATACAAAGAGTAAGAGAATGAGATGCTATTTTAGGGAAAGAAGGTTATGTATACGAACTTACGAAGTACTACTAAGGGTTGGTTTGCAAATGCTTTAAAAAAAACACTTCTCAGCTTTAGGCTTTAAAAAGCACTTATTTTACCAAACACTACCAACTTTTATTTTTCTCGGCTTTCGTGTCAAAAGTGCTTTTACGTTTTCTATTACACAAAAATTATTTATTTTACCAAACACTACAAACTTTTACTTTTCAAAATCACTTTTTTCTCAAACACTATCAACTACTACTTCCGTCCCATTTATATTGTCCCTTTATGGT
This sequence comes from Cuscuta epithymum, assembly GCA_945859915.1. Classification (NCBI taxonomy): domain Eukaryota; kingdom Viridiplantae; phylum Streptophyta; class Magnoliopsida; order Solanales; family Convolvulaceae; genus Cuscuta; species Cuscuta epithymum. The sequence continues at coordinate 9,906 of CAMAPF010000054.1, read as the reverse complement.
TTACGATGTTTGACCGAAGATAAAGTAAACAGATCCCTGTCCGCAATCAAACTATATTTAGGAAAAAAATAACATATTCAGAAACTACATTTAAAACTTTACAAAGTCGCAAAAAACTGAATCAAATTTGATAAATTTTTTATATATAAAGTAAGAAATTAAGAGTGATTTGTGTTGACCAAGTAAATAGGAACTGGGACAATATAAATGGGACGAAGTATTATTTAATCACTTCTCTCCATTTCATTAAAAAAACATTTTCTTAAAGTTGAAACTGTTGCAAAGAGACCCTATGACTTTCTAGAATTCCCATCCCTTGCTTTTCAACACCCCTGTTCCAAAAGCAAATACGGAGTATAAAAATAAAGAGGTAAAATAAATAAAGAAAAACGAGAGGAAGATTTTAGGTGAAATTTTAAGTTTGTCGGGCCACACACGGGATTGACATTCTACGCAAAGAGGGTTAAGAAAAGAGAATTGAAAATGATGGGAGAGGGTGAAGGAAATAATATCTCAGGTAAGTTCGAATCTATTAAAGTAAATAGGGATAATTCCTTAACTAGGAGTAAAACATTGTAAGATTACAAAAGTAGGAGTGCAAAGTTCCGTATGCATCCATAAGAGTAAAAAGACATGAATGGACAAAACTACCCTTAATCAAATGTTTAATTCATTTATTAAAAATGGATAATAGAATAATAATACAGTTTGGTATGCAACATAACAATGGATTCCACGATACTCTTGCGCAGACTACCCCTGCCACAAGTTGCCGCCGGCACCAATCACAGATGGCACCTACCGCCGCCATCAGACGTCGTGCCACCAGACGCCGCTGCCACCGGCCATCGCCGCCATCATCTTCTACCTCCACGTTCTCTTGTGTGCCAATATGTGCTTCTCAACGGTGATTTCTTATCTAGATCTGGCTTGTCTTCTATTGAAGCCACACCATCTTCTTGCACCACCCCCCATCTCCTCCACCGCCGCCGCCAAATCTTCAAGGCATCTGGCTCCTCGTCCGGCGATCCAATTTCCGATCCCTGGCTAGCTACTTAGCTAGATTGCCATCTTCATAAAAGTAATGAAGTATTAATACGTATTGCCATGTTAAAATAATAATGACATTATCATATAAGAACATGGCATCTATAGATGTTAAACATGGCACTTTCAAAATTCTAAGTTAAAAGTGGCATTTATAGATGTTTAAAATGGCACTTTCACACTTCCAAGTTAAAAGCTCCGAAATAATAGTGTCAAGTCCAACTTGATATAGTAATTGCCATCTTCTACACATGTTAAATGACTTTATTTTCAAAAAAGGTCGAAATTATGGCATTATCAAAATGGCACTGGAATTACTATACCATTTTAGTATTGCCATCTAGATAAAGGAAGGACTAAAAATGATTCTGAGATTGTGTTCATGCTTCCATTTTCAGATTCAAAATCTATAGAAAAAGTAATGTTATTTTTTAAAATATATAAGTGGGAATAAAAAAAAACAGATCTTAAATTTTATGGTCCAAATCATTGGGTCTCGAATTTTTCATTCCAAAAATTAATTTCCAGATCTCAAATAGCAATTTTTAGTTAGAATCTCTATCAAAATCAAAAGGTGAAGAAAAAACGTAGGAGAAGAGGGAAAGGGGGAGAAGAAGAAGAAGGAAAACGAGAATAAGATGGACTGAAGAAGAAGGAGAAAAGGGGGAAGAAAACTCACCAGGTGGACTGCTGCTGCCGCCGCACATCGCCGCCGCACATCGCAGTCACCACACATGGCTCCGTCGCCTCTCTTCTTCAGCTCCTGTGTGCCGCTCCGCTCTTCTGCCACCTAGGATGCACACCCCCACCATGGTCCCTGATATGAAAGCTTTAAAATAGAAGAAAGATAGAGAAGAGGAAAGGGGCGTTGAAGAGGAGAGAGAGGGAGCAGACGAGTTAAATTAAATGACGTGCGGCTGTTATGCAGTGTACTCCTGTTGCGGTGTCGTACGAAGTAAACAATAGAGGGGTAAATATGTCTATGTATGTTAAACGTACTCCTATTTAGGTAACTAAAAGGTAGTGCTCCTATTTGGGCACACGGGCCATGTTTTGCTCCCATTATGGACCATTTCTCAAGTAAATAAATAAAAAATAGGTACTACCTCCGTCCCGGTGAACTTTGCCAAGTGCAAAGTAGGTAATAAATAAGAATAGTAAAAACTGTGTGGTTGAGATTTGTTCAGAGGAGAGAGAAATGTGCAGAACCACAAATTAGTTGCTTTAATAGGAAAGTGGCAAAGTTTTTTTGTACAACCAAAAAGGGAAATTTGGCAAAGTCTAATGGGATGGAGGGAGTACATTTTTTTAATTGGTTTCACAACATTTGATACTATTATGTCATTAATTTGTCGCTCATCTATTAAAAATGACACTTATTGAAATAGTTTGACTAAAAACAATCACTCTAGAGGGATGAATATAGCGGCCATTTGGCAACATTGTTTTTTGACTTATCAGACTTATCAGCCAACTTTTTCACCAAACACATAACTTTTGCTTCCGCGCGCTGAATTGTGTAATAAGCAGAAAAAGCAAGGTTGAAGTTACTTTTCTGGCTGTATTGACTGAAGTTATTGTAGATAATATAAAATATGTATAGTCTATCTATATTAGGAATACTCTGTATTTTAGAAACTCCTATTTATTATAAATATATGTCAGGGCGACAGAGGCTTAATCAGGACAATCTTTCCCGTTATTTCACATGGTATGAAAAAATAGGTTTATACCTATTTTTTGTTTCTCTCTCTAAACCCTATGAAGCTTCTGTCGCTGTAGACACTTCTGCCACCTCCTGCGATGCTTCGTCCACAACAACATCGGCGGTTTCCTTCACCACCGTGTGTACAGCTTCTATCTCCTCTCAAGCTGTCTCTCTCTCCTCATACTGGAGTTGCGGTCCACGGCGTGTCGCTACCAGTCACTATGCCTGCGTTGTCCTCCATTCCCAGCCCTCAAATTTCGTCTGTTGTAGCTTTTGGGTCATACTCTATCTTTGACAGCCTTTCGTCCTAGTTTCCGTGGCAGCAACACATCGGCTCTCCCTCGCCAATAGTTTATTTCATGCCGCTGCACACCTCCAAATTTTATGGGAGCACCTTCTCAGGCTCACCATGTATTGCACGACCAATAACAGACAGTTCTCTGTTTGGTTCTCCTATGACATCTCTGGCTCAATCCTTATCTCATGTTTCTGCCAATGTTTGGAATAATTTTATTTTTGGCAGGCTTCTATTTCTGATTGTATTCCCTGTTGTTTATGAAAATCTCAACGGTTGCCCTGTAATATTTTTCACAATAGTCCTTGTACATTATATTTAATTCATTCTAATGTTTGAATTAGCAGTCTCTTGTGCTTTCCCATCTTGTGCTTTACCTGGTTATATCCCATGCGCCATAAGTCTGAGTTTACTACTCATTTTCACCAATTTAAACTATTGATTGAAAATCTTATTGACCGCAAAATTAAGATTTTTTAGAGTGATGGAGAGGGTGAATTTGATAACTTTAATATGAGAATGTTTTTACTGATCATGGAATATTTTTTAAAACATCTTGTCCTGAAACTCCATAGCAAAATGGTGTGGCGGAGCGTAAGCACAAACATCTACTTGAACTATGCTTTTTGGGTGAATGATGTTCTTACTGTTACTTTTATTATTAATAGGTTACCCTCTCATACTCTACATGGTCTGTCTCCGTATGAAAAACTTTTTCACTCTAAAGTCTAAACCGAGTTTATCTGTATTGCGTGTTTTTGGGTGTGCGTGCTTCCCTACTTTTAATGCCTCCTCGGCAAATAAACTCTTGTCGCGTTTTGTTCACTGTGTTTTCTTAGGATATGCGTCTCAAATCCCTATTGCTGATGACCCCCATAGCAGACCAGCCTTCGTCAACCCCGATGTGTTGCTGCCCACGGAAACTAGGACGAAAGGCTGTCAAAGATAGAGTATGATCCAAAAGCTACAACAGATGAAATTTGAGGGCTGGGAATGGAGGACAACGCAGGCATAGTGACTGGTAGCGACACGCCGTGGACCGCAACTCCAGTATGAGGAGAGAGAGACAGCTTGAGAGGAGATAGAAGTTGTACACACGATGGTGAAGGAAACCGCCGGTGTTGTTGTGGACGAAGCATCGCAGGAGGTGGCAGAAGTGTCTACTACAGCGACAGAAGCTTCATAGGGTTTAGAGAGAGAAACAAAAAATAGGTATAAACCTATTTTTTCATACCATGTGAAATAACGGGAAAGATTGTCCTGATTAAGCCTCTGTCGCCCTGACATATATTTATAATAAATAGGAGTTTCTAAAATACAGAGTATTCCTAATATAGATAGACTATACATATTTTATATTATCTACAATAACTTCAGTCAATACAGCCAGAAAAGTAACTTCAACCTTACAATAAGCCTCAGAATCATTTTTAGTCCTTCCTTTATCTTGATGTCAATACTAAAATGGTATAGTAATTCCAGTGCCATTTTGATAATGCCATAATTTCGACCTTTTTTGAAAATAAAGTCATTTAACATGTAGAAGATGGCAATTACTATATCAAGTTGGACTTGACACTATTATTTCGGAGCTTTTAACTTGGAAGTGTGAAAGTGCCATTTTAAACATCTATAAATGCCAGGGATCGGAAATTGGATCGCCGGACGAGGAGCCAGATGCCTTGAAGATTTGGCGGCACTTTCACACTTCCAAGTTAAAAGCTCCGAAATAATAGTGTCAAGTCCAACTTGATATAGTAATTGCCATCTTCTACATGTTAAATGACTTTATTTTCAAAAAAGGTCGAAATTATGGCATTATCAAAATGGCACTGGAATTACTATACCATTTTAGTATTGACATCAAGATAAAGGAAGGACTAAAAATGATTCTGAGGCTTATTGTAAGGTTGAAGTTACTTTTCTGGCTGTATTGACTGAAGTTATTGTAGATAATATAAAATATGTATAGTCTATCTATATTAGGAATACTCTGTATTTTAGAAACTCCTATTTATTATAAATATATGTCAGGGCGACAGAGGCTTAATCAGGACAATCTTTCCCGTTATTTCACATGGTATGAAAAAATAGGTTTATACCTATTTTTTGTTTCTCTCTCTAAACCCTATGAAGCTTCTGTCGCTGTAGTAGACACTTCTGCCACCTCCTGCGATGCTTCGTCCACAACAACACCGGCGGTTTCCTTCACCATCGTGTGTACAACTTCTATCTCCTCTCAAGCTGTCTCTCTCTCCTCATACTGGAGTTGCGGTCCACGGCGTGTCGCTACCAGTCACTATGCCTGCGTTGTCCTCCATTCCCAGCCCTCAAATTTCATCTGTTGTAGCTTTTGGATCATACTCTATCTTTGACAGCCTTTCGTCCTAGTTTCCGTGGCAGCAACACATCGGGGTTGACGAAGGCTGGTCTGCTATGGGGGTCATCAGCAATAGGGATTTGAGACGCATATCCTAAGAAAACACAGTGAACAAAACGCGACAAGAGTTTATTTGCCGAGGAGGCATTAAAAGTAGGGAAGCACGCACACCCAAAAACACGCAATACAGATAAACTCGGTTTAGACTTTAGAGTGAAAAAGTTTTTCATACGGAGACAGACCATGTAGAGTATGAGAGGGTAACCTCTTAATAATAAAAGTAACAGTAAGAACATCATTCACCCAAAAAGCATAGTTCAAGTAGATGTTTGTGCTTACGCTCCGCCACACCATTTTGCTATGGAGTTTCAGGACAAGATGTTTTAAAAAATATTCCATGATCAGTAAAAACATTCTCATATTAAAGTTATCAAATTCACCCTCTCCATCACTCTAAAAAATCTTAATTTTGCGGTCAATAAGATTTTCAATCAATAGTTTAAATTGGTGAAAATGAGTAGTAAACTCAGACTTATGGCGCATGGGATATAACCAGGTAAAGCACAAGATGGGAAAGCACAAGAGACTGCTAATTCAAACATTAGAATGAATTAAATATAATGTACAAGGACTATTGTGAAAAATATTACAGGGCAACCGTTGAGATTTTCATAAACAACAGGGAATACAATCAGAAATAGAAGCCTGCCAAAAATAAAATTATTCCAAACATTGGCAGAAACATGAGATAAGGATTGAGCCAGAGATGTCATAGGAGAACCAAACAGAGAACTGTCTGTTATTGGTCGTGCAATACATGGTGAGCCTGAGAAGGTGCTCCCATAAAATTTGGAGGTGTGCAGCGGCATGAAATAAACTATTGGCGAGGGAGAGCCGATGTGTTGCTGCCACGGAAACTAGGACGAAAGGCTGTCAAAGATAGAGTATGACCCAAAAGCTACAACAGACGAAATTTGAGGGCTGGGAATGGAGGACAACGCAGGCATAGTGACTGGTAGCGACACGCCGTGGACCGCAACTCCAGTATGAGGAGAGAGAGACAGCTTGAGAGGAGATAGAAGCTGTACACACGGTGGTGAAGGAAACCGCCGATGTTGTTGTGGACGAAGCATCGCAGGAGGTGGCAGAAGTGTCTACAGCGACAGAAGCTTCATAGGGTTTAGAGAGAGAAACAAAAAATAGGTATAAACCTATTTTTTCATACCATGTGAAATAACGGGAAAGATTGTCCTGATTAAGCCTCTGTCGCCCTGACATATATTTATAATAAATAGGAGTTTCTAAAATACAGAGTATTCCTAATATAGATAGACTATACATATTTTATATTATCTACAATAACTTCAGTCAATACAGCCAGAAAAGTAACTTCAACCTTGCTTTTTCTGCTTATTACACAATTCAGCGCGCGGAAGCAAAAGTTATGTGTTTGGTGAAAAAGTTGGCTGATAAGTCTGATAAGTCAAAAAACAATGTTGCCAAATGGCCGCTATATTCATCCCTCTAGAGTGATTGTTTTTAGTCAAACTATTTCAATAAGTGTCATTTTTAATAGATGAGCGACAAATTAATGACATAATAGTATCAAATGTTGTGAAACCAATTAAAAAAATGTACTCCCTCCATCCCATTAGACTTTGCCAAATTTCCCTTTTTGGTTGTACAAAAAAACTTTGCCACTTTCCTATTAAAGCAACTAATTTGTGGTTCTGCACATTTCTCTCTCCTCTGAACAAATCTCAACCACACAGTTTTTACTATTCTTATTTATTACCTACTTTGCACTTGGCAAAGTTCACCGGGACGGAGGTAGTACCTATTTTTTATTTATTTACTTGAGAAATGGTCCATAATGGGAGCAAAACATGGCCCGTGTGCCCAAATAGGAGCACTACCTTTTAGTTACCTAAATAGGAGTACGTTTAACATACATAGACATATTTACCCCTCTATTGTTTACTTCGTACGACACCGCAACAGGAGTACACTGCATAACAGCCGCACGTCATTTAATTTAACTCGTCTGCTCCCTCTCTCTCCTCTTCAACGCCCCTTTCCTCTTCTCTATCTTTCTTCTATTTTAAAGCTTTCATATCAGGGACCATGGTGGGGGGTGTGCATCCTAGGTGGCAGAAGAGCGGAGCGGCACACAGGAGCTGAAGAAGAGAGGCGACGGAGCCATGTGTGGTGACTGCGATGTGCGGCGGCGATGTGCGGCGGCAGCAGCAGTCCACCTGGTGAGTTTTCTTCCCCCTTTTCTCCTTCTTCTTCAGTCCATCTTATTCTCGTTTTCCTTCTTCTTCTTCTCCCCCTTTCCCTCTTCTCCTACGTTTTTTCTTCACCTTTTGATTTTGATAGAGATTCTAACTAAAAATTGCTATTTGAGATCTGGAAATTAATTTTTGGAATGAAAAATTCGAGACCCAATGATTTGGACCATAAAATTTAAGATCTGTTTTTTTTATTCCCACTTATATATTTTAAAAAATAACATTACTTTTTCTATAGATTTTGAATCTGAAAATGGAAGCATGAACACAATCTCAGAATCATTTTTAGTCCTTCCTTTATCTAGATGGCAATACTAAAATGGTATAGTAATTCCAGTGCCATTTTGATAATGCCATAATTTCGACCTTTTTTGAAAATAAAGTCATTTAACATGTGTAGAAGATGGCAATTACTATATCAAGTTGGACTTGACACTATTATTTCGGAGCTTTTAACTTGGAAGTGTGAAAGTGCCATTTTAAACATCTATAAATGCCACTTTTAACTTAGAATTTTGAAAGTGCCATGTTTAACATCTATAGATGCCATGTTCTTATATGATAATGTCATTATTATTTTAACATGGCAATACGTATTAATACTTCATTACTTTTATGAAGATGGCAATCTAGCTAAGTAGCTAGCCAGGGATCGGAAATTGGATCGCCGGACGAGGAGCCAGATGCCTTGAAGATTTGGCGGCGGCGGTGGAGGAGATGGGGGGTGGTGCAAGAAGATGGTGTGGCTTCAATAGAAGACAAGCCAGATCTAGATAAGAAATCACCGTTGAGAAGCACATATTGGCACACAAGAGAACGTGGAGGTAGAAGATGATGGCGGCGATGGCCGGTGGCAGCGGCGTCTGGTGGCACGACGTCTGATGGCGGCGGTAGGTGCCATCTGTGATTGGTGCCGGCGGCAACTTGTGGCAGGGGTAGTCTGCGCAAGAGTATCGTGGAATCCATTGTTATGTTGCATACCAAACTGTATTATTATTCTATTATCCATTTTTAATAAATGAATTAAACATTTGATTAAGGGTAGTTTTGTCCATTCATGTCTTTTTACTCTTATGGATATGCATACGGAACTTTGCACTCCTACTTTTGTAATCTTACAATGTTTTACTCCTAGTTAAGGAATTATCCCTATTTACTTTAATAGATTCGAACTTACCTGAGATATTATTTCCTTCACCCTCTCCCATCATTTTCAATTCTCTTTTCTTAACCCTCTTTGCGTAGAATGTCAATCCCGTGTGTGGCCCGACAAACTTAAAATTTCACCTAAAATCTTCCTCTCGTTTTTCTTTATTTATTTTACCTCTTTATTTTTATACTCCGTATTTGCTTTTGGAACAGGGGTGTTGAAAAGCAAGGGATGGGAATTCTAGAAAGTCATAGGGTCTCTTTGCAACAGTTTCAACTTTAAGAAAATGTTTTTTTTAATGAAATGGAGAGAAGTGATTAAATAATACTTCGTCCCATTTATATTGTCCCAGTTCCTATTTACTTGGTCAACACAAATCACTCTTAATTTCTTACTTTATATATAAAAAAATTTATCAAATTTGATTCAGTTTTTTGCGACTTTGTAAAGTTTTAAATGTAGTTTCTGAATATGTTATTTTTTTCCTAAATATAGTTTGATTGCGGACAGGGATCTGTTTACTTTATCTTCGGTCAAACATCGTAAACCATAAAGGGACAATATAAATGGGACGGAAGTAGTAGTTGATAGTGTTTGAGAAAAAAGTGATTTTGAAAAGTAAAAGTTTGTAGTGTTTGGTAAAATAAATAATTTTTGTGTAATAGAAAACGTAAAAGCACTTTTGACACGAAAGCCGAGAAAAATAAAAGTTTGGTAGTGTTTGGTAAAATAAGTGCTTTTTAAAGCCTAAAGCTGAGAAGTGTTTTTTTTAAAGCATTTGCAAACCAACCCTTAGTAGTACTTCGTAAGTTCGTATACATAACCTTCTTTCCCTAAAATAGCATCTCATTCTCTTACTCTTTGTATCGTTATCTCTTCTAAGCCTCTTAGGCTCTTACATTCAGTCATTCACCACCGCAACGATGCGTTCCCTAGTCAGCCTCCATCTGAGCCTCATTAAAATGAGCTTCATAGTCAGGGGCGGATCCAGTATTGACGTTCACGTGGGGCTAAAATTTAATTAAATAGCGTATT